>JAXDDX010000033.1:1457500-1655000 GCA_034670405.1 Hoplostethus atlanticus
AAAAAAAAGATGTTTTATTGAACAGAAAAGATGAGGGACAGAAAGTTCTTGTCCAGTTACACACAACAGTTTACAGCCGCCAACTGCAATCAGTTCTGCCTTTAGGGACTTGTAGCATTCATCTCAGGAAAATAACTGAGATCGAAAATCTAGAGAGAATAGATGCATTGATGCATTTACTTACTACTTAACAAGGACAAGCCACTTTTGGACTACAATACTTCTGCTGTTGCCAGAACCGAGCCTCATGTGCCCGGGGTGATCCGTTATCAGGGTGGTGATGGGTTCAATAGTTAAATGTCCCCCCATGACGGCACTATAGCTGCCAGGGTTTAGGGTTTGATTCCCTCTGTAGCCACCAATGCTAAAACTGTATGTGCTCATTGTACTGTGAGGATAAAAGCTTCCATTCAATGCCATATGTTACGTTAGACTCTGAGAAATAATTTCCCCAATAAAGTCATATTTCTCATTGCACTTCACAACTCTACTGCAGGCTGAGAGTAAATAGAAAACCAAAGCAGTCAATAGGCGAGCCTGCCTTAGATCACAGCAACCTCATCACACAATGAAGTTGGAGCAATTATGTACACTGTAATGACAATCAGTCTCACTAAGTCTATTGTAGAAGATCATCATCTTAGTCATTTGGCGCCACATTGATTAAGATGAGATCATGCACTGAAGTCATCACTGCCCTCTCTCCCCAATCTTTATGGGGAGCAGCAATGAAAGTCATGTTTTAAGGGCGGACGACTCGCTTTTAGTATTTTTATTCTCATTTGGACTGCAGGGAAGTAGAGAGGGAGACAGAATAGAGGAGACACAGGAGAAGAAGCTGTTCTGTGAGTCTCACCCATTAGTTCACCAGCTCAGACGCTCTAACCCTGCGTGGCCCAGAAATGACATGGACCATCTGGATGACAAAATAGATTACGTTTGTCTGATTCAGTCATTAAATAGTAAATATGATCATCCTAAAGAGCCATGCTCCAGGCTGCCTGTCCACTGGTGTTGCTGTAGACGTGGGAGAGTGTATATACGGGGGAGCGTTAGGACCATTCCACCCCCAGAGGTTCAACTCAACACCTAATCCATCTCTGCACATAACTGGGGTTGTTGAGGTTGTTGAACATTTTTCACTAAGATGTAATATCAGTGAACTAGTCGTCAGTACCTGAATTCAGCTCTGAGACAGAATCCACAGACACTCGTATTGAAATGGAAAGGTCACTGACATCATGGCGCTCTCAGGTGGATCGTTTTGCTCTACTCAGTCTCCAGTCTTATAGTGCTCCCTAGTGGTTATGTCATGTAAGTAATAACCAACAAAGAAAGAAAGAAGGAAAGTAGAATAGTCTGATAGGTGCTTCTTACCAGCTGGTGCCCACTGCTCAACATTTTTACCTCTACACAGGATGTGATGCAGCTATGTCTTTTTAATGTAGGGGCCTGGATGTCGCCAAACAGAAAGAAGGCCAGCCGAGCGCAAGATAATTTGTCCATTAGGTTGTAATGGATCCATATCAGGCTCAGCCATCGTGGCTAGTCAACGAGCCACAACAACACACGATGCATATCAAGATATCAGTCAGTTAAACTACGAAGGTTTACCGGCAAAAGATTATTGAGAGGGAAGAGAAATGCTGGACAAACTGTTGCCGGAAACACGGATGGAGGATTGAAAAGTTTCACAATGCGAGGCAACGAGATTTGTGGAAAAATCTTTATTTCAACACAAAATGTAACATTAAGTTTAACAAAATACAACATACTGTATGATCTCAAATGACTTTAGGCAACGGTATCAAATGACAATGACACAGAGGGCGTTTTAAAAGGGAGATACAGGGGGGCCATTATATTCACCATAGGGGGGGGAGCACAATAAAACCTTTCACATGTTATTAACATCATGTTTCTACTCTAGCTCATGATTGTCTGTGGGAAAAGCAGTATCAAATACAAACTCACAAAAGACAAATGAGGAATGTGATAATCCTGTCAAGGCTATGCAAGTTTTACTCTCATGTTAAAAAAAAAAAAAAAGTTGAAAAAAAAAGCGTCCAGTACACTGTGTACTATAAGGGTTTGTGACTCTGAGCTTACCCTTGGTGCATTAGATCAGTGCCACCAACATTGTGTTTAGTTCAGGGGGGAAGCCTCAGTGAAGCCTCTAAACATTTACTCACAGGATGATACAAACACAGACTGTTTATAACTGCAGACCACTCACTGACATTAAAAGGTGTGTATTGTGCCAGCTTTCCTCAGGACACGTAACACACTTCACAACCTGTTGAACACCATCAGGAGGGTGGAGGTTTGACAATACGTTGAGTTGCATTGGTTAATCTAACAACGATCTCTTTGACAGTAACAGCAGACCGCTGCATAAGTGCATAAGTTGCTCTAGGTAAAGAAATGTTCAAATTTGTATTTTTTGTAAAGTGTCACGTTAAGCACCTTGGTATCCGTGGCAACCGCAGGGATGCAGAAAACAGACGAGGATTAAGAAATGTCACCAAGCTCCGAGGGAACGATAGTGGAGGCTGCCGCATCTCCCCCCCCCCGTCTCCTCTCGGCGTCGGGACGTAAATTCCGGCGTGCTTGACAGAGCCGGTGAACGATGGCATAACCGACACCGAGTGTATCCAGATATACGAGAGGAATGTCACAGTGAAGTCTAAACACACAGGAGAGGAGTGGAATTGGAAATGGAAATTTAAACAAACATTAGTCAAAGCCACTCAGTTTCTCCCTACTATTACTACACTCCTACTGTAGATCTGAAGTGAAGCAAGTGAAAAGAAGCTTTAGCAAAACCCTCTGGAAGAAAACGTCCAAATAACACTGAAACAAACTGATGAGAGCAGGAAAGAAATCAGCCTTTCTTCCTCACGTTTCAGCCGTTTGGTTCAAAGTCCCCTGTGTTACGATAGCATGTATAACACACGGTAGAGGTAAAGCATTTGCCGTGTACACTATCGGCCATTTTCAATCTTGCTTTGGCTTGGTGCCGTTTGCTGCGGAGCGGCGAGGTAGAGGACCGACTGAATGGCAGACATGCTGCTAGCTGACTGGCTGTTAGTGATAGTTGCATCTGGATTGCTGCTCGGCCGTATGAGAGGTAGAGGATCTCTGCTCCTCACACAGGAAACTACCCTGAGCCTGCTAATGCACCATAATGTGTGTGTATGTGTGTGTGTGTGTGTATTGAGAGGAATGTCCAGGGCGTTATGGTTCTTCATAGGCTGAGGCCTTGTCTTTTAACAGGTCCAGACACAAGTGACAGCTCCAGCTCCCTAGGGGGGGGGGGAGAGAGAGAGAGAGAGAGAGAGAGAGAGAGAGAGAGAGTGAGAGACAGGAAGAGAGAGGTTTTTTTTTCATTCAGCCATATATATCCATCCATATCATCTCACACATCCACTGTCTGACGAAAGCCATGGCTGTACTTCTGAGCTGGTGTGGGCCCTTACCGTCGGGGGGCTGGGTCATGGGGGGCTTCAGGCAGTACATGTGGTACCCTCTGTCACAGTCGTCACAGAATAGGAGCTGGTCCTACAGTGTAGATAGGCAAGCCGATCAACAGGCCAATCTGTTATACACAACTTGTTGCTTTGGTTCACTGCTTTAGCCCAGAGGAGTATGAAACTACAGTATTTTACATTCTGTTAAAGTATCACTGATTCAGTTATATTTTTTTTATCTGAGACACAAAAGAGTTTTTCACATCAAATATATTTCTTTGTGTGTAAAACTTCAATCAGTAAAATTGACAGGCTGCACACTAGCTGTGGGACCTTCATGGGGTACGTTCAAAGTCAAAGAGGCATCTAGTTATTACATTCAAACATTCACATTTTTGGACCACAGAAGATCATAGATCATAGAAGATCATAGAAGATCATAGAAGGCTTGCTTCTATTATTCATACATCATTCTCAGAGGTGCCACAGAGGCTGCAAGACTTGCACTCGATGCACTGCCACTGATATGTCCTCACTGCCTGCATCATGTTGTCTGTGAACTGCAGACAAGTGGGGTGACCTGCGGAGGGAGGGTGAGGAGACACGAGAGACGGGAGAAGGAAGGAGAGAAGAAGGGTTGAGGGAGTGGATCAGTGTAAAGGCATGATATTGTATGGGTTTAGAGAGGTGGCAGCACACACAGACACATGTACTATGGCTGGGGTAGCATCCTCACACAAAGATGGTTTACATCATCCACAGCTGGTTTTATGCTTCCCCCCTCTCACCCTCCCCCACCTCCTCCTCCCCCTTTCATGTGCTGATGATAAGTGTAAATTATTTCTTAATGGGGATGGTCATGCCAAAGGTTTTTCAATATTTCATTTGAAAGAAAATTGGTTTCATGAATTGATTGAAATCCAAAGTGCTGCTCAATAAGCCAACCATTAAATAGCTTCACCTCTACAGAAAACCCATATGTCCAATGAAGAATAGGATTACTGTGTTGTTTTTGATGCCAGCAGTAAGCGGTTACTGGGTCTCTGATTCGGGGAGAGACGGTAATTGCACACCACGCTATTGACACGCCGCACAGCTGGATGACATTTAGCGCCAAAACAATTCTAGCCACAAGAGACGAGGGGATTATATGTTGAGAAAACAACAACAACAACAAAGTAACAATGAGTTGTCTTGGCAATGATACCAACAGTAATCTTCCTCATTGATGCATGTATTGGAAACGATGACGTAATCTTTCATCGGTGATCCACGAGGCTTCGCTAGTGACAAAACATCGATATTTTAAGATACAGCTGTCTTAGAAAATGTCTTGGTTACTACATATATTGCCTCCCCACGGCACACTACTACTGCAGTGCCGATCACCTATCAATGGGGTATCAATGAGCCATAAATGAGCCACAATCAGGGATGAACTGAACTGATCTAAACTGGGAAAGCAGCCAACAACAGAGAACACAACTTCCTTGACTGAGAGCAGCTTCCTCGGTGGAATAAAGGCAACCTGAGTGGAATTTAAAGCAGAGATGTTTAAGCTGCTGCCTGCATCCCAAACTAGACCGATGAATTCAATCAACTCTATCAGTTTAAAGACCCGTGGGCAGCGGAGTAAGCATTTCTACTCAGTGTATTGATATCGATAGAAGAAAGGGCCTAATCTCTAGAAACAGAGAGGAGCAAGGGAATGCCGATTGGCTCTTACCTCTCGGCTACCTGTGACTCAAGAGTCCACGCACATCCCTCCACCTGCCACATTATTGGCCACTCATGTTCATGTTGTCATGGAGACCTCATGTCAATCATTCCAGTGTCTGCTCTCAACGCTTTTTAGTCCCGAGGTAACAGTAACGGTATAGCCACGGAGTTTAGTCTGTAACTGTGTTTACAATGGGAACAGGGGCGAGTTTAAGGTGCTCTTTATTTCTCTTGGGAATGAGGAAAAATCCTAAGTACTGAACAAGGAAATCCATATGAACATGGTGGAAAAAAATGCAATTGTATCCATCAGGGAGACAAAATTTCCAAGCTCTTGTTTGTCCTTTGAAGGTATTTATATCTTTCACATCTTCCAAGCGTTCAAAAACAAAATCCAGAGAGCCAAGTGATTCAGGTAGAGGTGAACTTCGCCTTCAAGGAGAGACGCTGTAGTCCATTCTTTCAGGGTTGCCCTCAACAAAAACATCTAACCAGGAAATAAACTGTGTTGCCGTGAGGTCCAGCTAGTCAAGACGGCAGTCCTGTTATCGGCTGTCAGCCACGGCGTCTTTGTCTGACAGGAAAATGTCTTCCAGATCTGCGTCTTCAAAGCCATGAAACGTGGACGCCTCGCTGTCGGACGCGTTGCCGAACAACTCCTCTAGCGCACTCATCTTCCTCCCATCCTTCTTCACTCCTCCTCTTCCAGCTACCATGAAAACATCAGCGTCAGAGCAACAGAGACAAGGCCACACACTCTCTCGCAGCTGTTCTAACAGACTCTACCATAGCAGCCCTACCGTAGCAAGAAAACATTTCACTTGGATGGTTGAATTGATTCCATAAATGTTTTTTCTAAAAAGGTCCAACAGAGGCAGCCTTGGCTAGAATAATGAAAAAAAAAGAAACAAAAAATGCAGCCAAATGTGCCATGGGGAAATGCATGAAAACTGAATAACACAAGGGTGAATGCATGTCGCCTAAAAGGCAAAAAGGTCCTTGCTGATGGACGTGTGGACAGGCTGACATGGAGAAGCATGCAGGATGGAAGCAAGCAGCGGATCCTACTGATCGATGTCATTTTTAATGGAGAGAAAAGGCAAAGAGTTCCAGTGGTTGGCTCTCAGGTCTCAGCTACGCGGCTCATTGACAACCCATTGAAAAGACGCTGTACAAGTAGCACCATCACAGCAGAATCCACTGCACACCGCTGACGTCTAATCAGACCCTGCATCACAGGTCAGTTAGGACAAAGACCAACTGGAACAACTAGATTTCATAACTGACATGAGACTATCCTTTATACTTTTGTCATTTGTGCTTTTGATTTTAATAAAAATGTATCAACATTAGATAACCCTTCTGTTTTCCTGTAAACAATAAAGCCTTAAATAGAGTAATGTAATGATAGTGCAGTTATTAATGTGCCTTCCTACAGAAATATGCCATTTTTTTAATTATCTAATTATGAATTGATTGATTATTAATTAATCTAAATGTCTTTAATCTGATGTTGTAGCAGATCTGTGGCCTTTAGGGAGACACCATTTCAATCTATGTAGCAAAGACAAATACAGCAAGGAAGCAAGAAATACACATGAACAAGGTTGTGGATAAAAAAGAAGCAAAAGGAAACAAAATGGGATGTGTAGTAGACACAAATCAAAACTGAGCATGAGTCTCGTAGACAACTCACTTCTGAGATTCTAGTTAGAGTGACATTATCTATTGAAACCAATGTTATTGGAGTCATGTGACTATTTCTTCTGAATCCACTTATTTAGTTGTTTTGAATGGAAATAAAGCTCAGTCCTGCTGTCTACATTAATACCGAACCTTAAGGTTTAACAGAGACCCTCCAAGTCCTGTAGAAGGAGGGGTGGTGACTCACCGGAGCGCCCACAGTCAGAGCAGGAGACCAGCTCCTCGGCCTGGCCGGTCTTCCGGTTGGAGTCCTGGTCTCCCAGGCAGAAGTCACAGTAGTCGTTGGGGATAATGGAGCCGTCTGGGCCCTTCTGAGCTGTCGGCAGGGACAGACACATGCAACCAGGACAGGGTGAAACTATCTGGGCTATCATAAATGGGAAAATGTTGTGTGGATGTGTGATTGTGTGTGTGTGTGTTGAGGGTGTTTCAGAGCGAGCGCTTGCATTCCTATTGTGCTGTGTAATGACACGCTGGCCAGCCTCTGCTTACGTTTGTGGTTGTCGGGGCGATGTGGAGGAGACGGGGTCATCTCTGCTTCCTTCTCCTCCTCGCCCTCCTCCTCTGCCAGGTGAGTGTGGGTGTAATGGTAGCTCAGGCCCGGGCCGGTTCTTGTAGCGCTTCCCGCAGACTGGGGAGAACACATGGCAGCTCCATTAGAACCACAGTGAACCGTTCACAACCAGGAGTGACTGCTACGTTGTGCTGAGAGTCTCAAGATCAACTGAAGTATAATGAAACAGATGTAAACGAAAACTTCACTGTACATTTACATGTTTCAACAATTATTAATTCAATTAATGTCCCAATACTTTCACCAGTAACCGTTTAATACTCGTTGCAAGTTGTACAACACATTAGTATCTGTTTTTCTTGTGCAGGTCTACATCACACTACAACAACGTCACCTGTATAGACAACATAAAATCGCTTAAAGTGCAATGTAGTTAAAACAGACATAAACGTTCATGTTTGGACCATAAACTCAAACACCCCAGAAGGTATTGATAGATTCTCAACAGATTAAAGTGATGGGATATAATATAGCAGTCAGAGTAAAACTGAGTGGTTTTCCTTGTTCCATCCACTCCCATGTTGTGTGCTAGCTGCTAAGACAGTGTGAAAGTTAGAATGACCCTTGACCTGCTAAAAGGTAAAAAGACAGGCAGGATGGACAGCTAGCCTAAGGTCCACTACACAGGAGAGGCTTTTTGTTGACGTAACAACACCCGAAAACCACTGCAACTATTGCAGTAGGAGATCTGCTGAGATGCCTGTGAATGGTACGGGTCGTTATGTGGGAATGGGCCACGATGAGCAGCTTGTTTTGTTTAGAGCTCTTTACACTAGTGATGTCTTTGATGGTTAACCGTCTAAAAGTTAGAGCTTAAGAGACTTTTATTCTGTCAAGCCACGGAAGTCACAAAGCCAGCATGTCGCTATGGGATCGAGTGAAAACTGCGTATAGTTCTAGTCTAGTATTGCTGCAGCTCCTGGGATCCGTTGGGCACATTAGAGTGGTAGCCATCATAGTTCCCCATCATACATCTATCCTACTTTAGTGCTGCAGCAGCCATGTCGGTAACTCAACAGGCAGGTTGTGATGCAAAGTAAACTAATTGTCAGACCATCCCTGGCGTCTTCTCACGTCTCAGTGCACACAGTAAATAAAATGGCACTTCTACCATGGCTACATCTGCAAGCTGTCTCTCGTCACCGCCGGAGTGGCCTGAGAAACATGCAGCATTAGCTTAGCTGGTGCTCAAAGATCACTGGTGCATGCCTCGCAACGAGCAAGCATTAAAACACACGGCGTAGTGTTAGTGTCATGCAATGCTTGCGTTGATCTCAGGAAGGGATGCCTCCGCTATCGTAAAGCATGTAAAGCATTAGATATCTCAAGAGGGTCAGCATTCAGTCAGCCATTCCCACACCAGATGGCCCGAGAGCACAGAGGCTTGCCATAGAAAACAGTTCATAACCCACTAGAAAGACAAGATGGACAACAGGTTCAGATACCTTCTTCAGCCCTTTTTGAGTTATGCTTTTGTTTGTATCTATCTGGAACAGAGAAGAGGCTATCTCTACCGACGCCCCCGCGGCAAACCGTCCCTAGGGGAGTTTCTCCGAGTATGAGAGTAGCATGCTAGTCAGGATTAACAGCAAACTCTTTCACCATGCTGCAGAGGGCTGCTCACGTCTCAGGAATAGAAGGAAAGAGAGCTTTCATTGGAAGATAAAGAAAGTGTAACCCGTGTACTATGTTTTCTATTATTTTCTAAATGTTTTTTGAGTTGGCATTTGAGTCTTGGCCACATCCAGGCTCCGCTGAGAGATAGTTCCCCCAGTCAGTGAGCTTTAGGAGACACGTTGACTAACAGTTAGAGCACAAACTAATGTTTCTGATCACATGATGGCGCTTGACGTGAAAAGACCTAAGGACGGCTTTCTTTTCTCTTACTGTCGCAGACGTAAGGTTTGTCCTGGTCGTCGTTGGCAACCGCTTCTGTCCTCCTGCGACCCGGTCCTCTGCCCTGTTCAGAAACCACAACACACATAATGATTCATCCTTGTTTCAACACACATTCAAGAAATCAAGCGTTTCGTTCCAAAAAGCAAGGATTTGTTTCTTTTTGCTGCCAGAAATTCATCGAATAATATTTCAAAACCATGGATGATGCTACTATTTTGTAAGACAAGGCCTTAAGATGTGGCTCATCTTTCATAGTGTCCCATAATCTGCTTGTCTTTTATCTTGTTGTGTATCTTGAATATGTGTCACTTTTTTCTCTTGGTGTTTGGGAAGAGCAGTCCTCTCTCTCTCTCTCTCTCTCTCTCTCCTCTGTCTTGCGCACACACACACACACACACACACACACACACACACACACACACACACACACCGTGTCTCTGCCACTTACTTTGCCTCTGTTCCTGTTCTTTCTCTTTGGAGTGTCCGCCTCAAAGTCTTCCTCATCGTGGAATCCGTCCCCATTCTCCTCTGCCTCCAGGACTCTCTACAGAGGGAGAAAGAGAGAGAGAAGGAGAAGGGGGAGAGAAGTATGGGTGAAGAGGTTGGAAAGGGGTTATAGACGACAAGAAGGAGGAGGGATGGCTTGATATTTCACACCTCTCGAACATCAAGAGCTCTCTTTTCAACTCGAGCTGTTTTCTTCTCTCCTTAGACATTTGGAGCATCGATGTTGAGTCACTATCATCCTGTTCATTCCCCCTTGTGTGTGTGTGTGTGTGTGTGTGTGTGTGTGTGTGTGTGGAGGCATTACAAGGTTATGTGGTTTTTGACTAACTCGATGTCTGACTAAACTCAAGGCCGTTTTCAGCCTCACACAACAACATATACCTGTATTTCCAGCAAGGTCTCCTCCTCTTTGCTGAGGCTGTTTTTTTTCTCCAGCAGGCTGTCCCCCCTCAGCAGGGCCTCCAGGGCTGTGGCTTCCCCAGGGGGCCCCTCTCGCTTGGGGGCCAGCTCGGCTTCTGGAGGGGGTGAGGTGAACGGAGGAGGGGGGGGTAAGGGGGGTAGGAGAGAGAAAGAAAGGAGGATTTTAGAGGGTGTGTGTGTGTGTGTGTGTGTGTGTGTGTGTGTGTGTGTGTGTGTGTGCGCGAGGCCGTGAGAATGGGTGCATGTTCCTGAGTACATACTGTATGTGTATAACATCTGTATGGGATAACATAGAGGGGGTTTCAGCTTCAGTGGCGGGGCAGGCTGGTTTCCATTTGTCTGGACAGCGGTGCCAATACCAGACTCAACACCAATAAAAGCTGAGGTGCACCAGATGCCCCCGTACGAGAGAGAGAGGGATGAAACGGTGAAACAAAAAATGAAGAGAAGAAGAATCTGTGGGTTTTTCCATTTTTTTTCATTTTGAGTCCCTATAGTTTTGGGAGTGGCTCCTCTTCCTGTGTCTCCCAATCTCTCTGTTTTCCTGTTTCTCAATTATTCTCTCCCTATCTGTCGTCCTCTCCCCTCGGTCTCTCCCCCCTTTTCATTTCCGTGGAGATGAACTTGGTGCGGTGAGTTTAGTACCGACTCCCTTCCTCCCCTTTGAACTCTAATAACAGGATGAGAGCGGGATGTGAGGAGAAAGAGAGGGAGCCGGGCTGCCGAGGCTGTAAGCCACTCTTATTGAATGCAGGGCTGCTATACCTTTGTCTCACCCCTTCCCTTCCACCTCTCCACCTCCTCCTCACCCCTCATTCACACTGTTCTCCCCGGACACCCTCCCTCCTCCCCTTCAACCACCCCCCCAGCCCCATTCATTTTCTTTCCTCTCCCCTCAATTGTTTTCTTTCCCCTCGCCCATCCTCCTCCCCCTCTTCCTCACCCCACCCTCACCCCCTTGACTCCCCTGGGAAAACGGGGGGAGGGAAGTACAGCAGGGAGGAGCACACCCCCACCTCTCATACACACACACACACACACACACACACACACACACACATGCAGGCACACACACAAATCATATTGATCTGAACCCACTACTGCAGCCAATTAGGAGAGTTATAAGGTGTGTGATGTCATGTCAATAGACCTACGCCATCACACCCCATCAACCAATAAGATCGAGAGAGACAAGAACCAAGTCTCTAGCTGTACGGTGCTTCCCGTATGTCTTAAATTGGTTGTGGATTAAGCTGAATGTAACTTAATGTGTTGTTTTTTTCACTTGCACCATTTTGTGTCCCTAATCAAATTTACCAGGGTGTTTAAACAGAGGGGAGGCAAAATGGCCGCTGGAGCACGGGCCGCCGGTTTGAGCTGCAACATCAAGACAAAGCAAAGCCTCCGTGAAACAAGCGGTGAAAATCTGCTGGTTTCAGACGGTTTCAGAGGGACCGTGTGACGGAGCCTCTGTGTATCTTCATGAAGACAAACCTCTCAGCTCAGGAAGCATTAAATAAACATAAAGCATTTCCAAAAGCCCCAGAGAGGAGCAGTCACATTCCTCCGTCGTGTTATGATAGATATCTGGGCCAAACTGTACCGTTGGATCGGCCTGAAACAACTGAAGACTTCTACTGTTTCACCCTCAGTAGAACACAATGAGCCTCAAAGGCTTCCCTACCCTTGTTAGTACGGTATATCGCTAGTTTTCTTTCCCTGTGTGTGCTTTTGGTTGGTTGGCCGATGCTCTGGGGAGTTCCTTTTTTCCTGAAAATGATTCCATCTTCTGCTTAAAGCTGAATCGTTCTTGGTACAAAGTCGGAGTATTATATTGCGTCTGGAGGACAGCGAGGAGAAACAATGGTGTGGCAAAGCAGAGACAAAGAGTTGCCTTTATTTCTCCCCCTTATCGGGTTCCTGGGGCATTCCTGTGCTAAAATCCCCCCATAACACACACAGATGCATGCATGGATGCATGCACACACACACACACACACACACACACACACACACACACAACACTGCACAAAAGCACACACCTCCACCTCATAGGACTCACTTACATTCTAATGCCTCATGGACAAATGATTATAGAGGCCCAGCTAGGGTGCTTCTGTGCTGCAAGGAGTGGGAGAGGGGATGTGTGTGTGTGTGTGTGTGTGTGTGTGCGTGCGTGCGTGTGTGTGTGTGTGTGTGTGTGTGTGTGTGTGTGTACTGCCAGAGAACAGAGAGAGGAGGCATTGATTCAGGGGGAGAATGAACCTGGAGACCCGGAGAGAGACAGGCTAACCAGAGCCAGATGGTCAGATAGCTAGCATTAACGCCACTCAACACGCTGTAAGCTCTGTAGAGACATACAAGGGGGACTGGGGACACAATGACAACATGTATGTACTGTTGGGCAGAAGCATTTTGAAGATGCAAAAGCTCAGTAAGTGATAGGATGCAGCGGTCAGAGGGACTTTCATTAATACTGAAATGAAAAGGGGTCACTGTTTTGGCTATAGGTTTTTTTTTTTACTGTGCATATGATGTCAGTGCTCTGCAAAACTCTGCGTGTGTATATATGTGTGTGTGTGTGTGTGTGTGTGTGTGTGTGTGTGTGTGTTGTTTGTCTTACCCAGTCTGAGCTCACAGAGGCGGAGCTGGGGGTCCAGGGGAGGGTGGAGTCGCCTCTTCTTTCTCCAACAACGAGCAGGGTAGGTGTACATCTGTCCTGCAGCCTGGCCTGGACACACACACGCACACACACACACACACACACACACACACACACACACACACACACACACACCCAAACAGAGACCAGAGACACAGGCACACAGGAAGAATGTTAACAACCTTTGGCAAGCTGACATTTTAACAAAATATGTATTGAGACCCCTCTATGCACACACACGCCACTCACATACAAACACACACATAAACACACACACACACACACACACACACACACACACACACACAGAGTGAACTAGTCTTGATTTCCCTTGATATGTACTGAGACAGTGTTGACCTCAGTGCTTCATATATCCTGCTCTTCATGGTCAGATCCCAGAAACCACCATCACTCATGACTTCAACTTTTTTAAGTATTATACTTGATATATTATACAACCAGAAATAGAAACTGGCCAATTGTAAAATGCATCTGCATCAAACCTGCTGGAGCATGTGGTGGTAATTTTAGGTTAACTAACTGTAACATTAAATGCTCAAATGTACCCATGATAGTATCTTATTTAACGTTAGCCAGCTACAATACATGGTTAGTGTGTAAGTCTTGCTAGTTAGCTGGACAGCTAAAAGAAACATCAATGTAGAAATGATGTTAGTGAATGATGAGGATGCATCAAATGTACTGTTTTACTCCGAGGACATTTTAAACAAGCTACTTTTTACTTTGACTGAAGCAGAGTTTTACACCAGCAATAATACTTCCACTTAAGAAGAACATTTTGGCACTCTTTCCACCCCTGGGTCTCATCATAACACGCCTCCATCGCTCAGTGGAAGATGATGGAGGGGAAAAATGGAGGCAGAGAGAAGGAAGGAGAGCAAGAGGAGTGCGTGAGCAGAGAGGAAAATAAAGTCCAAAAAGGAGGGGAAGGGATAAACTCAGAATAAATGCATATAGTGCGAGTTGGGTCTGCCACAAAGTATAGGGTGTGGCCTGAAGGGCTTTGCAAACAAGATGGAGGGCAGTCTATTTGTGTCCAGCCCTCAGTAAGGAGCAGGTTGTTTCCTCTGGCTGTGCTTGTCTCCGGTCAAATCGGCAAAACAGGAACGGCACCTTATGAGATATATGGATGGATGGGTTCGTTGGTTAACTAATGCCGCAGGGAGATCAATATCCACCCATCCATTCATACGCAAAAGAGAGATGGAGGTGGTACTGAGGAAGTATCACCGGAGAGAATCTACCCATCCAACCGTTCATCCATTTACACTCTATTTGCTCGTGCACGTCTTTGCGTTATTCTTCCCTGAGACAGATAGCCTCAATGAACGTCCCTGTTCCTTCCTGCTGGGCTTCATCCTCCTTACTGAGGTGATTGAACACTACATCAAATGTGTAATTTCATTCCAGACAGTGCCATATTCACCATATCATCATTTTGCTCACATATAATTTATTTCCACCAGGAAAGCTACAGGGGCATTCATTAGAGAAGTCCCCCTAGCTTGCATCTATCACTGTCCATGGTGATGTATTATTACAGTAGCTGGGCTGCAACCCTCAGATTACATATTGGCCATTATTTAGTGTTCAATAGGATAGAATGATATATTACAGCCAAACAGCACTGAGAAAAGGAGAGGACAGACAGACAGACAGACAGACAGACAGACAGACAGGTAGAGAAGTAGTGTGAAGTCTGTAGAGGTGTGAAGAGGAGTAGTGACTCTTTCTGCAGGAGGAGAGAGCAGGAGATAGATAGATAGATAGACAGACAGACAGACAGACAGACAGACAGAGGTAGATAGATAGATAGATAGACAGACAGACAGACAGACAGACAGACAGACAGACAGACAGACAGACAGACAGATAGACAGACAGACTGATAGACAGACAGAGAGATAGATAGATAGATAGATAGATAGACAGACAGACAGATAGATAGATAGACAGACAGACAGACAGGCAGACAGACAGGCAGACAGACAGACAGGCAGACAGACAGGCAGACAGACAGACAGACAGACAGACAGACAGACAGACAGACAGACAGATAGATAGATAGATAGATAGATAGATAGACAGACAGAGAGGTAGGTAGGTAGATAGATAGACAGACAGACAGACAGACAGAGAGGTAGGTAGGTAGATAGATAGACAGACAGACAGACAGACAGGTAGATAGATAGATAGATAGATAGATAGATAGATAGATAGACAGACAGACAGACAGACAGACAGACAGGTAGATAGATAGATAGATAGATAGATAGATAGATAGACAGACAGACAGAGAGGTAGGTAGATAGATAGATAGATAGATAGATAGATAGACAGACAGACAGAGAGGTAGGTAGGTAGATAGATAGATAGATAGACAGACAGACAGACAGACAGACAGACAGACAGACAGGTAGATAGATAGATAGATAGATAGATAGATAGATAGATAGATCGATAGATCGATAGATCGATAGACAGATAGGTAGATAGATAGACAGACAGACAGACAGGTAGATAGATAGATAGATAGATAGATAGACAGACAGACAGATAGGTAGATAGACAGACAGACAGGTAGATAGATAGATAGATAGATAGATAGATAGATAGATAGACAGACAGACAGACAGACAGACAGATAGATAGATAGATAGATAGATAGATAGACAGATAGATAGACAGACAGACAGACAGACAGACAGACAGACAGACAGACAGAGAGGTAGGTAGGTAGGTAGATAGATAGACAGACAGACAGACAGACAGACAGAGAGGTAGGTAGATAGATAGACAGACAGACAGACAGACAGACAGACAGATAGATAGACAGACAGACACAGAGAGGTAGGTAGATAGATAGATAGATAGATAGATAGATAGATAGACAGACAGACAGACAGACAGACAGACAGACAGACAGACAGACAGATCCAGTGTCTCCCACCTGGCTGGCGGTGGTGCTGCTCCATCCAGATGTAGCAGTTGTTCTGGGCCACGCCAGTCTGCGAGTCCAGGAAGGGCATGCGGACGCTGCGCTCGGCACACAGGCGGGCGTTGTAGCTGCGACAGTGTTCGATGGCCTCCTGATAGAACTGGTCGCCCAGCCTGAGCGCAGACAGACAGGGATGCAGACAGACAGACAGACAGACAGACAGACAGCAGGTACACGGGCAGGTAGACGACACCAACGGGTGGGCAGACAGACAGACACACAAAAAGGAACATGGATGGAAAGACAGCAAGAGAGACAGACAGAGAGGGATACAGACAGACAGGCAGACAGGCAGACAGACACAGAGATAAAAAGTGAGTTAACAATGATCACTGGAGGTTTGTTCGACATAATCCATTAGACCCATTATTTATTATTTATCTACTAATTGCCATTTTCATTCCACTCTGGAAGTAAATCAAAAAACATTGTGAAGCTCAAGTTGCTCTTTGCTTTCGTGAGACAATTTGACGGCAGGATTTTTATATTTTAGTCCTCAAGAAGCTGCTGATCCAAGCCGTTTGCAGCATGTTGCTTCTGTTGCTGTTTTCTCTGAGTCAGTCATCCCCGCTGGGTACTGAAGGCCTATCAGCTGAACACTAACATTGTTTGGGAGGTTAATTGCAGTGAGACTGTGCCGGGAGGCTGTTGATTTAGTATGGTGTGCAAAGCAGGCATCAGCAGGCCTGTGCAGTTCTGGTCTACTCTGGTCTAATACTGTACGGTATGGTGTATCGTATCGGGTGCCCCGACTTCACACCACGTTTCAGTTTGTTTCATGAAGTCTGGCTTTGCTTCATAAATCGGCGGTAGACAGCATGTGGACTGGAATGTCGATACGACTTGAGCAAAGCAGGGGTCTGAAGTTGGACCCATACGGGGAAACAGGGGGAACTGTGAGAATAGATGAAATGTTTCATCCTGTCAAAAAGATAGATGAGGGAGAGGGGCGGATCGAAGTCCACACAACAGATGGAGACATGGGCAAGCACACGCACACACACACACACACACACACATTGACAGTGCTAGATGGAGGGCATAAATCAGGATGAGAGCCATTATTAACCTCCAGACTCACAGAATCTCCACTTCTGCTGCTAAGATCGTCAGAGAGAAACATGTTCACTTTTGACAAACATGATACATCCAAGGGGGGCGGGTCCATCCCCTTCAGTGTTGTTATTTATTCAGATAGTTGGAAAGCAGAGACAAAGACACAGGAGAGAAGGTCCTGGCGGGATCTGATCCTAGGTCAGGCACACGTGGCTCCAGAGGTGGTGGACTTAACTCGTCAACTATCCCAGTTTAACTTTCAGTTACCCTTGTTCAACAGGACACGTAATAAAGAGAGCTTCTATGTTATTTTCTGCAGGTTTTCAACTGAACAAAACCAATCAGTATTTATCCCAATACTTGAGTCAAGTATACCTTATTATACCAAGTATCATTTTGTAAGCATTGTCCATCTCAGGGCCACGTCATTTAATGGAGTTAAGTTTATTAAAAACACAGCATGGAAGTCTCCAGACAGTCTTCATACAAGCCGACGTAACCATTGATCAGTGACGTAAAGCTGCTGGGGATGCACCCAGACCTGGGACCTCTTTGTCCGTCTGTCTGTCTGCCTGTCTGTCTGTCTGTATGTTCATGTCTGTCTGCCTGGCTGTCGTCCTGTCTCTCTGACTGGGCTGGCAGAGATGAGTCCTCTGTGGGCCAGAGACGCAGATATGTAAAGAATGCCATGCTGGACAAAGACCAGCACTCTGGTCACACTGAATCTCACAAAGATGTGCAGTGTTCGGGGGAGGAGGGGGGTGGGGGGGTGGGGGGGGGTTGTGGACAGAGAGGAAGAGGAAGGGGGGAAGGGATGGGAGAAGGGAGAATGAAGGAGAGAAGGTGGACGAAGGTAAGGGCTGTATGACAGCTATGAGCAAACACAGGCGTCGCATGTACAGACGAGGAAGCCAGGAAAAGAAAAAGGGAAAGCAGACGGGAAGCGAAAGGTATGAATAGTGTCTTTGATATGTAGTGAATAAAAAGTGAGATGGGAACATAAGTCACATGTAGGTATCCATTACAACCCCGCTTGTTACAATCTTCTTCGCTGACAAGATGAAAGGCAATGATACAGTATGCCGACGAAGCCGATCACCGATGCCGCTCTCTCTCTCAGAGGCAGAAAGTCTAGAAAGTCTGTTAGTGATAAGTGATAACTAACCACTAACATAGAAGATGCTCTGATACATGTTGTAGTTTGTAATGGACGAAACCTCACAGGACAAGCTAGGTACCGTGACAGGAGAGGATTTAGTGTGACCTACTGAACATTGTCACATGAGAGGTTTTGGCCTGGTGTCAGGGAGGGTCAGCTCTTGAGGGCATTGATATCTTACACAATCATTTTTTTAAAACAGAGCAGAAGTGTGTGAGACAGTATGTGTCTTTGTCAACTAGAAAAATAGGAACCAAACACGAGTGATGTGCACTGGAAGCCACTGAAGTCCCAGTCATCATGCATCTATGCAAGTAATCCATAACAGGCGGCAGCAGCAGCAGCGCAGCGAACAGAAGTGAAATCTCTCCAGCGGCTCTGCATCTGCACCTCGAGCGCCGTAACGTACGACGTCTGGGGCTGCGACGCGACCGAAATCACACGGCGGTGGTGCTGCACGCGGCGTTTTGCTGCCTCGGGTTTTTGCAGAGAAACCAGCAGAAAATGTGGAGAGCAGCTGGTGACTCGGTGACATGTGTTTTCATGTCAAAAACAGCAAGTCAGACACGTTCCAGGAGGTGAAGCTTCTTCCCTGCTGTCACTGTTAGTTACCTGAATTGAAAAGCGTCTGCTCTGAGGCTTTTCCTACCTCCCTCCTCTCCCTCCCTCCCCCCCACCTCCCTCTGTCATCCCATATTCTCTGTATGTTTCTGTCCCATTTCCTACAACGAAGCGTCTGTATAATGTCCCCAGGCAGCTTCATAAACTCTTACGTAAGTGTGTGTGTGTGTGCAGAGTGCAGTTTCCATGTGTTTATCTATGTATTTGAAAGAGAGTGTGTGTGTGTGTGTGTGTGTGTGTGTGTGTGTGTGTGTGTGCATGCCTCCAAGACAGATGGCTTGCATGGCCCCGGTTCCCCTCCCCCCCCGACTCAACCGCCATAGACATGTTCTGTTGTAACTGTGCTGCTATCCGGGACCCATTAAGGCGCCTGCCCACTGTACGGCTGATCTTAGTGATGGGGCTTATGTAAGTGGAGTTTTTGCATGTCCGGGAACACTTTCCTCTCCGTCAACAGCTTCCTGGATACTGATGGAATCTGCTGTATGTGTGTGTGTGTGTGTGTGTGTGTGTGTGTGTGTGTATGCCGACTGTGATCGTGTAGTATCTGAATTGTTCCCATACTAGCACAATGGAGCTTTGTCCGTGAAGGTCACTTTTATCACCATAAGCGCAGACGCCATGATGGGCAGACTGCCATCTCATCTGCTCTTGCTAATCGCTAACAGGTAAGCTTATAGAGACACATTAGGAGAGAGAGAGAGAGAGAGAGAGAGAGAGAGAGAGAGAGAAAAGAAATGAACTTGTTAATCCTCTGTCATTCTAACTCTCGCTCTCCCCCTGTCACAAACTCTTTCATTACCCTTGTTAGTTGTCCAATCACCAACCACCAAACCCCCGAGCAGGCTTGACATTTGAATTCCCCCCTTTCTGTTCAGTGTTTGGACATCAAGGCCCTCGCCCCTTCCCAGGTGCCTCTGAATGATGTATCATAGCCAGGAGTTGAGCTGAGGCGCTAACTGAGTTTCATGTGCGCCGTCACACTCCCGACGAATCGGTCGCTTTGCACGCTGAACGAGCAAAGAGATGAGACACCACCCTAACCCACTCACTGCTCTCTAGGCCACGCCCCTTTTATCCTCCTCTCTGTCTGAATGTTGTCATAGCTCTCCATCACTGTTACTCTTCCTCTCTCTTCCTCTCTGTTCTGGTCTATTATCTGCTACGTATTTCTCCTTTATTTGTGCAATACTTGACAGCACCTCCCCGTGATACCTTATTTATGGTGTGGCCCAGTCTCTAACGTTGTTATTGTACCTCTGGAGCACCGGTACACATTTATCACATTGTTATCCTATTCACATTTGTATCGGCTTACAGCTGCACTGTGCAACTTTTCACCTCGAGGCAGCAAACTGTATTGTTAGTCCCCGCCCCCTCCTCCCCCTCGGTCGGTCGAGTTCGCGCCCCAACACTCATCTCGATGAGCTGTCTACCTTGAAACAACATCTAGGTAACCGGCATCCGTAAAGCCACTAGAGGCGTGAAGAAGCAGATGGCGAACGCAGGCAAGCTGCAATAAAAAAAAAGTAATGTTGATGTTCGACGATGTTTCTGGACGGGGTCTTGACAGTCACTCATTTAGCTTGTTGTTGTCGCTATGACTTCCCTGCACTGTGGCCACTAGCCTTAATAGCCACAAGCTCACCACTGGCCACACCCATAGACACGCCCACAGCAAATGGTAAATACCCCAAACTGGTGCACACACGGCCACAGACTGATCATGTCTAATATATCCTATTTATTGTTATTTTACTGAGAAAACAAGTTGCATGCAGCACCGTGGAATATCCACTGTAAAATAATAACATCTAAATGATCAGCCTCGTCGGCTGCGTGAGAAAAGCTTGAGGTCAGAATGTAATCCAACCACCCCCGACTCAGTTAGTGAGAGGGGGAACTCGTTCTTCTGACCGCTGTTTACCACAAAATGACACCCCAATTAGATTAGGTGGTCAGAGGTCTGCTTTTTGTACGTAGCCCCTATGTGTGTGTGTGTGTGTGTGTGTGTGTGTGTGTGTGTGTGTGTGCAGGCATGCATGCAGGCGTTTCTGTCAATCACCAACACGCTGACGGAGGAGTTAAATAACCCTGTTGCTTTGAGCCATGCAGACGTCCATTTATCTCCTTTTTATATCTTCTTGGTTTTTATGCCTTCTCATAAAGTAACTTTGTAAACTCTGATTTCAGATACATTTGTCATATTTTCAGTATTATTATTGATGGCGGCAGTAGCTTTATATGTCGTCTTCAGTGATTGGTTAATTACACCATCACTCATGTGGAACAACATGATGGGTAGCTTTTTACTATTTTCTGTTCATATTTTGCCAATGCATACTCAACTGGAAAGCAGTACATTGTGTTTCTGATTGGATTCTTATGTTACTTTTTGTGCAATTTTCAAATTCAGTGGTAGTACACAGTGTTGCACACTGGGGAGTTGATGTTGTGTTCATGACCTAATGCAGAGTCAGAGGAAATGGAAGACGACAGTATATAGCCAGCTAACTCTTTTACATTACCTTCAGCAATGAGGTGGCTTTCAGTTCCTTCAGGCACACGTCATTCTAATAAAGCTAAAGTGAATGGTATAGCAAAGGGCAATTTAAAATGCTAGCTAAAAGCATCTGGCGGCGGATACAACACTGGATGGTTTCTACTTTCTAAATGGGGCCAAAGATGGCGAGGAGATGAGCTCCGCTTTTGGCCAGGACTTGGGGAAGAGGCCCCTTAGATGAAGGCTAGAGAAGGGACAGAAAGGGAAGCACAGGGCAGGGCAGGAACGTGGGCATTGAGAGGCGTCTTTGTGGCACTTTGTTGGCCAAGCAGGCGAAAAAGGAGAGAGAGGAGGGAGACAAGGGGGAGGGGCCAAGGAGACAGAACGGGAGGGAAGAGGAGGGGTCCGATATGTCCCGGGGCACACGTGTTCCCTTTCAAACGCTGTCACACTCATTTTCCCTCACAGACATTGCATGTGTGTATGCACGAGCGCACTCTACACACACACTTATACATGCACAAACAGACACACAAAGGAACAAAGGGGAAAGGGTGCAGGGGTGCAGGGGTGCAGTTAAAGCGGAAAAAAGGGGGGGAGAGGTACATGAAGCAGCTAGAGGGGAGAGAGAGGTACGGCAATGGAGGCAAAGGGGAAACTTTGGTTGGGATTCGGCTGTTGTTTTGCTCCGGGGGGGTGGGAAGAGGAGCCGGAGGGGTGAGGGAATGGAAGGAGACTCGGAGGTTGAACTGTAACTCGCAGCAGACACAGCAGGGCATCACTGGATGAAATCTAGGAAAAATTATCTCCGAGCCAAAAAAAAAAGTATTTTCTGTGAGCATACACACTCTCTTTTATACATAAGGAATAACACACATTCATATCTCGCCCCGTCTCCCCCTTGCAAATCTCTCTCACACACACACACACACACAAGCACAAACACACACACATACAGACACATATAAGGAGAGAAACATGTGCCAGTTCTGTGTGCAGAACAGGAAAATACAGGATTGATCCCTCCATGGAGTCTGCCTATAAAAAAATGTTGCTGGCCATTTTAATTCCTTATGCCTGGAAACCATTCCCGGACATTCCCGTTCCCCGGGCCTGGAGAGACAAAGGCCAGGGTTCGCCCCTGCGTTGGGAGTATAAATGCAATGCAGTAAATGCAGTCAGACAGACAATCCCCCCCATCACTCACTCAAGCTCTCTCTCTCTCACGCAAATTGGGGGAGGGGCGCGGGCTTCAGAAAACCACCCCTGCACATACACACACACACGTACACACACACACACACAAAACACATACACACATTAAACACACAACCCCCTACCCCCATTTACATTTCCCCAAATCTCAACCCACTCTCAATCCTCAGGCGAACTCAGCCAAACGGCGTCCCACCTGAGCTCGTCCCCTCTTTATGAATCAAATGTGAAAAAGAGTGTAAAAGGACACGCGGTCACATGAAAACGTCTCTGCAAATGCATTCATCTGAACCTTTGTCATGTTATCTGATCATATCGTCCTGCATGGCCTCCCGGGTTCAAATCACAAAAGGACTTGGGGGTTTAAATAAATCAAGTAAATATGCATGGGTAACCATCACAGAGTGAGCCGACAAAGCCGGACATATTTAACGCCAGCTACTGACTATTGTAATTCATCTTAGACGGCTCTGCACGGGCAGGGGAGCTGGCTAGATCACTATCCTCCCTTATTGACTGCATATGATTTAGCAGCCACATCCTGAGGACAAGCCTCTCTTATTGTTTCAACAGACAATGGACTCTAACAATTGCACTGGCCGAAAAGCAGACCGTACTATGTTTTCCCATGGCAATAAATCTCATATATAACTTGATGTTGTGACTTATAAACTAACAACCCGCTACGCTTTTGATGATGTAGATGACTACGCCTATCTAGCTAATATCTGACATATTCTATGTAGTCGTTTGGTTTGGTAGGTGGAGTCAGCCTTGTCTTGTCAAGGTGGGGGGGTGGGGTTTCTGTGAGAGAAAGTCTTGCCATAGATGATGAAGGGCAGATGGAGTTCCCTCCCTCCATCGTTCCCTCCCTGTCTCTGCCATCCCTCCATCAGTCCGTCTTTCCATGTACCTCTCCCTCAACAGATGGACCCAGGAGGATACTGGGACACTCCTAATCTGCTGCTCTACATGCAAAACCCACTCAGACACACACACACACACACACACACACACACACACACAAACATACATACAATCTCTACGGCACAATCTCTTTGGATAGAGCTTAATGCCATTATTCCCTCACAGACACAATTTCATGTCAGACAGTGATATCTTCAAGTGCTTGTTCAAGTGCTGTGTGTAGTCTGGCCTCTTTGGTAGCCAACAGAGGAGAGCTCTGCTAGAAAACAGAACATCATCCACCATGAGTCATCTCACTTGAGGAACATTTCATACTCCATTTCTTTCCTCAGGATGTATTTATTGATAATACATATATTCTTTTCTAAAAGGCTTTGATGACCACACATTTTTCAAGAGCCTGACAGCTGATGAAGACAAACAAGACTGACAATGGCAAACAATTTATGAAAACCTTTCTTTTCAATTCCAAAAAGAATGCTGCTCGAAAAATGGAATATTGCCTGGTTGCTTTTGTATGAAAGGAGGCAGATACATTGAGATACATGCTTATTTGAGACCATCAGAAAACTGTGTTCAGCTCATAATACTCCACCAATTTCCCTGTCAAAACATGCTGTGTTGAAAACATTCAGTTCTCTGTGTGTCAAAGAATGCAGAGTTTTTTATGACCTCCTGCACAATAGACTGTGTTATAACTGTCTAACTCTCCACACATTCCACATGACAGTGGTAAACATCTGCTGTCACACAGCAGGAATACAGACACGTTTCTCACTGGCCAACAGTTCTTGAAGCTAAAAGACCCTTTATAGATGCACTTCATACATGACAAACATGAGAAAGATCCAGCTTATAAACGACTAAATCCATGTTCATCCCATTACTATGGTAGTGTATTGAAGGTGGGTAACTCCAGCCCTCGAGCTCCAGGATGTAATAAGGTATGCAAACAGCACTTGCATGTTTGAATATTTGTTTGCACATTCTCTCATAAGATAACCATTTCAATGCATATGTCATATGACCGACTTTACATTTACAAATTAGTAGGTGCGAATTGCGTTTATAGGTGCGCCTATTATCAAGCTCAGACATTTGTGCCGTTAAAAGTAATGTTTTTTTATATGAAAAACTTCTGGGAAACTTTCCACGACCCCTAAACCTGATGTATCCCGCGGGTTTCCTTCAGAAGCATGGGAAACAACTTAATATTGTATAACAATATCTTCCAATTGATGGGCTATGCGCTCTATTTTTGACAGGCGGAGGAAAACATGAAGCCGTGCAGTGAGAGAGCTTCGTCCGCTCAATGTGCGCATTGTAGCATCAATTGCATGAAATTACCTTTACACATGCATCCGTCCAGGTCTGACAAAGAGCCTTACAAACTTCTGTCAACCGGGTTTAAAACGAAGAACGTAGCCAATGGCAACTTTCTGTTTAAGTGAAACCCAATGCATGTGAATGAGCGCAGAAATTTGCGCGCGGCTTACAGATATTCTACAGCTCTACAGCTTGTGTATGAGTGGATGTTTTCTTATTCCACAACCCAGCAAGTACGCTACCTGCATTAAACAAACACGGAGATTATCCAAGTAGATGGCAAATTGTTAAATCTGTGAATTATATCTGAACGCACGTTTTAACTCCGTGTGAATCTTGTGCAAAATCACTACATGTATTCAAACTATACATTTTTGTCGTGGATAATTTTAGAATTTACTTACGATTTCAGAGGATTATGAATGACAGTCGCCATTTTCCTGCAGGACTGTAACGTTATATTCCAAATCTCTATGTAGTTTGGGACCCTTATGAAAAAAACACAGCCAATGCGGTCCTGGACACTCTGCCTCCTACCAATACAACAGCGGCATCAAGAAATTGGGCGTGGCTTCGGAGAAACTGTCAAAATCAATGTCCAAGTCTTGAAAGAGTAGGGTACCCTTAATAACTTCATGAATTAAAATGTAATTGTGCTTTATTCGAAAGAAAACTATAGGTTTTGAAATATCAGGTCTATCTACACTGCGACCTTTGTCAGGGTCTGTGA
The DNA here is from genome assembly GCA_034670405.1 of Hoplostethus atlanticus. Classification (NCBI taxonomy): domain Eukaryota; kingdom Metazoa; phylum Chordata; class Actinopteri; order Trachichthyiformes; family Trachichthyidae; genus Hoplostethus; species Hoplostethus atlanticus. Next base: position 1,483,012 of record JAXDDX010000033.1, read on the forward strand.
TGAATAGTTGCTGATGGTTGTTTGGATAATGTTTTCCACCAGGCTATAATGCAACAATTGTATTTATTCGTCGAAATGAAAAAGGAGTAAAATAAAATGCACTCAGTTTGGATTCGGGGTTGTTTTGAGAGTCTTATTAGCTATTGTTTCAATGAGGGCTCATTCGTCCTGGTGAATCCAATGAAGCAAATAACATTCTATATTATATTTTCATCGCTCGGGAAAAAAAATGAATCACGGGATAAAACAACCAATGAAGGCCTGTAACGTCAGACAACATTGTGAACGATCGACCAATGACATTTGGGAGGGTGGGACTTAGCTAATCACGTGGCCGCGACATGGCAGGGAACTTTCTGTGTAGCAATTAGCTAATCCGATATTTAACTATAACGTTATGTCAGTTGGTGAAATATAGATAGCTTAACTCTGAAGGAAGCTGCGTTCATTCAAACAATTATATCCACTTTGAATGGTTAGCATAAATACCAACACTGTCGGAAAATATTTATATGCCATGAATGCTAACGATAGCCAACTTGCTAGCTAACAAAGTAAACACGCTATATCGCCTTGTTTCACGCACACGCATACACACAGGTGAATGACAAAGTGCTGTAAGGACACTTTATATTGGGGTCAAAGGGATGAAGAGGTGGAACTGGCGAGAGGGGCAGCGGCCCCGCAGGCGACACGGTGGTCACCGCCACGAATGGTACAGAGGTAACCGGCACAGATCAACACAGGACGAACAATGGTAAGTTAAAGTTAGGCACCAGTTACTGAACCTCTTATTTTGCTCTCTAATTCAGGTCATGTGCAATCTATAACTAATGCAAACTAAAGGAAAACGTCTTTGTATGATGAGATGAGGCGGACACTTCAAATTCTTGCTCCATATGAACAGCACGGTGGGGTGGGGGTTAATTATCAGTATAGGCAACTGACATTCCTCCTTAGGTCAATAGTGAAGAGTATTGTGTTTGTCTATCCACAGGTATGGACATGATGAAGCAGGGCCATCATTTAGAGGGTCTCAGAGGAGCTGTGAAGATCCGTCTTCCTCTAACTCCTCATCTTCCTCCTCCTCCTCCTCCTCCTCCTCTAAGACCACCAGTGCTGCACCTGGTAAGTGTGGCTGTTTCCTGTTTACCTTGGTTTTATCCTTAGTTGCCCTTCCTGTTTACATGGCAGTGTCAACAGACCACATTTCTGTACTACCTCAAGCACAGTGGCAGATTTATGGTCGTATGACAGACTCCTCATATATTTCACTGGGCTCCACACTAATGTGATGTCATGTATATCTCAACTGTAAACAGGTGTGCATACTCCATTTGGCCACATGTTATGCCCACTGCTACCTACCTGTCATCCTTCACACATTCATTCAACCCTGTCTGCTTTTCCATTGCCAGAGCTGCCAGGGTTCTACTTTGATCCAGAGAAAAACCGTTATTTCCGCCTGCTGCCGGGACACAACAACTGTAACCCACTGACCAAAGAGCAGCTGCAGGAGAAAGAAAGGGAGAAGCAGAGATCCAGGATGCTCACAGAGGATGACAAGCCCAGAAAAGTAAGTCTGCTGCTGTGGTCCTTCTCAAGCTCTTAGCATTGTAATGTTGTCCCTTATACTTGATCTGTCCTAGGATGCTCGCTGTAATGAAACTCACAAATAGACTTTTTCCTACTGTTACACTTATGGCAAGTCAGTCTCGATAAGAACATCGGTTATATGCCTCAATGATTGAATGCTGAATAGATGAGTCAGGGATTTGATATTTAGTCTGCTAGGTTTGGTTGAATTTGGGGGTGAACACAAAAATGAATACTGCTTTGGCAGAGACTGATTTTCTTTTATTGATATTAATCTTTACTATGATGAAACGTGTGTCCCCTGCTTCATAGAAAGCACCAAGAGCAGGACTGAACACAGCGCTACTGCTGCAGAAGAGACACCTTGGCCTGTTACCTGGGAACTCCTATTGTAGGTACTGTATCAATGTTGTGTGTGTGCACGCACGCACAGATCTATTTCCAGTCATTTATTTTTATACTCACAGCTGTAAGAAAATGACCCAAGTGGAACAAATTCCTACCACAATGCACAATGCACAATCAGTTCTGTATGGGGAGAAAGAATTTCTCCTCATGTTGTAGCCCAGCTGGCATTTAGCAGTAATAATAATGAGAATAATAAAATAGTCACAAAATGCTTCACGATAAAAGGAAAACAGAAACATTGTAAAAAATATAGGAGAAATATCAGGAACAGTAAAAGTATGGGCTGAAAATAACACATACTTGCTACAGCTACCTGACAAAGTAATGAGAACTCTTTTGTAAAGAAGGTACTGAGATGGTAATAATAATACAATAATAATAAAACAAACTTTTGGCCCAAGTTTCAGCACATGTAAGAGAGAAAAAAGCATAGTTTAAAGACATCAAAATAAAAAAATGAAACGTGAAGGGGTAAAACTGAAAGTGTAATTGTAAAAGTGATTGATGCTGCTGACCTGAGTTCAGTGCCAGCCGGTGTGACCATGGTTATTGTGTGTCTCCAGGTTGGTCCATGAGGTGAAGGTGAGTGGGATGAGACGCCACAGACTGGAGGTCCAGAGCACCGACAACAGCAACCCCAACACAGACAACTTCAGACTCATAGTGGTGAGTACACACACTGTCTATTGTACTATTGTGATTCCTATGCTGAATATTGCAATACATGGGATACACTACTAGGAGCACTGTCATAAAATGATTTACAGCAGGTCAGAACCACACATGGAGCACATACCCAGTGTACATTGGAAGATGCACAGGTATGAATCAATTCGTTGACGTTCATAACCTCTTCCTCCCTTCTTCCTCTCCCCCAGGGGGACTCGGCGTGCGAGCGAGTGTTCACGGTCAACGATGTCTCTCACGGAGGCTGCAAGTATGGCATCATGAACTTCAGCGGCTGCAGCCAGGGCTCTCTGTCTGTGGAGATGTGTGACAACCTCTACTTCACCAACCGCAAGGTGGGAAGGGTTTGCTTATGTATTTACCTGTGTTCTACCATTAGTATTAGAAAATCTATACATTTTTCTCAATTCCTACATTTTTTATTTTGGAAATATGAGATTTCATCCAACAGTAGTGTATTTTTTGTACCCATGTTCCAGCTGAATGTCTGTGTTTCAGGTGAATTCCATCTGCTGGGCCTCAGTCAGCCACCCAGACTCTCACGTGTTGTATCCTTCCTATATGTTCTTAACCTCTTGTCGAGTTTTAAGCCTGCCCATTTGTCTTACAGCTCAGGTGCTGCTTTAGTTTAATGGTAACTTGGATGACTTGGATCATTCTGTAGTAGATCATTGCATACATCGGTGGTTCTCAATCCTGGTCCTGGAGTACCGCAGACCTGCTGGTTTTCATTCTAGACATCTAATCGGGGACTTGCCATCAGTGAATGCTGGTAGGATAGAAAACCAGCAGGGTGGTGGTACTCCAGGACCAGGATTGAGAACCACTGGCATACATTAGTTATTGCTGCAAGACCACATGGACCTCCCTTTATGCTTTACAGGGGTTCTTCATGTTTTCAACAGAAAGCTATTAATAGTGCTGACAGTGAAATGTGTTTCTATCTCTCAACGTGCCAACACTAAAAATGTAAAGTGCCATGCTTCAAATAGATTAGATAGATCTTGTAGGTACTTTTAGGGTCTTTCTTTCTCACGTAGCATAGCAAAAGCAGCAGCCGTAACTTTCGCTTGCCACAACACAAGCATCTGCTGAGAGCTTGGTGGGCACGTGCCTTTATTTTCCTTGACTGAGCCCCTCTGTCAGGCTGTGTCTGGTGGGAATGGCAGACACCCCCGGCTGCGTCAGTTTACTGCCTGCTTCCCTCTTCAGCAACTCCAACCCAGGTAAGATTAAAACAGAAGAGTGTTTTTATTACTCACACTATTTTAGATAACAGTAGGCTACTATGTTTTATTCTGCTTAACTTAATCTAAGGACTACAGCGATAAAATACTCATATGCCTCCAGTCTGTGATTATCAGAAGGTACACATTTTATATTTACATTGTTTTGTTTGCCTCCCCATTTAACCTTCTCTTCCGCTCACTGCCATTCTCCACCGACTCTACCCACTTTCCTCTTCCTCTTCCTCTTCCTCTCCTCCTCCTCCTCCTCCTCCTCAGACCAGCCAGGAATGCTGTGTAGCTTTAAGATCTCCACAGCCTGGTCTTGCGCTTGGTGTCTCAACCCCCAGGCAGACAAGACCTTCAGCACAGGTCAGTCACACCATCTATGCTACTCTTAATCAAATCATGGGTGTCACTGACTTCTGTAGAAGCCTGGAGGGGTGAAGTTGCTAGTGGGGGGGTGTGTTGAAGATTCAAGGGTACTGTAACACATTTTGAAACCAAATCCAAGACGTGATTGGAAGTGATTGTACTGGATTGTAACTGAACTATCTGTACATTTCCTCTCCACAAAGTTATGAAACTAAAATATGTGTTTGCGTTGGGTTGGCAGGTCTGTCTCGCAGGGTGATAGTGAAAGATGCAGAGACGGGCCGGACACAGACGTACAGCGTGGGCAGCGATGTCTTGGCGCAGCAGTTTGCCCTCAGGGTGAGTTGTCCTTGACGTTGAACTGATTGAAGCACGTTTGCATTCACTGGTAACAGGAACAATAGTAAGGAAGGATAAATGAATCAATGACTTCAGGAAGGGAGCTCATCTCATCTACTCTTTCAAGAATATGAATCACATAAACTAGAGTGCCACTAGTACTGTATGCTATAACAATCTCAGAAGTACTTACGTCTCGCTCCAATTCCCCCTCTTTACTCCTCATTCTCCTCCCTCCCTTTTCCCCCAGGCCCCTGTGCTGTTTAACGGCTGCCGATCGGGGGAGATCTTCAGCATTGACCTGCGGCAGCGCAGCCGCCGGGACCACAGCTGGAAGGCCAGCCGTTTCCACCAGGAATCAGCCATCACCTCCGTACGCATCCTGCAGGATGAGAACTACCTGCTGGCTGCTGACATGCTGGGCCAGGTCAGATGCTTGTCCTTTAACGTAGCATTTATTTAACAATGGGTCAGAACACAGCATAGTATGTTTAATAGAAAGATTTGGCGACCACTTCTTAAACCTGCACTTTTTTAAAAATACAAGCGGCGTATCAGTCTAGTTCATGAAGTGGGGATGCGACAGAGAAGACTGGTCCATGTCTGTTCATTGAGCCGCTGTAGATTCGCTCCATTCACCCCAATGAAATTTTGGAGTCGGGGAGGTACACTGGCGGGAAAGTTTTCTTTACGTACAGGAAGTGCCCACCAACAACAACATTAAATAAGTTACATTGTGCAGGTTTAAATGTTAGCCACTTTTTCACAGCAGGGCCAAGTGGCTTTAGGGACCAGCGTCAACTCAATGGTTATAATATTACACATCACTGCTTGTTTATTTGAATTTATATTCTAGTTTACAATCTCTGTCAGCAACAGAATGCAAAAACACACAAAGAAAAACAAAAAATACACTGAAATGTTGGGGGGGGGGGGGGTTGTGGAAAGTTCAGTGAAATAATAATTAAGCTGTAGGTTCTGTTGAGACCTCTTCATCATATGTAATTGTACCTGACCAACCTCAAGCCAAATGGACTTTACAGCCCAAAACACCTTAATATGACCTATTAGCTTGTTCTGACCCAACCCAAGTGCACTCAGTGGAATCCAGGGTGACTGAACTTTCTCTGCACGGGATGCAAATAAGAGATTTAGTCTCACCCGGGACCCATCAAAACTCAATTTAAACATATATGTATATATATATATATATGTGGGAACTGGTGTGTTGTGTTGATTTGTGTCTTCTGTGTTTGTTTGCAGATCAAGCTGTGGGATGTGCGAGTGACAAAGCCAGTGCAGTGGTACAAAGGGCACCATAATGAGCACACCTACCTTCCCATCCACGTGAATGAACCTGAGGGGCTGCTGTTGGCGGGTACGAGTGGACAACACATGCACATACACATACTTATTGAGTTACACGCCACACATAAAAATACATACAAAACATACCAAAAGGTTGAGCAGACCACCCGCCTAAAAATAGATGCTCAAGTCCTGTCCCTTGCACAACATCTTCTCATCTTCCTCCTCCTTCCTCCCCCTGTCCTGCTCCAGTGGGCCAGGACTGCTACACAAGGCTGTGGAGCCTAAAGGACGGCCACCTGCTGAGGACCATCCCATCACCCCACCCGGCTGCAAAGGACCTGATCCCCAGCGTGGTCTTCTCCTCCCAGCTGGGTGGCCGCAGGGGCCTCCCCGGCCTGCTCATGGCCGTCAAACACGACCTCTATTACTTCCCGTACAACACCGACTACCAGGAGGGAGGACAGCAGCAGGCGGCTTACTAGTGGAAGACTTCACCTAGCTTCAAATGCTTCCTCTTATGTACCACCATCTGAAAAGGTGGACACTGTACTTACCTGGCCGAATGCAACCACGGTCATGTATTCAGAGAGCTGAAAACAAGGCCTTAGCGTCTAGATGCTGTACACTGTCTGACTAAAAGGGCTAGGCTGGCTAGTAAAGGGGAGATGCTGCTATTACGTAACCCAAGAGACCATGTGCAGTGCAGTTCCAAGTTTATACTGAAGATGAGTCAGGAGGAAGATGGTCAGAAAGTCAGACTAAAGACTCAGGAGAATGAGATTATTTTGTACCAGACTTGTTGGTGCTAGTGGGAAACGGGCGTGAACACAACTGGTACAGCGAGATACCTGCTGTATTTTGTCCAAAAGAAGTGCAATTACTTAAGACTTGATTGACTTTTTAATGAACATTAGAATGGTGCTGAGTTGATCTAGATTTTCAAAACTGTTTATAAGTCAGTGCAACATTTTTCTAATTGTTGTTTGAATGATGAAAATTCAATTCTGAAATCCATTAAAAACAATGGTTTGTTTTTGAAAGACGTACACACGGCTCGTTAAGTTTCTGCAGTTTATTACACAAGCATACATGAACATAAAGGTATTGATCATTAATGCTGTTCAGCCTGATAAATGTGTTCTTTAGCATTGCTCTCTGAGATAATAACAGCGATTATAAGGTAGTTCACTGTTCTAGGTCAAAGTACTTTTCAAACAGTTATTCCAGCTTATTTGTTGACATCCTGATTAACGCTCCTAGTCAGTTATTGGACAAAATACCTGGTTGCCTTCACTGCAGTGAGATCTCACAACGCCCTGGATAGGCGTTCAGTCCAAAGCCCAACTGCATCATATGATATATTAATCAGATAAAGTCAATTACGTGGCATGATGCAACTTCCGGTCACTCTGTACAGTTGCAATAAAGGCAACCTGGAACATTGAGGACTTACAAGTGATCCTAGCTAGCTAGCTACACAGCCTGAGTTGACAAAGGAAGGATTATCTCCCGATAATCTCCCGTTTTGAGGGGCCAGCCTCAAAGATGTTTTTCAGTCTTTTCAGTACCATATTACTACTGTGAGCCAGCCACTCTTTAAAAAGCAGCTCCTGTTGCATTTCATTCCATTGCAATCAGATTGTTTTATTGATAATGTTAGCAGTATGGACATTTTAAAAACAGAGGCCATTTAAAAATGTCTTTTGCCCATTATAGTAAACTTTTTCCATATATATATATATTCTATATAAAATTAAACAGTCAATGTGGATGGCATCATTAAGGCTATTCTATCATCATCTGCCCCTTCAAATGCACATACGACCACAAAGTGTCACGGGAGTATGTAGGTAGTTACTATTAATGATATAACATGGAATGCATCTCGGTGCCACAGTACATCACTGTCTTCTGATTCTCATCCTCCTGAAGTGGATGAGCGACTGGGACAGGAAAGCTAAAGGTTGCAGGGCTGAAGCAGAGGAAAACTACTGTAGATCCAAAAGAGTTTTGGAGGAACATTTTGCAAGTTTTCCATCTTTTCCAAGTCCTCTAAAACCATCCCCAAACATCTAAGCCCTCATCCATGAAGAATAAAAGTGCTTACCTGCTTAACTGATCAGTATATGATGCTCAATCAGTACACATTATGAGAAGCTTTGTGCATATAGCCCCAGACTACAAAAGGTGCTAATAGTACTAGTGTGTCACACTGGGATGGATTGTCAAGGGAGTTCTGGTTTGATGTGCATCAATACAAACAGACTTGATAGGATCAAAGGGGTACGATACTCACATCAGTCACATATCTGTCTCATTCTGACTGGTACTCTTCAGTCTAAAATGTAGGCATATTAAAGTGTAACGACATAAAGGGATTGAGGTGACGTGAGATCCAACCCACCACAGACAGTCCAGTGGCAGTCAGGAAATGCCAATCAAAAACAACACTGGACTGAAGCGTTTTAGCCAGAGACAAAGGGGGGGAAATGGTGTCGATTCCACTTCCCGTAGAGGCTGGCTTCCCGCACTGTTCTACTGCAACCCCCCCCTCCCCTACCCTCTTCGTCCTGCTAGAGTTCCCCAGGCTTCTGGTTGCAGCTGTTGCAGACCCTCACCAGGTGGTCCCAGCCACGGGAGGGCACGGGGCGCCGCTCAGGGGAGCATTCGTCGCACACGCCCTGGCCACAGGCACGACAGTGGTGGATGGAGAGGCGTGGGGAGAAACTCCCTCTGGCACTCACAGCAGGAGTGGATGTCCTGGTCTGGGACCCAGTAGGCCGGGCGAGCTGCGTCCTTCATCAAGCCTGGGGGCACAGGGGGTCAGCAATGGGATGCTGATGACCAATGTATGGTTTCTGATTTGCAAACTTGCCTGAACAACCATAGGTACTCACCGAGAGGGATGTCTATGGCGCCGACGACAGCTCCTAGAGTGTTCTGGACAGCCTCCCCGACCTTCCTGGCTATCAGGGTGCCTCCCTCTTCCTCCTCCAACGCAGCATCCAGCAACTCTGGAACAGGGAAACATGCACACGCAGCACACATGAACACATACAGGTGAAAGGAAGCATGTAAAGCATTGTGTTAGTGTCCATTTGATGTCTTAAAATGAAAAGGAACTGCAGAGTAGACGAAGGGAATAAACTGCATACCCGTGGGGATCCCCCTGTTGTGGAAGCATGCGTCGCAGACCCTGACGGGGGCCAGCCCCCAGCCCCTCTCGGGGACGGGGCGGGCCATGGAGGAGCAGGCGTCACAGAAGCCCTCTCCACAGGCACGGCAGTGGTGCTTTGTGTCGTTGGCCTGGAACTCTTCCCCACACTTATGGCATTTCTACGACACACACAGAGAGTACACATGACACGAATGTACTGCTAGTCGCCTTACATAGATGTAAAACATGCATGGACGTGGCTGTGGAAACTTTGTGTGGAATCTAAAGAGTTTGAGTTCCAATGAATTCATCTAGGCACCATATGCACCATGTGTACATCTCAACGAGTAACTGATCTAGGTCCCTAGGTGAAGAGGCACCGCTAGTGGCCTCTTGTGCAAAGACTGGGGAGCCTTGAAGCCCTATCATCCATCAATCATCCATCTGTCGTGTTTCCCCATCACTACTGCATGTGAGCAACCAGTGGATGTTTCTCTTGAGACCCCTACCTGTATTTTAAAACACTGCATCAATGCTAGAATTTCTCAGAGCTATCTTGTTGACGAAGAATAATTGATTTGAGAAAGTCAAACATTTAGATCACATGCAGGTCTACAACACTTTGCCGTCTGTGTACCAAGATCTTTCTATGAAGGTTGAGTCGACTCTACAACACGTTATTTCACGTCAATTGCGCTTTCTTTCGGTTTTTTTGTTTCTTTCCTTGACGTTTGCCTCTGAAAAACAATTCTGCTCTGATGAAACGGTTTCTTTTCGTCGGTTCTAGTCGTGTACCACGATGAGGGAGTTGGGTTTCCAGTAGGCTGGTGCAATCTGGTCCGTAAGCCAGGACGTGACTGCTTTAGCAGGCTTGACGCTGAGCTCGGACACCGACTGGGAAATGTAGTTCACTCCATCCAGCAACCTCTGGGCTGCGTTGTTGTTGTCTTTCAGAAAACCATCAGACTTGGAGGGAGAGAACAGAAGAGGAGACACATGAGAAACTGCACAGGAGAAAGACTAGATTTGAGAAGGACATTTTAACACACAAACAAGCTAACAGAAACACATTCTTGTTTAGTTTACACTCACAAGCAATAAAAGCATTATTTTCCTGGATCCTATGTACAGCTGGAAGACAAGAATGTGCTCTAATTGCACCTAGCAATGGATTTCCATGTGTATCTATAGGAATTCACCAGTTTCCCTGAAAGCGTTTGAGGTCTTGGAGCTTTCTTTGATTGGTTTTAACTGAACCTCATTTAAACCTCATTTGAACCTCCTTGCCCCAGTGCGGTCTTACCCCGGGCCAGATGTGTTGGATCTCAGTTCTGACCACCGTATCCACTGGGTCCTGATTTCCGTACCAGTATTGCCTGCTCCTGTAGATCACTGCACAGTTGGGGCACTCAATCACATACCTGGACGAAGACAAAATCAGACCAGTTCCAACATGACGGCAGCAGGTCAGATGTTTATACTGCAGAAGGAAACTCATGCCATCTGCTGCTATGTAAAGCCACCTATAGTACATCTGTTACAGCACTTGGTTCTAGCTGAGCGGTCTAACAGCTGATGGGCGAGTTGTTTCAATTTAAGTGGGTGATTTGTGCCAAAGAAGGAGGCCATTTTCCTTTCATCTTCCAAATGGTTCGGTAGCAGCTGCACTCACCCGGACCAGGCGTAGATGGCCAGGCCGAACCAAGGGGAGTCAGACGAGGCGGTTGTCTTGGGAACCACTATTACCTCCTTCCCTCCCTCGTAGCAGGCCTGAGAAGTCCAGCACAGATACCATGAACCATGTCGAGCATGCATTCTTAAAGGCATGAGTGTGTGTGTGTGTGTGTGTGTGTGTGTGTGTGTGTGTGTGTGTGTGTGTGTGTGTGTGTGTGTGTGTGTACTTGCCTTGCAGGTGTAGATGCGGTTGTCGTACTGTGCAGAGTAGCGGCAGCGATGTTTGGCTTCATGGTCGACCCCTTCCTTCAGGTGATTCATGCTGTTCTTACAGCCTGACCTGAATTTAATGATGATTATAATGTGATACTTTATTGATCCTCATAGGGAAATTTACAAATATAAAATGTTTTATAGCCTCAGAATAACTACAGACTTCCATTGAGCTGTCATCTACTCTCAGTACTTCAAATTCTACTCTCAGTCAATCAAATTCAGTGAAAATATGTTATAGTTGCAGTTACAGACTGGGGCTTTAATTCAGTGAAGCCACAGAGAACAACTAGGAGTGAGTGGACCGTAGAGGAATTCAAGGAAAATACACAGTGGTGTATCATGGCAATCTCCTTCAGTACACCCCCGATAGCTGCCATAGCGTTTTTATGATAATGTTAATTGAAATGCTACCTTTATTTTTTGAATGTCAGATTTTCGTTTCCGTGCCCATTCTATCCACAGTCCTGTGAAGTGCACATTCAGCAATTTTGGGTGTTGTATAGTGAGGAGAGAGACACCCACCCACAGCTGAGGCAGATGCTGGAGCAGGTAAAGTACTCATCTGGGAAGAAAGAGTTACTGGTCAGGTGTTCGTCTGGGATCTCCCCATTGAAGCGCTCGCTGAGGGCCTGAGAGGAGGAGATGGAAGGAGAGCAAAGGAGGGAGTCACTCATTGTTAGTCACTCTGATAAGAGCGGCAGCTAAATGGCTTAAATGTAAATAGAAATACACTTGAATGCGCACTCACACACAAACCTGTTTCTGTCAACCCCATTACAGGTCGAGACACCGATAGCATCTCAGATAAACATTCCTATTCTGACAAACCGCTCACCCCACAACCCAACACCACCTCCTCCCCACCTGCAGGGCCTTATAGATGACACTGGCAGAGCGCGGCGACCGGGTGGTGTTGTTGTCCAGCTGCTGTTCCAGGCTGCGCAGCAGACCGCTGAAGTCTGTGGGAGGGTTGTAGGTTCGAGTTCCACGGTACTGGATGGAGCTGAATGCTTCCGGGAATAGACCCAACTTCCTGAAACGCTCCTGAAGCAGACGCTCGGCCGACTCGGATGGTTTGTCTAGGGAGGGAGATTGAGAGGAGACAGACAGACGGAGGGTGAAAGAGAAAGGATAGCATGAGGGCTATTTTTGATCAATATAACGTATACAGCATGAACAGCAGCACAAAAAGAGGATGTCTGTTTGTCTGATGTACCTGATCCTAGGAGTTTGGTGTGGACCGTCTCATGGAAGATGATCACCGCCGGGCCCAAAGTGGACAATGGGACATCCAGGCCGCAACGGGCCGTGGTCGCCTTCAGCTCCCTGGTGAAGTGCTTCAGGTAGGCATCTGACGCATCGCCAAGGAACTTGAAGAGGTCGTCGTGGAGACGGTCGGCATGGGTTCGGTAGATGACCAGGTCAGAGATAGCCAGGACCTTGAGGAGCAGCCGGGTTCGCTGACCCTGGTTGGCTCCTGATGACCAGTGAAACAGAGGAGTGTGTATGCCTGCGACCTGCATTGAACTGTCTACCTCAACTGAACTAATAACTGTGAAAACACAACTCCCCCCCCTCCTGGGCTACATGATATGCTTTTGAACAAATATTGCATGATATTAGAAACGTATCCATTGTTTGTCCCTTACCAGCCCCCAGCAGTCCCTCGGTATCGATGACTACCACCCGGTGTACAGGGTCCATAGCTGCCCAAACCCCCACTGTGCAGGACTCTTGGGTGGGGGACGTCTGGAACACTTCTCTCCCGAGGAAAAAGGTATGGTTGAGGGTGTGGGACTTGCCCTCACCAGTGTTCCCGAAAATGGAGACCACCTTGAGGAGCTCATCTGGTCTACAGCCCAGTCTGCTCACAAAGTCCTCCTCATCTTTCAACTGAGAGCACGGCGGGAATCAGCACAGAGCAGTTTCATCATCATAACACAACGATCATATTAAAGAGGTTCTAACAAAAAGGCACTTACCTGCATCTCCTCCTTCTCGTCCACCAGAAGGAAGCTGCACACCTTCTCCAGCTTGGCTTTCAGGGCCTCCATCTCCCCAACAGCCGCACTACTCTCCTGGGGATCTTTGACTGGAGGGTAAGGGGTCAGAGGGTGTTTTCTCTTGTTGACCCCACTGTGGGTGCGTTTCTGGCAGTCCAAACACAGGTTGGTCTTACATCCCTGGCAGCGCACCACAGCTCTCAGACGCCCGCCGTTGACGGAGCAGCTGCTGTCACCTTTACAGGAGTCGCAGAAAGGAACGTGACCGGGAGCAATCCGGACCCGGTCGTGGTTCTTCATCCGCTCCTGGTGATGGAGCTCCAGTTCACAGCGGACACACTGCAAGCTGCCACACTCATCGCATTCAAACAAAGCCTCATCTGAGCCGCCGCAGGCATAGCTCTCCTGACAGAGTAGACTCGTATTCATTCCTTTATCTACGGATGGACCTTGACCACTCATCTCAAACCTGACAGGTCGACAGGCTAGCCTTGTTGTTGATAACAAGTTGCAACTGTGGCTGTGAGAGTTTCTTTAAGTAGACTAGGCTTGCAAAACCAAAGCAGTGCAAGAAACTAGGTTGTGGTAAAGTTTAGCAAATCACTAGAATCAGATGTGAGGTCAGAATTATTTTTTCTAATGATCCATGAAGCCAGTTAACTTCATTACAGTACTGTCAAGATTACTATGAGGTGTTCAGCTAGCACTTCAAGATAGACTACGCCTGACCTGAAATAGGAGACAGTAACACGTGCGAGGCAGAAATTCTAAACATACATGTTCAGACATGTAGTTACTTTATATGTTCACTTGCTTACGTTAGCTGTCCACCATCTCTTGTATTTTATTTATTAACAGTTCAATAGGCGACGCCAACTTGTCAGTTAAAAGTAACGCTCATCGTTATGCATTAACACTTTTAGACACTCGCTAACGTCCTAACCTCTATAATATATCATCACACGAAGGGACACACTCCTGAAAAAAATAAACATACAACCTTCATCAAAATGTACCTAGTAGTAGCTAGCTGTCCGGTGGACGACGACTATTTCTTAATCTAAAAATACTGTTTCAACAAACAATAAACCACAATCTAAAATCGGACATATACGTTATCTAATACCACTCCGTCTACTACCGCAGATAACGGTAGCTAGAAAGTTAGTTGCGCTATTTTAAATCAGATCCCTGTAGATGTTGTTGCTAGTTTACATCAGCTGATCGGCTTGTTTTTATCCAGAGGTCAAAAGTAATGAAAAACCACAATGCATTTTGGGAAATGAAGGCTAGTCAATGCCAATGTTGTTTGGAATAGATAGCATTAAATCTATACTTTATACTATTTATGAAGTTTAAAAAATACAATTTCACGGAATATATACTATACTATGTATACTGTACCTAAAACATTACAGCTTAAATAAATGTATTGAGAGAAAATAATCGATTACCCATAGTGCTTTGCACTTTCCAGCTGCTGTAAATGTGAGATTAGAGTTTGGCGTCAATTCTGTCCTACTTCTCCTGGAAATATTCAATATTTTGTGCTGTTGCATTTTATTTTTCATTCAGCCTGTTACCGAAATCGTGTGGATTTATGTTAATGTGCTTTTTCTGCTAGGTAAGTTAGCAAGCAAAACGCTAGATGCTGCTAACCTGTCCCGTTCATAGATAGCTAACGTTAGCTAAATGGTATGCCGTCTTTAGTGTATAACTAGTCTGTGCTTCAGGTCACTGTAATGCCGACTTCATCTAATTCTACTTCTTTCAGACGCTGCTCCTGTGTTCATTATGGAAGATGAGATTTTCACCGACATTAGTGGCAAAGCCATATCTCTGGACTGCCAGAGTCACTCAAGCTTCTGCAGGGAGTTCACGGTCAGCTCCCCCAAAGTGTCCATTGGCAAGGTGATGGTGTACACCTGCTCTGTGTGGCTTGTAGCATACACCGTGTTCTTCTTCACAGAGGTAAGGGCTGTAATATAAACTACCCCTGGAGTGATCCCCATTTATTTTGACTTGGATACATTTTGACTACACAGAAAAAATATTTTTTTTTGTTTTTGTTTTTGTTTTTTTTCTTGAATTATCATTTAGTAACCTCAGTCATAAAATTCCTCCGTCATTGTTCAGCTGCATTCCAAGTGCATTCACATCAGCCCATGATTTGTGTGGGTGTGTTTACTGCACACTTCCTGCAGTGCACAAGTATTGTGTTTTTGAGTTGGTGCATGATGTTGTTGCAGTTTACATTGTGATGTTTACAGTAACATGGATATCATTATTTTGATTACGTTAAACCTGATCTGTTGTCTGATAGACAGACAACATATTGGCATGTATACATCTTATCCTGTTTACTGTTGCTTTTTGTGATCGGTAATTTAAAACCACTCTTTGGCATGTATACAGGGATATTCATGAACAGGACATGATGCATGTAAACATCTTACCCTGAACAGGATGAGACACATTATCGGGAATACCATGTGCATATAAATGTCTTTTCCCTCTCTTGCAGAACACTGCTGTTCTATCCAGCGCTATAGTCATCACCTTGGTTGGAATGATGCTTCACATCCACTTTGTGAAGATAGACCACGAGTCCTTGCTTGTCATTGGCTCCTTGGGTATTCAGCTGTCGTCCAACTATGCCTCTGGGCGGGAGAACACCAATTTCATTGAGATGAGCAAGATCAAGGACATTGTCATCAATGAAGCTATTTACATGGTGAATAAATAAACGTCTCTGCCTACCATGTATTCACATTCTTCTTCTGGGGCTCTCTATTGAAATGTCTACATATGTTTGTTTTTCATACTACATTTTTGTGTCAGTTTATGCTTTTTGCAAGATGGTGAATGCTTTAACGTTTATTTCTTTATTTCAGCATCAAATCATCTACTACCTTTGCATATTGCTGAAGGACCCCTCAGACCCTAATGCAGTGTCAAGTGTTGTCCCCTTGTTTCAGGTGAGGATAAATGTGCTGCTTCAAGAAGCCATGAATCACGTGCCTAATAGTTTCTATCACAGAAAATGACTTGCTTTGCCTCCGACCTTGCTGCTGTTTTATCCCTTTCTTAAAAAGCTGACGGGTCATTCTTCTACGCTAACCATACATGTTTACAGGAACTTGTTTCTAACGGAGACCTTTCTTCTTTCATCTTTCAGAGTTCAAAGCCGAGACTGAACTGCTTGGTGAAAGTTTACAAAAGCTGTCAGGAGATTATTTCCAAGTGCTGAGGATGCTCCGCCACGTCACGCCTCTACCAGTGTTTCTGGTCACGCAACACGCTTTCAATATTTCTCTGCATAGATTATTTTATTTCCATTGGACAAAAAGAGATAAGCCGTTTTTCCTTTGGTACATCCCAGTAGAAGCTAGTGTACATCTTCCTCTTTAACAGGCAGTAGTATCATGGACTATCATGACATGCTATACTTATACTGTGGTTTATGGTTACTTGAACAACTGTGGTAAATAATTTAGCACTATTTTAGATGGATTATTGGATTAGTTGGATTATATGTATAATGCCAAACCTTTTTACTGACATTGTATTGTAAACTCTTAACAAGATGGGAATGATATTTAGGAGTTTAGCTTTTTGATTTATTTATATTGTTAGATTTTGACTGAATGATCATGTCTAGTTCTGTATTTTGTATCATTCCTTAATCACTCCCCCCTTACTGTATTTTTGACAAATTATATTTGATATACCATTGTAAAACTCATAAATGTTGTTGATAACTTGATCATTTGCTATGATTGATAGTTAAATGTCTGTCTGATGTTTGAGGTGCTTTACTTTCCATTCCCTGCGGGGGGCAGCACTGCACTGACTCACGCTCAGCGGCCTCTTTCAGAATGAGTTTGTACTGTATAGCTCTAATATAAAGCTATATAACTTTAATTTCAAAGTGATCTGATGTGTTTGGTTTCCACTGATGTTTGGTAATGGCTGAGGTTTGGGTGGTCAGATGGTGGCGGTTATGCATTTTTTAAATTTTATTTTTCTGGAAATATTTTCTTTTCCAAACGGCCCTAAGCCTTGGGAGTTTGCATATGAGTACAGCGTGTCTTTATAAGATCCAGGGCTGCAGCGCTGAGCAGGGCTAGTTTCCTTTTGTCTACTACATAGCTCTTGTAGAGGACAAGAAAAAACATCAAGATTATTCAAGTTTTATTAGTTTCAGAAAAAGCAAAGTGTCATTATTTAGCATTGTAGAAATGAATACTGACTTCTGGAGGTTTGACCACCTCACTAACTCAGATAGAAAGTACCCCATTTATCTGTCTCACAATTGATACTCTATTATCCTAAGTTTTTCTTTATTGTCTATAGCTTCCATAACATGGACATTTCTTCATGATGCAGTACGTTGCACTAATAGAATAGATACATGCAAAGAAACCTTCAAAAGGCAGACCGCTTTAGAAAAGGTTAGTTTGACATTGTAGTGTCAAACATTTTTTAGACTGCCATCCACACGTTCTTCCTCAAATGCACTCACTTCCTCAAAGCTATTTTTTGCCTTCATCTCGTAGCTGAAGTGGATAGTCCGGTTTACCTGCAGTCTGAAAGGTCAGCCTCATTGTGGACAACTGATTTACAGGCTTACTGAGGTTTCTGATCAGGTCCATATAAAGTGTTTCAGAATATAAAGCTGATCTGACACCAGTTTCCTGATGCAGACTTCCTTTTTACACACGGTCGATGCCAAGACCGTGCACAGACATTTTGCACAACAGGCACCAAACAGAAAAGCAAAGGGCAATCCCATATCTGAAGTTGAGATGAATAAGGTATCTATTTTAACATCCTGCACTTTCTTAAGTGAAGACGATGGCAAACGAGGAGGATGCATTTCATAACTTTTGCTGAGAGAGGAAGGCATCCCCTCTCAAATCTCCCAGATATGATTGAATGTGTTAGCACTTGGTCTGCAATGCCCGCAGTTCAAACTTCATTTGCTTGGCCGGTGTTTCCCCCTCCAGGCCTCGGTTTCCCTCCGTTCTGATCCCCCGGTGACCATCTGTAGCTCCGGTCAGGCCTGTGTGTGAACCCCACGCTCCGAGGGCAACAAAACAGGCACGAGGGTGTGATTTTCACGGGGCGAGGCGTTACGCTACTGTGAAGAGTGGCTCTCTGACAGGATAATGGTCCCTCCTGGAGGTGTGAAACAGCCAGGAACCCGGGGGAAACCTGGGAGTGACCGGCCCACACCTCAGGGCTTCTGAGCAGGCCTCATAAACCAACAAGGCCCCCCCTGAGCGTAAATCATGGGTGGTGGAGGGGTTCGGCGGGGCAGCAACACAGTGGCTTTCTCATGCCAGAGGAAGGGATTGGTTCTGCAGTGTTACTATCACACCCCTTTGTAACAGGTTTCTTATTGCACATTAACTCCATGTTCACCTGATTATAGTCTGCTGATGTTTCTGGCATGTTTTGTAGTAAATTCCCAGTAATGACGATTCAATTCTTGTATTAGTTTAAATTATATTTTTGTTTCATAAAAGTTTCTATTTGTTTTTTAAAAAAGTCTCGTCTACTAACGAGTAGGTCCAAGTACTGCAAATGAGTACTTTTATTGTTGCGTAGGGTGTTTTGGGTGTGGGAACCCTCAGGGTTTAGTGGAAGAGGAAAGTTTGGAACCCCGCTGAGCTGGGGAGTCACCCCCCCTCCCACACACACACACACACACACACACACACACACACACACACACACACACAATCATAACTCCATCATGATAGACATTCCCTCTCTCTGACCCGAGCGTGCCACATTCACAGGCTGTGAGATAAGCAGCACAGCACTCTGGTGGTAGTGGATGAAGTCACGTATCCATGTACCAACACACTGAGGTGGAGAAGGAGAGGGCGAGGTCAGACACACTTGTTATAACAGTGAATATATACATACACTGCCCGAGGACGCAGCAACATAAATACAATACCAGACAATACAGAACAACGGCTTGATAGTTGAAACGCCGTTTTCATATAATGACTTGATTCTATGCTCTATTTGCTGATTGGCTCTTTTGTTGTCCTTGCATTGTGTCGCGGGCTGACAGACGCTGAGGGAAGGAAGAGTATTGTTTGACTGTCACTCTATCCACTCTACCTGCTGGTCCGTGTAGGCAGGTGTAACTGGAAGTCAGTTTGGGAATCGGTGTTTGGATTTGAATCACAAAAACTCCCTCCGTCCCTCCCTGATAACATCAGAGGGAGTCACCCAGTCCTGCAGTATGTCTCTCTCTCTCTCTCTCTCTCTCTCTCTCTGTCTCACTCTCTCTCTGAAATAATTTACAATATGTGGTTTATAGCAAAATATGATCAAAAGAAATAAGTGAAATCGATTAAATCTGTATATTATCTATTCACCTATTGACATATTATGATGACACACTAATATAGAGTTGCAAATTTACAGAAAACAAACTGTTAACAGTCAACAATAACAGGAACTGAACTGTTATGGTATCACAAGGTTGGACCCAAAAGCAGAACCGAACACAGAGTTGAATGAACAATGGTTTATTGGAAAAGGGGAGACCGGGGGGGTAGGCAGGAGCGGAGACAGAGGACGGAGCTGGAGGCGGAAGCGGGGAGAGCCGGAGGGACTGGTGGCGAGCGTGGCAGGCAGATGATGAGCAGGTAGACAGGCAGGGAGAAAGGCGGTATGGCTGGGTGACGGGTTGAGATCCTGGGGTGAGGAGAGACACAGTTAGTAAGGAAGGAATCACAAGGCTTAGGAAATACTTCGTAGCAGTCGTAGTAGTAGTAGGCCGGGAACGTGAGCTAACGACACTGGCTGAATCAACGATCTGGCGATGAGTGGGAGGAAATCCGGGGTCTAAGTATTGGCGGTGATGATAGATGGATGGCAGGTGTGCGGAGTGGAGCAGGTGAACGGGAGACGGTGATGAGCTGAGGAGGAGCCGGAATCTGGAGCCACGCCCGCCAATACACACACACACACACACACACACACACACAGACAGACAGGGACAGACAGGTAGAAACACACAGGGAACACAGGGGGGCACGGCAGAGACCGTGACATGAACTAGCTACTAGCTGGTTGGAGATAAGCCTGGTGGTGGGAGGCACAGGAGAACCGGTCTTGGCACAAACACCTTAGCATGAGCCGCTGACTGAAGGTTCAGTGTAGCTGCAGCAGCTCATCATGGAAAAAGTAGAAGACACTGTTCATGAGGACCAGAACGTTGACAAGCGTGAATCTGAAAACCCCAAATCCAAAACCCAGCCAGCGCTGCTCCAAGAAACCCTGTAGAGGAAACACTTCTGTGCATGTACCATCTCCTAGTTCCTCTCTTTAGATCGTGTTCACAGAGACAGGGGGTCTCTGAGCTGCGAGCTGATACGTATATCACACATATGTACCTGGGTGAACTTTCACCCAAAAAACGTCTCACATCCTCTTGATTCAAATGATACAACGGCCGCCCAGTGTCCCACAACCACCTGGGTGTGTTCCAGAACAGACAATGGGTGCTCTGAGTATATGGCCTAATGCTCCTGCAATATTAATCTCTTCTGGCTGTGGAGTACTGGACCCCCTGGTGATAAATGACTGAAATGCTCTTTATTTGGACTTATATATTGGACTTATAATAGTTCTGCAAAGACTTCACTATTTATGTAACCCATCAACCCCATCATTTAAGACATCGTATTGCTTGGGATTCCTGGAACCAGTATGATTAGTTTTTCTTCAGGGGAGATTTGTTCCTATTTGCTCAGAGACCAGTTTCCTCCCTTCTCTCACACGTGATGTTGAAATCTATTCACCCAAGACCTCAACCAGCCTGCCTGCGCTGTCCTCAGTGACTGATGTCTGAGGATAACTTGTATGTGATGATCCTGTTTTATCCATACGTACGACGTATGACTCACAGTCCGTTTAAATGCAAATCATTTGAGAAAACACAATGAAAAAAAGAAAACCTGACTACACGCCAAGCTTGGCTGGGAGCCACACCCTTCTCCCCTGGTTAGTGTTCCAGCGTCACCTGGTAGATGTGAGTGTGAGGTAAGCGAGACGAACTTCAAGTCAGACCGGCTGTGGGTCTGTGCTGGCAGCAGATAAGAGGCAGAAGCTGCTCGACTGGTCTGTCAGGAGAGCCGACACGAGGAGGGCCAGGAGAGAGCTACCTGCTAACACATCCGTTTTCTCTGTTTGCGTCTCAGGATAAGATCTGTGATATTGGCATGGGTGGATGTGTGTGTGTGTGTGTGTGTGTGTGTGTGTGTGTGTGTGTGTGTGTGTGTGTGTGAAGGCAAGTTTGAACTGGCAAGTTCAAATCTTCTGACCGTGCACTGTTGATATAACACTATAACACTATTGGTGTTGACAGAAATTATTTGATTGTACTTGTGGTTTTGTGTGTGTGTGTGTGTGTGTGTGTGTGTGTGTGTGTGTACACGTGTGTGCAGGCATGTGTGTGTGCCATATAGCGTTCCTCATGCACAGTCCTTATTGCCATAAAACGTAACTGGCTATGATTCAAAAAGCAATTAACGAGAGAATGCGACTTCAAAGAAAGAAGGTCTTTATGTGTTTACTTTGATTTGTTGATAATAAATCATACTGAACAAGCAGGATAAACAACCCATCAACTTGCTTGCTTTTGTTTTTTTTTATTGTAGGCTACAATGCTTTGTCTAAAACTCTGAAAAGCTTGTCATCATACCAAAACACCAACACCACATCAACATCAAAAACGTCCCTCGTACTATTACTGATGTAATGACAGGGCTGTCTCCTGAATGCTTGTAGGAACATCAAGCAAGGATAAGTAAGCCTGCTCTGTAATCAGCTGTTGCAAGGAAGTGATCATACGATGTCACCTGTTCAAAAATACCCCCGATAGTTTCCATCTACCAAAGGCATGCGCTACGCAGACGAAATGACATCACCTTTAGGGACAATAGACAGGAGGACTGGAATATGGTCACGGTGAAGGAACAAAAATGATGTTTCTTTGTGAAATCCTTGACACAGAGAAGATGTGTTCATTCCTTGTCTTCACTAGCAAAGCAATTTGAAAATGAGCCACCAAACGTAGAGCAGATCTGTTCTGTTTTGTTCTTGAGAGCGACTATACACTCACAACTTATATCACTTTATTATTTACATGTGTCATCTTCAATTCAAATGCCGTTATGCCGTTATGCCCTGCAGCGAGTTTCTGTTATGTCATGACTACATGACGCATCCACGCTGCCCTGAAGGGCTTGGGCATTTTCTACTCAAATATGAGGATTTCTCTCCTTAAGAATGAACGGGCATGATCAATGATCAGCCGAGGTCGGGGTCGTTCTAGTTCAGGAGCTTGGATCTGATTCGATTGCTGCTCGTCTGCGTCATGTCGATCCACCGCTGTGTTGAGTCCTTTTGGTGTTCCTGAGGTAAACAGGTCAACATGCCTGTTCAACGTCACTACTGTTGACCTACATTAACCCTGTTGGCCTGCGTTCCTTTCACAAACACAACTGTGACTGGACCTTCTTTATTTCAGTTACTTGTATGTGATGTCTTATGTAATGACTTTCTGCATATCTCTGTTCTATTCTATTCTATTCTATTCTATTCTATTCATAGTGCTTTTGATAGTTTGTGGGAATCAGTTGTGTCATCATTTCTGTGCCCAATGACTAATTTGGATTGTATTGGTGAACTTCCACCACTGTCTCCTATCGCCAGAAACAAGAAAGTGTTTGTCCCACCCCTGAACCTGAAAAGAAGAAGAAGAAGAAGAGGAGATCACTTTCTGGGAATAAGGATATGCTGTAAGGAGGGGATTAAAACTGATTTCACTAGAATAATATGAAGGTTAAGGTGTAAAAAACATTCTGTACCCACAAAGTCAGTCTCCCATTCATTGTCAATGGAGCACCTCCAGGACTTGATGGTCTGTTGGTCTGACATCACAAGCTAGAGACTTGGTTATGAATGTGAACATTATCTCATTTGTCATTTTCTCTCCCTGATTAAATACGTCCTCTCCTTAGCGGTGACACAGAATGAGTCAGCTGATGTACGGCGGTGAGTAATGTATCTGACAGTAACCAGTCACTCTCCACAGAACAAGTCCTGACGCACCTTTATCACACTTGACAGAAACATACAATATCTATTGTTGTCGACCTACGAGACTCCATCAAGTGTCCACAAACATTGTGTATGTGTCCAAATGTTGGGTAGGCGTGTGCGTATGAGTACCTTGTACCTGTGTGTGTTTGGGTGTGTGAATTCATGCTCCTCGTGCACGCTCGTATTCCTCATTCTCATATCATTTGTGTGTGTGTGTGTGTTTGTGTATACCTGTTCGGTGTGTGTGTGTGTGTGTGCGGGTATCTGGATGTGTGTAGGAGAGGGTACATGGGACAATGTGGGTTGTGTCTAGGTGCATCATGTCCTCACTTGCTTCACTGTCACTGAGTGTGTGTGTTGTGTGGATGTCACAACACCCCCTGCCTCCCTCCCCTCCTTATCCCTTAAAACGCCAGTGTGAGAACATCACACCCCCTTGATTCCCAGACGTGGGCACACCCCATGTACAAACCGACGGCCAATCAAAACACACACTTCTAACATGCAAATCTGACTTGTTATTCCCTTCATAAACATGGTATAACTGTCAGTTTTTCAAAACTGAGTCCCGACACAACACTCTGGTGGTAGCCATGTCCTTGGTTCGTCGTCCCATCTCTTCTCCAGCGTGGCTGCTGATGCAGTTTATCTGTTCACAAACAAAATCAAGAAAAAGGCAAAGCAGCAGGGTTACTGCTCGGGGCGCCATCTTTACTTTTCATATTATATACCTCTTCCACACAGTAGAGAACGACTTGCCCAGGCCCAGATGAGCCTGCTCACCCTCAACCTCACCTGAAAACATTCAATAAGTTTTGATATTCTCTTTTATTTTTATCTAAAGTTACTTTTAGTAGCCATATTTTTTTTTATTGATTTTGAATTGATCTTGTTTTCGGTCTTGAGATAAAGTGTTATATGGGTAGTCATGTACCATCCATTCACTCTCAAGCTGCTTCTCAGTCCTTATACTTAGCTTATGACGTGTATATGACATCTGTCCACTGTACATCCATCTACTTCATGTTTATTGTGTATTCTATTGTATTTAGGCCTTCTATTTTCTATCTATCTATCTGTCTATCTGTCTATCTCTATCTCTATCTCTATCTCTATCTCTATCTCTATCTATCTATCTATCTATCTATCTATCTATCTATCTATCTCTATCTCTATCTCTATCTCTATCTCTATCTATCTATCTATCTATCTATCTATCTATCTATCTATCTATTATCTATCTATCTATCTATCTATCTATCTATCTCTCTATCTCTATCTCTATCTCTATCTCTATCTCTATCTATCTATCTATCTATCTATCTATCTATCTATCTATCTCTATCTCTATCTCTATCTATCTATCTATCTATCTCTATCTCTATCTCTATCTCTATCTCTATCTATCTATCTCTATCTCTATCTCTATCTCTATCTCTATCTATCTATCTCTATCTCTATCTCTATCTCTATCTCTATCTCTATCTCTATCTATCTATCTATCTATCTATCTATCTATCTATCTATCTATCTCTATCTCTATCTCTATCTCTATCTCTATCTATCTATCTATCTATCTATCTATCTATCTATCTCTATCTCTATCTCTATCTCTATCTCTATCTCTATCTATCTATCTATCTATCTATCTATCTATCTCTATCTCTATCTCTATCTCTATCTCTATCTATCTATCTATCTATCTATCTATCTCTATCTCTATCTCTATCTCTATCTCTATCTCTATCTCTATCTATCTATCTATCTATCTATCTATCTATCTATCTATCTCTATCTCTATCTCTATCTCTATCTCTATCTATCTATCTATCTATCTATCTATCTATCTATCTATCTATCTATCTATCTCTATCTATCTCTATCTCTATCTCTATCTCTATCTATCTATCTATCTATCTCTATCTCTATCTCTATCTCTATCTCTATCTATCTATCTATCTATCTATCTATCTATCTATCTATCTATCTATCTATCTATCTATCTATCTCTATCTCTATCTCTATCTCTATCTATCTATCTATCTATCTATCTATCTATCTATCTATCTATCTATCTATCTCTATCTCTATCTCTATCTATCTCTATCTCTATCTCTATCTCTATCTATCTATCTATCTATCTATCTATCTATCTATCTATCTATCTATCTATCTATCTATCTCTATCTCTATCTCTATCTCTATCTCTATCTCTATCTCTATCTCTATCTATCTATCTATCTATCTATCTATCTATCTATCTATCTATCTCTATCTCTATCTCTATCTCTATCTCTATCTCTATCTCTATCTCTATCTATCTATCTATCTCTATCTCTATCTCTATCTCTATCTCTATCTATCTATCTATCTATCTATCTATCTATCTATCTATCTATCTAGGTAATTACTAGACTATCCATTTCAATCTTTTCAACACTTCTAAGGAGTCCTGCTGTGAAAATGACTCCTGTCTTGTATTATGAGGTCACAAAAGAAACTTTCTTTTTGTCACACTATTAGCACAAATACCAAGACGTTGTTTGGGTGTCTCCCTTTTAATCCACAACCAATGTGTATCTCACACTTGATGCTGCGTTGCGACCCCCCCCACCCCCACCCCCGACCACACACACACACACACATCCCATCCCTTTCTCTCTCTCCCCAGGCTCCTCACATCAGACAGCCATTGACCCTTTTCATTCAAACCAAAAGCAAGGCGTTAAGAGCTGACACAGATCACCCCTGCTCGCTATTCTGGAAAGATAACATGACCATTTACTGGTGATCTTCAAGGGGATGGGTTGTCAGATGTGCCCTGTAGAGAGAGAAGGAGTGTATGTTGATAGGATTATGACGCCTTTAGTGAACCATCAGTCAAACTATTGGTGGGTGGCGGGTAAGAAAATGGAGGGAAGAGGATGCTATTTCTTAAAGGTGAGGGAGAAAACTGTAAACCTGATCGTTTTCTAAACATTTTTTATTTAAGTTACATCATTCTGGTTACATAAAATGTTTTCCTTAGGTTTCACTGCAAGACATCACAGCCACTGAGGAGTAGGTGTTTTAGCGACTGCACATGCTCAGAGTTCCTGCAGGTCAATCGCAGCACGTGGAAACAGCACACACACTATGTACCGGTCTTTAACAGAAGTGACATATTGCTTCACTGTGTCATTCACACCCTGAGACAGCCAATGGTGTTATGGAGTTTCAGAGGGGCTTGATAATGTCCCCGGATGCACGAGCCGTCGGCAACATGACGAGGATCTCAGACGGGGCTGTTTGAAGTGCTAATCACCTCATCGGTCCCGGAGTGTTAAATGCCCTCTTCAGCTGCCTTGTCTTCGCGCACTTCACGTCTGCACGGCTTTGATCATGTGAAGTCATTATTTTCCCCTTGATGACCGAGGCTTGAGATAAAGGTCGAAACGCAGAGAGAGCGTCACCAAACAGGCCTGTATCTGATGATGCTTTGAATGGCTGGTGGTGTATTAAACAAAACGAGTGGTCTGTTAGGATTAATTGCATCCAGTCTGTTTGGATGCAATTTGAAAACGTCCAATAAAACGTACAATTCAACCACATGAAAGATAAACCCCCCAGAAAAAAGGCCCAACAGATTCATTGAGACAGACTTACTATAATCGTTGTTGCCTCCAGGCGTAGTCACAGTCAACAACTGGGACGGTTCCCACTGGCTTTGCCCGACACCTGAAACTGACAGTTTATGTTATGACAGTAGTAATTAATTACAGGTGCAAAACCAACAGACACGCACAGTGGAGATGAATGACATGTTTGCTTATCTTGTTCGATCCCTCGAGGTAAACAACACAGATGAAATAAACTGTATGACTAGATTTTAAACAGTATCTCAAATTGACAAACTAATGATCAGGTCTTGTGCTGAAAAAAAGGACACCAAGCATTGTGGGGAAACATTTTTTTAAGTGGTATATAAAGGCAAAATGAAAAGCATAGAAAACTGTCCAGAACCGGGTCAAGACTCAGAAGGGTTAACAGCCTTTACCTGTGTTTCAAATCTTTAAGGTGAAAATATAACATATGTTTCTAGTCTATAAATGACAAAATTAAATGGATCTGTTCATGTTTGGTCATTCAACACCATAGTTCTTCACGTCAGTACCCAATCACGGCGATATACACAGTCTGACATGGCCGAGGCAACGAGGGTAGAAAAATCATAACAACCCGCGTTTTTATGTCTGTGTGAAAATGGCACAATGTGAAAAAGGTGCCAAGTCCTCCCCGAGGCAAAACTGTTTTAACTGCCAATTGTGATGACCAGGGAACCAATAGGCTCTATCCGTGGCCAGGCAGACCTGTCAGTGCACCTGCTGATTCCCAGGCCTGCTTGCCAATCTTTGACTACAGTGAAACCCAGAGAGAGAGAGCGAAACTGGCCCAGAGCCAGGCGCAGTCAACTGGCTGCTTGACTGTGCCTGACAGGACAGCTTAAAAAACAAGGGTATCCTGGGAGGAGGAACAACCCTCCTTGTGGCGATGAGAGGACTAAAGGGATGACTAACTGTGAGAAGAGAGAGGAGGAGGAGGAGGAGGAGGAACACCTCACTGTATTGTTCTCTGGGAACCTAAAACTTGTCCAACGTGGCCCTCGCGATTGCTCAATGGATGTACCTGTACTGTGACTGTACATCTCTGTGTGCGTGAGTATGTGTGTGTGTGAGCGTGTGTGTACATGTGTGCATGAATTTGAGTGTGTGATCAAATATTATTGATTATTAAAGTGAAAAAGTGATTTTGTGCAGCATCCCAGTGTTTTTGGTCTTCAAGAAAGGAAAGACTGACAGAGTGTCTTGGTGCAAAGGAGCCATGACCCCTCTTGACCCACAGCTGCTAACCACCAGGGCTGCTGACCATCACCTGCCCGAAGATCCTTTAACTTCATACAAAACACACAGTTTACACAGATCAACGCTCAGGGTTATGTCAATAAAGCAACGGCAACATGAGAAACAGCGATCGCAATTGTGTTCTTAACTGCAACCCTTTGACGAACTGAGGACTTGAGGATTTGTCTCTCCACAATAACTCCAGTTTTCATGGGGTTGAGGAGACTCTACACCGCTTGAGCTCATGAAACCCTGTGAAAACCCCCATTGGATAAACTCTAAAATGCATGGTTTGTTGGAGAACATAGTAGTTTTCTGATCAGAGAGCTTTCTGCACAGTCACTAGCTATCTCTGGCCATTTGCCCCTAGGGGTCAGGTGCAAAGTGCAGCATGGGTCCACGTGTGTCGGCGGTGTCACGTGACCAAACGCTATAGGGCCTGCGACCTCTCCACAGGTCATTACCCGTAGAAGGAGGATGTCCTGCTCTGGCCCCCGTCGATAGCAGCCGCTCAAACAGGACTCTTGACACATTCGTCCGTGTTGCACAAGACGGATGGCGCGCTGACTCATGGGAAACAGACGGCCGTGTTGTGTTCAAATGTATTGGGCTGAATGTGCCTTTTATCCTCTCTCACTCATCTGTTACTCATGCTCTCTGAACAAATGCAGACGAGAGCTGTCAGGTCCAGAAGTGTTTTATACTCCCGTCCCCGACCCCACCCCACCCACCAACACACACACACACACACACACACACCCCTCCTTTCTCCCTCATGTAATTTGCACTTGCTGCCATACAAAAAAAACCTCTTTCCACTGCTAATTTTTTCCCCAACTCAGGAAATGATTTGCACCCTAAAGGCATTTTCATCATCAGACCCATCCACTAACGTGACGCTGTCGGGTTTCATAAACAATATGGCCGCACCATTGTTGTGATAAAACAGCACGCTGCTTGTTTATTCTCAATCAGTGAATTTGACTCAATCACACTCCTTTTCGAGTGCCATCCTCCTCCCGGTCCCTCCAGACCTCTCTTTAAAGGGGCACAATCAGACACAGCAATCAGTCACAGCGTGGTGCCGCCATTCTGCATCAGCGGTCATGTGGATTCTATTAGAATCGGTCACGGCTGGAGTCCTAGGGGCGCTTATCATATCCTTGGTCAGTGGGACGGCTCAGGAAAAGTACCCTGGGGAGGCCATGCAGATTACTCAGACTCCCCGGGGAGAACAATGCTTGATGCTCTGGTGCCTCTCTTTAAAGTATCTAAAGAAGTCTCAACTATCAGACTTGAGAAGTGGTTGGTTATGAATTACACAGAAATAACATCAGACAAATGTTGTGGTTCTAATAATACAAATAACACAGCAGGACCGAATGCTTTATACTTCATTTATTTGCATCACATCACTCCAACATGTAAAAAAAAAAACACACATGGATACAAAATTTCATGGAGTACATCAATATGTTGAAAATCCATGTATTTTCTATCATTACAAACAAGAAAAAACAAGACAAAATAAAACTGTTTACCAAACAGAATAGCTTATACATGAAGGTGACTTCCACAAGAAGCATATAAAAGTCGGGCCCTGGTTCACCGAGGCTGTTAAAGGTGTATGTTTATGTTTACATTCAAGCAGTTGTTATATAGGCTCCTCTTAGCTGTACACACTGTGGCCTCCGGAGCAGCAGATAATCAGGGAGATAGGGAGAGGAGTGTATTGAGCATATAAACAAAGAGGGGCTAATACAAAATAAAAGCCATGTGTCAGGTTGATGCTGGCGGTGGGAGGACTCCAGCGGGGCTCGCCTTTACAGATGCAGATTGTTTGGGAGACGGGGATGAAAAGGCAAAGGTTACTGCCCTCCTTCCCCCCGGCACGGGGATTGATTAGACATGAACAAAGAGGTTCCCGTGCCAGATCAGATTAATCACACCGGGGGGGGGAATACATGTGTCACTGATTTGTCACAAACTAATCACCTCGCTCACGATCGTGTTGATAAAATTGCTGTGAGAACGAAACGATGGGTGTTAATATTGTGAGGCTGATTGATTGAGTCACAGACCAGATAGTGAGAGCCTTGCCGTACATTGGC
Organism: Hoplostethus atlanticus; assembly: GCA_034670405.1. Classification (NCBI taxonomy): domain Eukaryota; kingdom Metazoa; phylum Chordata; class Actinopteri; order Trachichthyiformes; family Trachichthyidae; genus Hoplostethus; species Hoplostethus atlanticus. The sequence goes on from JAXDDX010000033.1 coordinate 1,513,192, forward strand.
CGGGGAAGCTTTCTCACACACACACACACACACACACACACACACACACACACACACAGGTAAGAAACCGGCACCTCGCACTGCGACTTCAGCCTCCAACTGCTGCATGTGAATGGGCTGGTGGAGAGAGTACAATAGAGATATGGCTCAACCCACTCGCTCTGACAAACAGGCCCTGCTCTGTCTAAAGGATGCAGTGGGTAGGAACACAGACCATGCAAATCCACAGCATTTACATGGCTGCCTGTCTTTTCCATCTCTGGCCGGATGTTCAGCACATCCTCAGATTGATCCTCTCTTCTACGAGGCCCTCTCCTCCCAACTGGCTGGCCAGTGATGTCTATACATAATAGCAGATGTATACTTTGACTTTTGTACACTTTGTTTTCTCTGTTGAGAATGTGATGTGAATGTGATCAACACTGCTATCCTCCATCAGTCTGATGAGGTCTGGAACCAGACCCTGGCTGAGGGAGGATCCCCCAGAATCCACTGTGCTGCCTCCACTAGTCCACTGATGCTAGCTCCCAATGTCCTCATGCGCTGCATTCCCTTGCGCAATTTTGCATCCCAGGAAGAATTAACACTTACTCTGAAGGATGCTAAACTGGGGGCTGTGACATCAAGTGAAAGCAAAGGATGATTCAATAAGTTATATTAAGTTCTGTCCACAGCCCACAGGGTTATTTAGTCAGTTCAACAAGTTCAGATGAAGCAGAATAACTTCTTCCAGCTGCACCTGGAGAAAGCTTTGGTACGCCTGTCAGAGAACCTCCTCTTCTTCGCCTTGCGGGCTTTGTGCTTGATGGCGGCCAGGATGGCCGCATCAAACGCCTCCTTCAGGTTCTTCTGGGTGAGAGAGGAACACTCCACATAGTCTGCAGCCCTTATCTTCTCCGCCATGCTCCGGGCCCGGGAGCTGAGAACTGGCTTGACCTTGGAGCGGTCCAGGTTGATCAGGACATTGACGTCCAGTAAGAGGTCCGATTGAGTCCCCACCAGAACAATGGGCGAGGAGGGGTTATAGGCCCGGATCGCTGGGACCCACTTTTTAGTGATGTTGTGAAATGAGGTGGGGTTGACCACGCTGAAGCACAGGAGGAAGACGTCCGTGTGGAGCGTAGGACAGTGACCGGAACTCATCAAATACCTCCTGAAATGCCACATGAAGAGAGACAGCATGGGTTAGTCTTAGTCAAACATGATCAAGGAATCACTCAAATTAGGCAAGAGCATTCAATAACAGCTGATGAGGCTTCATGACTTTTTAACAAGATGATATTATGATACCAATGATGGTGTAGTTATGATATTCTGTTCAATACAAATTGTCATCAATTCACAGAGTGATTCTCCATAGTTCATAGTAAAAAGTAACCTGTACAAATCACTTCCTCGTTGTAATGGATATCTTAGATGAAAACAATGCTGATAGTCTCACCTGTCCAGCAGTGTCCAGCAGTTGAACTTTGACAGGAGCTCCTTCTACTTGGACTTGACCTATTAGAAAACACACATGAAACAAACAATGAGTACATAGTGTACGGGTTTCAAATGATAGACTTATATTGGCAACTACCACTAAGCCACATGATGAAATCCAAGTCTGAAGTTTTTCAGCTATAGATTGTGAGTTGTATGGACTTCAGCAGTGATGTGGTTGTAAATAAAAATAAACTATGGCCTCCATTCTGTGATCACCATGAGGCAAACCCCCCAGCATTAAAGCATTCATTTATTCTTTTTTTTACCTTAAAAAAAACGTAGACCAATTTGATCCTATTTACTATGACGTGTATTATTAATGTATCCTAAAGAGATTCATGTCAGCCCACATGCTGAGTAAACTGTATCCCGCAAATAAAAAGGTGGGCAAATGAAGTTAAGGTGGCTTCATCCCTGAAAAAGTGCAGTTTCACTCACCAGAGAAGACGTCAAAGCCCGTTTGTTTATACTCCGTTGGGTATCCATTGGACGTGTAGCTGACAATCATGCTGGTCTTGCCGACGGCTCCGTCCCCGACCAGCATACAGCTGACGGCCCCTGGCTCCAGCTCATCCTCTTGGGTCAGCCCGCAAGCGGACGGGACTCGGGACTCGTGGTAAAAGTAATCCATGTGAGGTGGCATGTCGAGACGCACGGTAAACTTTGTGAAATGTCGCTTTCCACCTCCTGGCTGTGTGAGACTGTGTGACTACTCCAGTCAGTTGTGAGCTCTCCTGGGCGCTGCTCTCACACCGCCTGGCTGCCTGCCCTCTGAATGACGACTGACGACATGCGGGTTTTGGCTACTAGGGCAACTTTCCTCTCAGACAGGTTGTGATTTACATAGCCACACCCACCGAGGACAAAACGGTGCGCGAGCTTCCTGGCCCTTACAGATGGGTTGTCAACTGCTGAAACTGCTCTGCGTTGCCAGCATGACGCAGAAATATAATGTGATGTTTTATTGAAGGTTACTTTATTTAGGGAGATTCTCCTCTCGGGGGTCAGCTTCAGAACAGCGTCCTCGGAGCTGGTAGGGGTTCAAGTGCCTTGCTCAAGGACACTTGGTCAGATGGTAATGACTCTTTTAGAGATTTCCGACGGAACTTAATAATGTAATAAAACCCAAACAGGCCTACGGAAAGTAACGACTCTTACTCAGAACAATTTTGTGATGCACTGATTAAAACAACACTTGGGTGACAGCAGTAGCACACATAGGGCGTTGAGTCATCACCTTCATATCCCCATAATAAACGACACACGCAACATTTGGACGAACTGCGCCCCCTGGTGCCAAAGGAAAAGCACTACACTAATTGTGGTCACATGATTCCCAACCGTCACCTGACTGACTGTATGGGTGCACCCTGTGTTGTGCACTCGGAAGCTAAGCTAGCTGCCTTGACTGTTTTTGATATATCCTACTATATATTCTCACCGTTAACTTTTCTATCCTGAGTGTTTTTCCTCATTTAGACGCATGGAAAGAGAGCAAACGCATTTGTGAGCCCTTTACGGGTGGGAAGTGTAATAACTGCTTTAGCCATGTCATCCTAGGGTTTCTCGCTAAGGTCTATACTTAAAGGCAGTTTTTTTTATCCGAGTATTTTTCTTTAATGAAAAAAAGTACATTCAGCCATGGCTTCAATTCTCGACGAATACGAGGACTCACAAAACACCAGGCAAAGTGTGCACCATCATAACCGCCTGTCAGCTGCCAACATCGGGATAACGCACTCAGGTAGGGCCCTTCGAGAGATGCTCTGTCTGGTTCCCGCACGCAAACGCAATCGTACTATTTCATCAAATTAATAAGACAGCTTCAAAAGTGAACGGCGTAAATAACGGCGGCATTTGTCGAAAGACTGTTTTATTGACTTTAGGGTGTCTCCCTAGGCTTTGTGAACGTGAGACTCGAGGAAGAGAAGCCGATATTCAACAAGCAAAGGATCGATTTCTCACCGCCCGAGAAGATCAACCACTTCGCAGTTTGCAACAATCAGCTATGCATGAGCCTGGGGAAGGACACACTGTTGAGGTAAACAGCACCATCAAGGGCAATACACTGTCTTAACGGACATAGGTGATGGGGCAAGTGTGTATGGCTCCAGACAGATTGGATTAGGCGTTTGATGGAAATACTTCACAGTGATTAACACTCTATTGAGTCTAGAAAAAGCCTCTAAATGATTGCCCTTGATTTGTTGACTGATGGCAGTATTTATCACGTTAATGCTCTATACGTAACTAATGTTAACGTTATGTTCTACTCTGTTCCATTCAGGATTGACCTTGCCAAGCCTGATCAGCCTAACCAGACTGAGCTAGGAAGGAAAGATGACAGTAGAGTACACAAACTGTTCCTGGACCCCACAGGTGAGACCTCAGGATGGGTGTGTCAACTGATTCAGAGTTGCATTTGGAAATGAGTATTATTAGTGTCTCTTTGCATTGTGACCACGGGCCATTTAAACAGCAGCTGAATGATCATATACATTGATTATTTTGATTGGGCCTTATTTTTTTATTTGAGCAAAAGGAAATGTCTTGGAGATGGCAGCTACTGTAGTGCCCCAAACCCTCAAATTATACCCCTAATGTTACTACATAGTTATAAGATTGTGGTACCTATGGCATGGACCTACTAACAACAACAACAACAACAACAACAACAACAACTATATCCTCCTCCTTGTTTTCCCCCATCGCAGGCTCCCATCTGCTGATCAGCCTCAGCACCAGTGAGTGTCTGTATCTTAACAGGAACACCCAGAAGGTACGCAGCCTGTCCCGTTGGCGAGGCCACCTCATCGAGAGCGTGGGCTGGAACAAGCTGCTGGGCAGTGAGACCAATACAGGACCCATCTTGGTTGGCACCAGTCAAGGCATCATCTTTGAGGCTGAGATCTCAGCCACTGAGGGCAGCCTGTTCAACACCAACCCAGACCAATACTTCAGACAGGTTAGAGAGCAGGAGAAGGTTGATGAAGGTTGGCAGTGCAATCAGTGTTTGTGAACATGTCCCAAGGCTAGAAACCAGACAACTAAAACTTGAACTAGTGATGCTACCAGTTTGTGAAGGTGTTATATAGAGAGGATACATTTGGAAAGAGGTAAAGGTGACTGCGAGGGCAGCTTGGGGGATTTTCATTGAGACAAATGGATGTTTTATCTGTGATTTCAAAACTCAAACATTTCACAAAATCAGTCTCCCTGGCAGTGAGATTTTACATTTTGATGACATCACTGGATTGATTCTTAGTTGTTTTGATTGAGAATTGTTTACGTTCACGTTTATGTTCAAGTTTCAAGTGCACAAGTTCACCGTATGAATGCCAGTGTTGCATGTGCATAGTTTATTTATTGAAAACTGGAAAATATGTTTTGAAAAGGCCTATACATGTGTTACTATCTCTTGGTATGTGACTGAACAAATACTCTTTCCATTTCCTGAGGCAGGTCCACTCCCTGGAGGAAGATGGGAGGCCGGCGCCAGTCTGCTGCCTGGAGGTGGAGCGGGGCCTGGAGAACAAGTACTTCATCATCGCCACCACCCGCAAACGCCTCTTCCAGTTTGTGGGCAAGGTGGCCGAGGGCTCGGAGCAGCAGGGCTTCAGCTCGATCTTCACCCAGAACCAGGACCTGCTGCCCAGCTTCCAGGAGTTCCCAGCCAACATGGGCTATAGTGAAATCACCTTCTACACTTCAAAGCTTCGTACCTGCCCCAAAGCCTTTGCCTGGATGATGGGCAATGGCGTTCTCTATGGTCAGCTGGACTACGTCAGGCCTGATTCCCTGCTCAGCGATGTGCAGGTAAACGTCTATATGAGAGGTTTTTTTAAAGCAGTGCCTTTACATGCAATATTTTCTCCTTCCAGCTTAATAATGTTGTTGTCATTCATAGCCCTACTCTCTTTACATTCACCTTTGTTCTGTCTATCTCTTTTCCCCCTCCTTCTTTCCCCCCTCCCCTTCTTCCTCCCTTTCTCCATCCATCAGGTGTGGGAGTACACCCCCGAAATAGACCTCAAGCTTAACAAGCCCATCTCTATCGTGCTGACGCAGTTCCACTTCCTGCTGTTGCTCCCTGACCGAGTCAAGGCCATCTGCACCCTGAATGGACAGGTGGTATATGAGGATATTTTTCCGGATAAGTTTGGCACCCTCAAGAAGATGATCAAGGACCCAGTTGGTGGCTTGGTCTGGATCTACACTGAGCGGGCGGTCTTCCGGTACCACATCCAACGCGAGGCCAGGGATGTCTGGCAGATGTACATGAGCATGAATAAGTTTGACCTGGCCAAGGAGTACTGCCGTGACCGGCCCGAGTGCATGGACATGGTGCTTGCCAAGGAGGCTGAGCACTGCTTCCAGAATAAGCGCTACCTAGAGAGCGCCAAGTGCTATGCACTGACACAGAACTACTTTGAGGAGATAGCCCTCAAGTTCATTGAGGCCAAACAAGAGGAAGCCCTGAAGGAGTTCTTACTGAAGAAACTAAACAACCTGAAGCAGAGCGAGAGAACCCAGATCACCTTGCTGGTCACCTGGCTGGCAGAGCTCTACCTGAACCGGCTGGGCCAGCTGGAGAGCGATAACAACAGCATCATCTTCCAGGAGACCCGCACTGAGTTCCGCAGATTCCTCAGCAGCTCCAAGCACAAGGAATGCCTGTTCAACAACCGCACCACCATATATGACCTGCTGGCCAGCCATGGAAACGTGGATGACATGGTCTACTTCTCGGTTATCATGCAGGACTACGAGAGGGTCATATCCCACCACTGTCAGCATGACGACTACAGCGCTGCCCTGGATGTGCTCTCCAAGCACTGTGACGAGAAGCTTTTTTACAAGTTCTCCCCCGTGCTCATGCAGCACATCCCCAAAAAAGTGGTGGATGCCTGGATTCAGATGGGCAAGCGCCTGGAACCAAAGAAGCTCATCCCAGCCCTGATGAACTACAGCCAGATGGGCAGCACCCAGCAGATCAGTGAGACCATCCGCTACATGGAGTTCTGTGTATACCAGCTGACCGTGACAGAGGAGGCCATCCATAACTACCTACTGTCTCTCTATGCCAAGTACAAGCCTGACTCTCTGCTGTGGTATCTGGAGCAGGCGGGGACCCACGCCTCAGAGATCCACTATGACTTGAAGTACGCCCTCAGGCTGTGTGCAGAACACGGCTACCTCCAGGCCTGTGTCCTGGTCTATAAGATCATGGAACTCTATGAGGAGGCAGTGGATCTTGCTTTGCAAGTAAGTGAAGTGTGTTTTGGGTCAGGATTGGATGTGATTAAATACTATTTGATCACATAACATATCCAAATCACAATCTATAATAATATAATCCAATTATCTGTGAATATGTTCATTATCTTGTATTATCTATTACTGCAATTATTGTCGAGTTAGAATAAAATGCATTAGTGATCTTTTATCTGCATGTTTCACAAATGCCATTATCTCACATATATCATCCACAGGTTGATGTGGATTTGGCCAAGTCATGTGCTGACCTACCCGAGGACGACGAGGAGCTGAGGAAAAAGCTGTGGCTGAAGATCGCCCGTCACGTGGTGCAGGAGGAGAAAGATGTGAAGAAGGCCATGAACTGTCTGTCCAGCTGCAACCTGCTCAAGATTGAAGACATCCTGCCCTTCTTCCCTGACTTCGTCACCATTGACCACTTTAAGGTTATACAGGACTATTTGTTGATAGTTATAAAGAATACACATATACTGGGTGTACAAAATGATAGGACAACCTGGACCAGCTTAGCAATATTTCTGTATCCATGAAATAAACTGACCAGGCGATATCTACAATCCCCTATCAATATCACTTATTAAATCCAATAACAATCAACACTTATTTCACATACACACACAAAATCTAGTACGTAAAACAGAAAGACCTGAAGTAGACCACTACCTTACATCATCTGTTAATCTCTATCTCAGGAGGCTATCTGCGGCTCCCTGGAGGAGTACAACCAGCACATCGAGGAGCTGAAGCAGGAGATGGAGGAGGCCACGGAGAGCGCCAAGCGCATCCGAGAGGACATCCAGGAGATGAGGAACAAGTATGGTGTGGTGGAGTCCCAGGAGAAGTGCGCTGCTTGTGACTTTCCGTTGCTCAACAGGCCCTTCTATCTGTTCCTGTGTGGACACATGTTCCACTACGACTGTCTGTTCCAGGTAACTCAGTTGTAACCAATCAGGAGGGCTGCAGCCATACTGCTTTTTCACTGACAATACCGATTCAGTGTACTTGGCTCATCAGCACTGATCTCGCACATTACTTTTTCAACGAAATAGGCTGTTAGTTTATATTAAGATATAATCCGTTTTCCCTTTTTATAGGTATCTAACATCTTCATTCATGTGAAAAAAGACGTGAAATTAAGTTTGAGTTTGACATACTAACTAAGCTGTACCGTGTGATACTATGTTCATGGGGATTGATGCTTTTTTGCTTTTCTTTATTTCACTTGAATTTTATTTTAATAACCATCTCAAGATGTGTGAAACCTGAGTTGAATAGGATCCGTTCAGAAGACACCAAAGCAGTTCAGCCCTCTGACTGTTGGGGATTACATGTTCCAATATGTCCCACTTTTTGCCCTGTAGGAAGTGACCCCCCACCTGTCCACCTATAAGCAGAGTCGCGTGGAGGAGCTGCAGAAGAAGCTGGCTGCAGCCACGCAGTCCTCCAAGTCCCGGCACCGCCCAGCGCCCAAGGAGGATGGTGACTCTGCCAGCCTGGGCAAGGGCAGTGCAGGCACCAGCCGTGAGCAGATAAAGTCAGACATTGATGACATCATTGCATGTGAGTGTGTGTACTGTGGCGAACTGATTATCAAGTCCATCGACAAGCCATTCATTGATCCTCAGAAGTTTGAGGAGGAGAAGTCCAGCTGGCTATGAAGGAGGCCCCTCTTCCGTCAGTGTGAATGGATGGACATATGGACGCCTATTGTCTGAAACACAGTGACAGATTATCCTTGCCTGTTGATGATGCCTACTGTCTAAAACTGTATCAGCTTTATTTGATTTCTACAGACCATGCTTATGTTATCGACAGTGTTTGAGGCTGATTTGAAGACCTTTGCACCCTACATGGCAACATCTAGAGAAAAATGTGTAACGCTGTGTTTATTGTAAAGAAGGCATGAGTCCTCCCACATCAGATAAGACAATGTGGTAATGTGAAATGATGCCATGGCTGTACAGTACATGTATGTGCCTGAACCACCGTACTGATAGTGGTAGAGAAAGATCTGATGCAATTGCACTATAAACTCGAGGTCATGCACTTGTTTGCTCTGGTAAAAGCTTCAGCTGCACTTAGACAGCATCTGTGTCTCCTAGCTCAGTTCAACCTCTCAACTCTGCCACTTTGTATTCACTGTCTTAACAATCAAACGAGCTAGGATTAACAAAAATACGATTTCATATACTCACTGTTTAGCAATTAAATTGTGGCAAATTTATGATTGTCAATTCTACTGGCTGTTGTCATTGATGATGTAATAAATATTTAATAAATGATTTTGTTAACTATCATTTGCACTGAAAGATCCCCCCCTAACTTTCTGTTAAAATATAATAGATGACAGGACAGTACAGATAATAATGCAACCCTTGCTGACTTTGTCAATAACAGCATGAGAATTCATGGTACACTTTGGGTGACCTGGTGGTTAAGAGTAACTGTCCCAGGTGTAGGCCCCATGACGGGACTGCTTCGTCCTCCTGCAAGATGCTGAATCCCTACTAGGTCCGGTACTGTTCTGTAGCTGACCCTGCTGTGACCTCCCTGTGGACGGGGGTAAAAGTGAAGAAAGAACTTTACACATCTTTTATATAAATGTTAATAAAAATTACAAATGAGTTTTAGTGACCTTAGTAAGTAAATAAATAATAAATAATATGTTCGTTATTGTGACACTGTAACATTACTCTGTGAATAATAATAAATACATTGCATCATATTAATGTTCCAATAGACACAAATATAACTGGCTCACCTTACCTAAAACGGAGTTCCTTTTGGGTGACGTAAGACGTAGCTCGGTAATCTTCGCCGAGAGCAGACGCTACTAATCGAAATCGGAATCTCATCGATAACACTATATTAGTTGTAAATACGTGCTTCAATAAGATATATTCGACGAGAATGCCAAAACTATATCGACGGAGGAGACAGCGGAGATTCCCAACAGCAAGAATTTACGTGAAGACCTTGACAGGAGAACGTCCTTCTCTCTGCACTCGATTAAGTTGCCTGTTCCTTGCTGTATCCTCGCCATGGCGTCGTGTCTCTGCTCTCTCAGTAACAGAAAGTGGCCGCCTCTCTGCTGCTGTCGACTCAAAGCTCACAGACTCACTCGGTACCTCAAACCGCCATTTTGGAGTCAGAGAACCGCGAGTCGGCAGCAGCATCGAGAGAGACTAAAAGGGGTACACGGGGCCAAGGTGAGAGAGTCCGTAGCAGTTGTTATGGCAAGGGAGCAATGGGGGAAGATGGCCGAGAGGGAGAAAGAATTAAAACATGGGGATCATTCACCAGGCAACCGAGTCCCCACTCGTTTCCGAAACACGGATACGAGAGGCGCGGGCTTAGGGGCCTTGCATTCGCAGGACCACGATTAGCCAGCTAAAATTGCTATTATACCAAAATCATATCTTAAAATATTGTTAAGGCAGGGAGGTGGTGGCCTTAAAGAGACAGACCCTATTTGAATACTTCATATTAATGGTGTGATGGGACGTCTGTGCAAAAACTAGTATCTGACAAGCTAATGATGAGAAAGGCAAGATAGCTAGTTGGCTATAGTATTTTAACAAAGGCTTGCTATTCAAGTAAAAATTACCAAAGCTGATTAGATCTCTCTGGTGTGGTTTACTTTAGCCAGTGAGCTGCCAAAGCCTGTGTACTAGCACCTTGACCCCTCACTATCATTGATCAGGGCAGTGCAAGCGTGTGCATACAGAGTAAAGTAGCTAACGGTCGTTAGCATGCAAGCTAATGTTAGCCTAGCATTTTTGCCATGTAATCCTGTGCCTGAATGGCAGCAATCCAAGGTTAGCTAGCAAACCTTGGCTAACGTTAGCTTGAATTTGCTAGGTAGTCATCACGACCAGAGAGCGCACAAATGCAATCTAATTTTGGATTAGCAACTTGCACTGGTTTTTACACATTTTTACAAGTACAGCAAACTTGTGGCTTGCCATCCTACCACATGCATTAGCAATAAACTTGTTCTCCCCAAGTGAATTATCAGTGGTAGTATTTATTACTGCTATTGACAAACATTACTTATTTTAGTTTTTTGACACTCAGAGATACTAACTGCTCAGTAGTAAGTGGGATGTTAATTTGACCATGATGGTTTCATGCATGCTCTAAAAGGTTCACATGCAATATTGTAAATCTATAAATCCAATCTAGCTACTGCTGTGCACTAGTCTCTTATGTGAGAACAAACCGATACTTTTTTAGATATGATGCAAACAAGACAAGGAACTTAGGGGGAAATAAAAGCTGCCACACTGTCCTCAAAAAGGAGCGATGGAGGCAGCCAGTAGGAAACTTACTGAACAATTTCCATTATACATATGGGCCCAAATGCAAAACATGAAGTGTGTACATATGTATATACCTTAAGCAGAGTTTCCAGAACTGCGCTGGCTGCCTGTGTCCTCTTTTTTCCAATGCCTTATTTGCTTTTGGAGTTACAAATCTATATTGTGAAACACTAAGAGCCACTCACCATGTCAGTGTTGCACAATGAAACTGTAATACAGCACAATAATCAAATCTATACTGCAGTAATCATAACCTGTAGAAGAGCACTCGCCTCTGTAGAATCATTCTCATATTTTATAGTGGCATTTCATACGCTGTCATATCGGTGTGACTGATGGTGACATTTCTTTCTGTTTTAGGCCTTTTTTCACTTCTCTTGTCTGATTGCTATTCTTGGAATCAAGAATAATGACATCCCTTACTGAGAAGGTAGGTACTTCATATTTACCACAGTGGACCAAGTTCTGGGTAGCAAGTTGCTAGCCTAGTTGTGGTTTAGAAGGAAGATGCAGGAGAGAGTATCAGCCTGCTCACCCCTAGACTAGGTGGGGGAAATCTGGACAGGTAAAATCCCCCAGCGATTAGTTGTGAAGTTCCCTTGACTGCACTGAACTGTCATATCCCCGGGTATGACTGATGCATGACGTATGGTCTCATCCAGCATCCTCCCTCTTAAGATTTCAGCGATTTACAATAAACAACAGATCCTCGCTTGATGTCCTTCTCTGTCCATTTCTCTCGTCACGTTGAATTATTTCCCTACAGTAAGATTTGCTGCCCTGTTGGGAGGAGGTGTCTCTGTGCTGCATGGCGTCAGGGCAGGGGCGGCTGGAGGTCGGGGCGTCGAAGAGCTCTGGCCTGGCCAAACCTCTCTACCAGCAGCGCTTGGAGAGATCCCTGAGGCTGGACAGCTTCCTGCGCCAGACCGCCGCCATATTCAACGGAGACATAACCAGGTACAGGACGATTCTGCTGTAAGTTGCAGTTGTAATTATTTTTTTGGGGGGGACAGGCTGAAAATAGTGGGGTACAGGAATGGTGTGGGTTCTAGGTTACATTCATACTACTGGACACATCTCAGAAGACCTTAATCTAGGACTTACAGCTGCATATTTTTCATATCCTAGTGATGATGACAGTGATGACAGCGATGGCGCTCTGGGGGAGGGGCTGTCCCTGGACCCCTCCAATCAACACACGGCTTTGACAGTGAAGGAAGAGTCGTGTGAGCAAGGGGATGGGTTGACCGAGGGCAAGCCCCTCAACGGGGTTCTGCTGCAAGGCAAAGGTAAGATATGTGTTGAGTCCCTTTCAGTACATCCTGTCATTGTTATTAACGCCCTGATGTGTCACTGCTGTTTAAAGACTGTTGCTCCACTACTGGCACTGTGTTGTTGTTTTCATTGACCTTCATTGACATTTTTTCAGTCACACATTGACTTATTTACACAAATAAATGTGATTTGATTTGACTGAGCTTTTAATACAGCCACATACCAGAAAGTATGTCAGGTTAACAAGGTTTCTACTTGTGTTTTGAGGTTGGTAGAGGTGAAGATTTAAGGAAAACTCACTTCTTCATTCATTCATTCATATCAATCTCTGCCTTTTAACTCCACAGACCAAAAAGCAGATAAAGCCAGCCTCTACAATTTCTCCAAGCTGAAGAAGAACAGGAAATGGCTCAAGGTATTTTTTTACAGATGCATTTCCTCTACTATACTTCAGGTTTTCCCCAGAATCCTTTTGACAAGGTTGATACAACTTAAATGATCTTGTGGGTTATCTGCTCAGAAACGACGATGCTCCGACTTCACAAGGTGGTACAAGCTACACTGGTATACCATGTGGGGCAAACGCCACTTATCCACTTCACGCTTCACTTCACTCTCTGTTTTGTTTGACTTCCTCCTTCCTTCGCACACAATCTGTCACATGTCCCTCTACTCCTTTTACCCACGTTCCTCCTCTCCCTCCTGTAGAGTATCCTGTTGAGTGATGACACCACGGAGTCGGACACAGACTCCGACGACTCCGACTTCACTTTGTCCCGGGAGGAGCTGCACGACATGCTGAAGCTACATCGCTACACCAGGCAGCACCAGAGCAAGTTCCACTCGGACCGGGAGGTACACACTCACTCACTCACTCACTCACTCACTCACTCACTCACTCACTCACTCACTCACTCACTCACACACACACACACACACACACACACACACACAGCATCATCTTTTATCTTAATGGTGTCATCATGTTGTTTCTCGATGTGTGTGTCCCTCCTGCAGCTCCACCAGTACCAGTATTACAGCACTGGACTCCTCTCCACTCATGACCCCTACTACGAACAACAGCGCCACCTGCTGGGGCCCAAGAAGAAGAAAATCAAAGATGAGAAGAAATTAAAGGGTAAACCACAAAAAGAAACTTAACGCTGCAAAGTATTAAGAAGTGGGTCGTTCTTGGAATAGTTGACAAGATTTCACAGCTGTTGTTCACGCACCTTTCCTCTTTTTAGCCAAACTAAAAAAGGTGAAGAAGAAGAAGAAACGAGGAGAGGGGGAGTTCCTGGACGAGGGGCGTTCCTACGTCACCAAGATCTTCGCCAAGTTTTCCCATGATGCCCCGCTGCCCATGGTGAAAAAGAAACACCTGACCTATTGAGCAGCTGAACGCACGGCGACGCAAGGTCTGGCTCACCATCGCCAAGAAAGAGATCCCGAAGGTGAGCACGCATGTTTCTGAAGGATGGAGGGTCCAAAAAGTATAGCCGACGTCTCGTCTATTCTCTGGGAAATGTTTAGTACATTTTCCTCAGGTGTATTTGTCCTAACTGTCCTATGTGTTTTACAGTCTTTCAAGCAGAAAACCTCTGCCAAGAACCTTGTATTGACCAATGCTAAGAAGGTATGTCAAGATGTACACGTTTCTATGTTGTTTAGCTGAACTCAGTTGTCCTTTTTACAAGTATGCACCGTCGAAGGGTTTTATTTTGAAATGCCATCAAACAGTTTCCTGCTGTTCACCAATCACTATTTCAGAAGTTTCAGAAGAATGTTACTTTCATGTCAACAAATTTGATATCACATTCTTTAGTTCTACTCTTAGACACTAACTCCTGATTTGTTGATTGGTCAGAGACAAAAATGGAGTTTCAATACAATTAATAATCTCTCTTTTTCTCGCCCCAGCTGGCTCACCAGTGCATGCGGGAGGTGCGGCGTGCAGCCATCCAGGCCCAGAAGAACTGCAAGGAGACGTTACCCCGGGCCCGCCGCCTCACCAAAGAGATGATGCTGTACTGGAAGAAGTACGACAAGGTGGAGAAGGAGCACAGGAAGAGGGCGGAGAAGGAGGCTCTGGAGCAGCGCAAACTGGACGAGGAGATGAGGGAGGTAGGTGGCTAGGAAGGTGTCTGTCCTCGGAGGGCCTCAGCCTGGCTCGGTCTCTTGGGTGCCGATCTAAAAACATGTTTCTCATCGTTTCTCCATCTCCTCCTCTCTCCCAGGCCAAGCGGCAACAGCGTAAACTTAACTTCCTCATCACCCAGACAGAGCTCTATGCACACTTCATGGGCGGTAAAGCCAGCAAAGGAGGAGGAGACGCAGCACAGGAGGACATCCTGAGGAAGCTGGAGGACTCCGCAGCCCACAGGCAGATCGACATCGGGGGAGGGGTGATGGTCAACATGGGACAGGAGGACTACGGTATGAACCGCTCCATCCGTTTGTAATGTTACTAGACCAGGGTCAATTAGTAACTTTATATTGATCTTTACATTCGTATGTCTTCATGATGATCCTATTGGCTGTATTCAACAAGATCAGTCCAAAAAGTAATTGAATCCCTTCAAAGAACCATTGTACAATAGTTTCTTATATTATGTTTTATAATTTGGTGTGTTTTTGCTGATTGGTATGTTGTAGTATATGAGAAGAAGAGGCGTGGTAAATAAGCACCCTGTTGATGCTGCATTGTATGCTTTTATGCACAACTGGATTTTCTGCTATTCCAGACAGTGAATTCTACAAGTCCCAAGCCCTGGGGAACGCCAAAGAGGCCTACCATATTCACCAGGAGAGAGTAAGTTGACACAGGGATGCATGCACACTCACACACACACACACAATCCTCATCTACACCGTCTCTTTGCTAACGGCCGACTCTCTCCCCTGCAGACGCGAATGTTCGACGAGGAGGCCAAGGACAGCCGCTGTGCCTCTCTGCATGCAGCCAGCGGGTTTCCCTCGGGCTCCGGCTCCGGCTCCGGGTTTGGAGAGAGCTATAGCCTGTCCAACCCATCCATCCAGGCGGGCGAGGACATCCCTCAGCCCACCATCTTTAACGGCAAGCTCAAGGGATACCAGCTTAAAGGCATGAACTGGCTGGCCAACCTCTATGAACAGGTGACTTGAGTCCGTCTCTGTCGATGAAATCTGTCTCGCTTCTCTGAATCATAATCAATACAAACACTGCAAACATCTTGCACATTTTGAGTATATTTTCCTAACCCTCATCCAGTAGTGCTAGTGGCTGAATTCCTTAATAAATAACATGCACACATGTTTTCTATTTGCCGTTTCTGTTCAACATGCTATGGTAAATAAACTCTATTAGATTAGTTTGCATTTGAAAAGTCAAAAGTATCAGCTTACTTACTTGCAGGGAGGAAGGCAGTGCAGAAGTCATGGTTTCCAGTGGCATGAGGGAAATAATTTGAGGTATTCCTTGCTAATGGAGCTAACCATCAGAGTGTTAGATAGGATTTGCTGATATTATTTTAATGTTAGCTAATGTTAACTTTACTTACACGATGTGACGCTCACAAAATAATATGCTCCTCATCGGTTGCAATGCCGCTTTTGGCCAACAGATGTCAGAGTTGGACCTGCGTTCAACATGACTTTAGTCTCAATGAAAAGAAATTCAGAAATAATGGATTTTTTGAAGGGTTTTACAGTAAAGGCGTGGTGTTCTTTTGTATCAATCATGTGAGTATATAATGTTACACACATATTTATACATATTGCCATTTTTCCTCTCTTCCATTTAAAGGGCATCAATGGGATCTTGGCAGATGAGATGGGACTGGGGAAGACAGTCCAGAGTATTGCCCTGTTGGCACACCTAGCAGAGGTGAGCGAGGTCGCCGGGCCACAAGGGTTCACTCACCACGCACTTCCAAAAAACCTTTCTGGAATATTCGATTGTCTCTGCTTTCATTGCTGGGATCGGAAAAGATCTAACACGACAGCTTCTCTACGCACCTGCATCCTTTAAAGGGTCCCCAGGTTCTCACTGGGCTTTTTTTTTTGCAGGTGTTGGAATGTGTTATTGAATGAGTCAAATGATTTATTTCATTGTTGTACGCGGATGATTCGGACCTCCTCAGCCTTTTAGATCTTTTTAGTCTCGTATCTCCAAAGGGAGCAACGTGGAATTCAGGGGAAATGTGAGCTTTTCAGTGTTGAAGTATCTCTCACAGGAAGACACATGCTGTGTTGCTCCTGGGCTTCCTGTTTTTGGGTGCTCACACACACACACACAGACACACAGATAGAGACCAGCTGTTGTGGCGGCTGACGGTGTATCCTTTCTTCTGTTCCTGCACAGAGAGACAACATCTGGGGTCCATTCCTGATCATCTCTCCTGCTTCAACGCTCAACAACTGGCACCAGGAGTTCACCCGCTTCGTGCCCAAATTCAAGGTGAGAATCCATCCCACCGCTGACTGAGCGCACCAGCGGAAACACCTGCAAAAATACGCTTGCAGGCTGTTCTGCTACATCTCTAATTTCTACTGCTCTCTTCACTCTCAGATGTTCTCAAACCTCTTAAATGCTTTTGTCCTCCAACTGAGGATAAAGAGACTCATGCAGCTTTAAGACCATTCATTAGGGGGCAGTGTTGTATCAGGGTATTTGTGGCCTTCGTGCGTCACAGGCAAGATGTACATATACTGTGTACATTCTTATAGGCTAAAGAGAATTCATCAAACACATTAATGTGCTGGCTGCCCTTGAGTACACACACACACACACACACACACACACACACACAGTAATATGCATCACTCATTGATGTACTCAACACTCAGCTATGCCCATTTTCTCCCCTAGTTTGGGAGTAAATTGACTCGTGTCTGTTTTACTAACGAGGTGTGAAAAGACCCGGTGACACGGTGGAAAGATAAGACGCTTAAAACGAGGCATGGAAATGCTTTCCTGAAAACAATGGAAGCTAAGCTTGTGCTTGTGTTGAGTGACATACAGTCTTAGGCACATGTAAAAAAAATAAATAAATAAAAGCGAAAGTAAAGCGAAGATTCTTTCAATAAAGAGCAGTGATGTAAAACACTAATGCAGAAAAAAAATAAACATCTAAGACCAAATGTATATTAAAGAAATCTAAGGTGCCTAAGATGTTTGCACAGTACAAATCTTTTCCCATCACATATTTCATCAACACCTCTTATCAATAGTTGGACCAGTGAAGCAGTGAGTCTAGCTCTTCATTCATTACATTGATTATTGTAGATGTAAAGACTGTTAGAATAGAGGCTAGCTGATCATTCTGGGGATGTGTGGGCCTCTTGACAGAACTGATTCACTTTGTTCTTGCTTTAATTTCACCTATTTGTCCCTCAGGTGTTGCCGTACTGGGGGAACCCTCATGATCGCAAGGTGATCAGGAAATTCTGGAGCCAGGTAAGGAGGAGATGATGATGAAGATGATGATGATAGTGATGATGATTATGACTACAAATATTGTACATTGCAACTAGGAAAATGGTTCAGTGCAGTGTTCATTGGGGTGAAAATATTGTGCTCAGTTCTCTTTATTCTTCTGCTCTCCATCTCTAACTCAATCTCTCTTTTTCTCTCCCTCTTTCTCTATGTGTGTGTGTAGAAAACCCTGTATACCCAGAATGCACCATTCCATGTAGTGATCACAAGCTACCAGCTAGTGGTCCAGGATGTCAAGTACTTCCAGAGGGTGAAGTGGCAGTACATGGTTCTGGATGAGGCCCAGGCTCTCAAGAGCAGCACCAGGTAAAGAACTAGCGCGCTAGCTGCTCCATCATGCAGTGCTGCTACGCAGGTCTGGAAAGGCATGATGCTGATAGTTTCCAATGTTGTTGTTCAGTCCCAGTTCACATATAACTCGACTCCACTGTCATTTAACATGTTGTGTTTGTTGTGGGGAAGAATAAGACAATTGGCCAATATCAGCACATATAATAGTGAACACAGTTTTCAAATTCAGTCAAGAAATTAAGGTCTGGAAAGAGAATCAAAAGGCTTTTAAAGCATTTACCCCCCCCCCCCCCCCCCCCCCACACACACACACACACACACACACACACTACATATAGACAAACAGACCGTGGTCCACAGTTTGAGAAACATCAGTGTAATGTGAAATTAAAGACATTGAAAATCCAGTGTGTGGTCGATATAGATGACATAGTGTCTGTCCCTCTGTGTTGTCAGCGTGCGGTGGAAGATCCTGCTGCAGTTCCAGTGTCGAAACAGACTGCTGCTCACTGGGACGCCCATCCAGAACACTATGGCTGAGGTGAGGTGTTGGTGTGTGTGTGTGCATGAGGGAGAGAGAGCGCCTTAACTTGCACAATTGTGTGTGTGTGTGTGTGTGTGTGTGTGTGCGCCTCTGAGGGTGTGTGTTTGTGTGTGTGCAAGATGAAGTTGTTGACAGCCGTGTGTTATTGCCGTCTCTCAGCTGTGGGCCCTGCTCCACTTCATCATGCCCACGCTGTTTGATTCCCATGAAGAGTTCAACGAGTGGTTCTCCAAGGACATCGAGAGCCACGCCGAAAACAAGTCTGCCATCGACGAGAGTGAGTACGACTCTTAGAGGAAAATGTTCCTCTTGGCTGTCTGTTCTGCATACTCTGCCAGCTGACATTACACAACATTCCTCAGCTTACTATCATGTGTACGCCGACATCTGCCTTTTATTCCTGCTCAGTCTCGTGTGCGTGACGTGCAGCTGAACATGTTTTACGTTTGCGTTTCAGACCAGCTCTCCAGGCTGCACATGATCCTTAAGCCCTTCATGCTGCGCAGGATCAAGAAGGATGTGGAGAACGAGCTCTCTGACAAGGTAGACGAGAGAACCTTTCCTCTGTTTCCAGACACCAGCCTTTTTCTCCAGGGCTGCACAAGTCATCCAAACAAGATTTGAAATCGCAGTAATGGCAATTTCCAATTTCCTATTGCAATTTCTCAATCGCAAGAACGTGCAATTCTCTTGTGTTCCCTAACTAGGTGTTCAGGTTTTTCCATGAAATTCCTGAAATATGGATCAGATGAAAATGTAAAATCAGGAAAATCAAACCAGGCAAATTGTAGGATAAGGATCTAAAAAAAAAAAAAAATTTGTAGCAAGTCATATTGCAGTACTTTGCAAAAAATATGAGGATCATCTTTTGTCGGTGTGGTGTTGCCCTGCATGCTCTCTGGTTAGACCTGCTCCCTCTCTCCATCTGTCTCCGTCCGGCTCTGGAAGTGCTGTAATAAGCCCGTGAGCGATGCTTGTGCTGGCAGATCCCCTTGACAGATGTTGGACCGAGGGTCTCTTGCTGTCACACACACACACCACACACACTCACACACACACACGGTGGGAGTCTCGACACACACATAGTTGGAGGAATGGCAGAGTTCGCCACTCCCCCACATCTGTCTTCTTCACTTTCCCTCACGCCCACATACCGCGCTGCCAGCCCACCTCCTCTTCTTCTTCTCTCCGTCTCTGTCACTGTGCCACAGCCAGTGGTAATTGGTGGATTTGGGTTACGGTTCGCACGAGGTTATTTGGGTTTGTTTCTGCTCCTGGTGACGACGACAGCATGATTAATGTTTAATTTGTCTGCTAGAATCAAAGCGTGACGCCAGATAAAACCAGAAAGTTTGTCCGTTTAAAGCCAAGTTTGATGTGTTGAGCGAAAGTGGGTGAAAAGCGGGTGTGAAGTTTGCACCCATCCTGCCTATTTTTGCCTTCCTCCATGTTCAAATGTGTTCCAACGTCACCGCCACACCACCTTCACACCAAACCACACCAACACCGACGGATTCAGAAAGTGAATCTTATGTTTGTGTTGCCTCGTGGTAAACATGCTTTTGACTAGCTCACATTTTATATCAGCAAATTTTACCAATCTGATCAATTGAGGGATTTTTTAATTTACAATTGTAATATCACAGAGCTGTTTTATATCTTGAAGGTCTTCTAACTTTGTGTATGAATTTGCCTTAAAATGTAGGCAACTGCAAGTTCATTCTCACATTTTACACTCTAATTTTTTGAAGAAGTGGACATTTTTAAATATGATCTGCACTAATACAATCCTCACACTTTCCTTTTCCTCACCCAGTAGAAACCGGATGATCATAATGAAGTTTTACCAACTAGAGTAGCTGATTCTTCTAACAGAATCGCTGCTGCCGGGTTAGGGTTAGTGTGTATGCGCTTCTGAAACGCTCTCCTCTCCCTCTGCAGATCGAGATCCTGACCTACTGCCAGCTGACGTGCCGACAGCGGCTGCTCTACCAGGCCCTGAGGAACAAGATCTCCATCGAGGACCTGCTCCAGTCCTCCATGGGCACGGCCCAGCAGTCCCACAGCACCACCTCCTCCCTCATGAACCTGGTCATGCAGTTCAGGAAGGTAGGAGTCATGGAACCGAGTAGGGCTGGATGATTGTGGCTGAAACGATCCCGATCACTCTGCTAGATGCTTTGATCATGATGATTAATCACGGTTATTGGTCTTTATGATTTTAAAGATGAGTTTTATGGATTCTGGTTCCTTTTCCTTGAAGACACAAGGCGTGTTTTCTTGGCCACGCTGTCTTTTCCTCGCTCCTTCGGTTATGTAACGGTTGATCGTGCAGCTCTTGGCGGCGGCGTGTTAATCTTCCTGTGTGTGTGCGTGTGTGTGTGTGTGTGTGTGTGTGTGTGTGTGTAGGTGTGTAACCATCCCGACTTGTTTGAGCGCCAGGAGACACGCTCTCCTTTCCACATGTCCCTCAAGCCCTACACCATGTCTAAATTCCTCTACCGCCGAGGACTCGTACGCGCACAGAACCACGCCAAGAACAAGTAAGTCCTGCCACGCACACACACACACACACACACACACACACACACACACACACACACACACACACACACATAAACAGATACTTGAACTTGACATTTATACTCAAACACAATGGGAACACAACAGCCATTACACACTCTCTTTCTCTCTCTCTCTCTCTCTCTCTCTCTCTCTCTCTCACACACAATGATGTAATGCTGTCTCTCTCTCCATCTCTCTCAGACTGCTTCAGGTGCTGCTGTCTCCCTTCTCTCCCAATCACATCCAGCAGTCTCTTTTTCATAGGAAAGGTGAGATCTCTCTCTCTCTCTCTCTCTCTGACACTCAGAACGCACCATCCTGATTCATGTGTACTGTATGTCTCATTCCCACTTTCACTTCCTCTCATTCTCTCATTCTTTCTGTCTCTCTTCCTCCGCCGACAAAGGTGATGACAAGGGAAGCTGTTTCTCCTTCCTGCGCTTCATCGACTTGTCACCGGCTGAGATGTCCAACCTCATGCTGCAAGGCACCCTGGCCAGGTGACTGGGGGCTTTGACTGGGGGCGCTGTTTGAAATAGATCTTACCTTTTAATTGTCAGAGGCGGAGTTTGTAAGTTTTTAAATATTTCAATATCTCTGTTGATAGCATAGCATGAATGTCATGTCGAGAGGAGTCAACAGGTGAGACGTCCATCATCATAAAACGCAAAATGCTTGGGCAAGTCGATACTGGCGAGGGACAGAGCAAATGCATATAACTTCTAAGTAGCTATGTTGTCAATCCAGAAGATATTTGTTTGTTTTTTTGTCCTTTTTTGTTTGTTTCTGGCTTGCCTTGTAATATTATTTCACCCATTATTGCTTTCAATTTCCTTTGTGTAACAATGTCATTCTTGACTGTGACATATAAGTGCGATTACATATAAGTTGCTCTCTTTCAAGTTGGAAAAAAAAAAAAAAAAAATCCAGAAGATAGACAACATAAACACAGCGACTGGGAAGGTAGCTAACAACAATGTCAGCAAATGTCCACCAGAGGCAGAACCCTCCTAAATGTGTGTGTTGACCTAACGGTGATTTCTTCATGGCGTACTTTTTTCTCAAGCGTCCTCGTGTCTCCTCCCCCAGGTGGTTAGCCCTCTTTCTGTCCCTGAAGGCCGCCTACCGGCTCCACCACCGACGTCTGTTCGGCCGCGAAGAGGAAGATCGAGGAGGCGAGGCGGACGGGGGGAGTAAGCGTCTCTCTCGCAGGGACCTGATTCTGTGGCTGAACGGACCCGTCGCCTTCCCCAACACACACAACAGCCCCGTGCTGCAGGTGGGGGAAAACACACACACACACACACACACACACACACACACACACACAATAAAATGTAGTGCCACTGCTGACGAGGCTGAAACGCTCCCCAGAGCATCGGCCGGTGTTGGGCCACAGAGCTTGCTCTCTGCCCCGGACCCCCTCTCCCTCCTCTGGGATGCAGTGTGGAACCTAATCCCCCTCCTCGCCCTGTGACCCAGTAACACTCGCTTCCCTCCCTCTATGAGTCTCCAGGGCCCCGTGCAGACCAGTATCCATCTCTGCACTTTACACCGCCAGATACTGAGAAGTCCTGGAAGCTGCACTACTGTCCTAGGAAAAAATAGTTGAATATATTTTCAATTTGAGGGGGAAAAAGCAGGTTTTGATTTATGTGTCTTGCAAGCAGGGTGGGATATTAACACCGTGTACAAGCCAGATGCTGGGAGCTTTTGGCTGTGGGTGGTTTTTATATTCTGCTAGCTACTTTTTGGTAGTTTAACAATCTGTGGCTGCTGTATTCTGGCGTCCACTAGCTACTGGAGCAAGTGAATGAACAGGCTAGTTTTCTGTCCCCTGCAAGTGAAGACAAATGAGGTGCATCTCCATTATTTTTTCCATATATTTTCCTCCATTTCCTCCAAATATAAAACGTTATCCTGATGGTTAGTGGGGCACAAATAGCTGAAACACCCAGATCTGCTGGTAATATCTGACCAGATATTGTCAAGGTGCCTCGGCGTTCACCCCTCAAGCTGCTCAGTGGTTACCTGTAAAACAAGGTTATCCAGTATCAAGGTGTGAATGTGTCTTCGTCTGTAATACTCCCCCAGGCCGCCGCTTTAAGTAAGAAAGTGTCCTTAGTTATTCTGCTGAGGTAAATAAGCATTAAAAACACATCTCATGAAATCTTTTCCCCAGCTAAGAGTTGCCCTGTCGTCGGCAGATCAGTATCGGCTTACCCTCCTCCACCAGCTCCACTCTAACTTTGCTGGGTGGAAAATACTCAAGTTAAAATGTGGGGTAATTCCATCCTCCTCTTCCTCCCCTGGCCTCATCCGACGGAGTCAGGCAGCTGCCCAGCGTCTTAGGTTCCCCCCTGGAGCGCCGTCAGGAATGAAGGAGTAGAAAAAGAGCAGGAACAAAAGCCCCCGAGGTTGAGAGAGAGAGAGAGAGAGAGAGAGAGAGAGAGAGCAGAAACATACCCAGACACCTGGAGAAGCCGAGATGTGTGTACCGCGTGACCCCGGCTGACCCCCCGGTACTCCCACTACTCCACCCAACGCCCACCGCTTTCAGCTCCTCGTTTTTCTTTTAAAGTATACATAGTTGGCACTCTTCGCTCCTTGGCTCATCTCTTTCTGGCCGCGGACTCGACAGTGTGGTCATTGGTTTCCTGCTCCTGTTGAGGAGTGGAGCGCCAGACACCCAGGCTCCTCTCAATACTCCCCCCCCCCCCCCTCCCCCACGCCATGCCCTGGGTTTTACCCCTATGGGAGTGGGGCACAGTTTCAACTATGTCTCTCTCTGGCTCTCTCTCTCTCTCTCTCTCTCTCTCTCTCTCTCTCTCTCTCTCTCTCTCTCTGGCTCTCTCTCCCTCTTCAGTTTTTCAATCTCTTTCTCACCCTATCTATTTTTCTCTCTGCTTGCCATCCCATCACACCTCTTAAAACTACATTGCTCCACTCTGGCTTACGCTGTCGTGAGCTCCCACACATTGGATCACTCCAAGCACTCGGATGCACCCATACCGCTTTTTTTGCACTCATACACTTTCCAAATTTCCCAACAATCTGATGAGTTAACTTTCCTGAACAGCGTAGTGGTGCTCAACTGGTTTTCCTACCTCATTTTGCTGGGTAGGTTTCATTCTAGCTGTCTGATCCGGGTCTATTTAGACCTGCAGTACTCTGGACCCAGAGGACTGATGTAGACTTTCATCATTTTTACATCATTTTTTTTCTCACTTGTCCAAATCGGCAGAAACCTCCCTTGTATTGTTTCACTCTGATATTTAATATGTTGCCGGTGACCCTTGTTGACCTGCTCAGAGTTGTCAAGCCCCTTGCTGTGTTCTGTCAGATCCAATGTACCAGACAGATCAGTGTTGCTTACTGTTACTAGTAGATGGAGGCGTCACGTTCTCACCTCTGCCAGTAGGGGGCACTGTGCATCTACCATTTCTTTGCAATGTGCACACACACAAATGCACAATCATACATTACATTTACTTATCCCACCAGCAGCTTTACTGCTTTACCACCAGTGCATTACTCATTGTCATCTCTTTTACATTAACCTTTACTCAAAAACACTCTCTTGCCATTTTTTGTTAAGAATTGGATCGACTCCATGCCGTACCCAGAAGTTATTTTAGAAAAGATTAAAATCATACATCCTTTTCATCCTGTGACCTTTCACTCTTCCAGTCATGTAAGCTGCACTAATCGTACATTTGACATAACACTTAATAAAACATAAAACATTAGTGCTGCGCTATAGATTCAATCCTTTTCCATCTCTGTTGTTTTTGCAGGACCTCTTACCACTTTTTATAATCAATGTTCTTTAATAATTTAAGGATCATCTTTTCCTGTAACTCCCCACATGACAGCAGGAACCAACAGGACGACTTGTGTCATGTTTTTAAATCACATTTCACGACTGTTAGTGGAAAGAATACTACCCAAGTTTTGGCCTGAATTGAGCAGATTGTTTTCCTGTGTGTGTTTGTGTTTCAGGAGCTGGTGTTCACAGCTCTCAGGCCAGGCATGATGGGGCACCGAGACGTGATGATCCACAGCCGAACCTCCGCCGCCACCGCACGGCGGCCCTGCCAGCCCACACTGCCACCCAAGTTCCTGTTCATCACCACGCCCAGGGTAAGGCCTGCGGGTGGCGGCACTCCGTGACTGGAGGGAAAACAGGGAGACGCTGACCACTGAGTCTCATGCAATGTGTGTTTGTTTGTGTGTGTGTGTGTGTGTGTGTGTGTGTGTGTGTGTGTGTGTGTGTGCTAGCTTCTGTAAGACAGTGGAGCATCTGGGTGGTCGTGAAAGGGGGAAGAGGGAAGCTCTGTGAGGGAAGCTTTGTAGACTTACAACAATGAGCAGCTCTTATCTGTAAGTGTGTGTGTGTGTGTGTGTGTGTGTGTGTGTGTGTGTGTGTGTGTGTGTGTGTTGGGGAGGGGGGGGGGGGGTTGACTGCAGTGACTTCCAGCTGCATGTAAAACAAACAGTCCTAAAAAAGGACTTCTTGCTTAGTTTGTCCACTGTTTGTTTGCCTTCCTCATACCCTCCTCCTACACACACACACACACACACACACACACACACACACACACACACACACACACACACACGAAGAGAACCTGCTGATTCAGTGAACCCTGCCCTTCATGCAGGTCCTCCCATAGTAGACATAAAGTCCTGGCTACGTCAACAGGTATATGACATTACGTTACGTGGTTTCAAATTTGGTTTCCTAGGTGACGGCGGTTCCCATGGAGCGGTACTGTAACGACCGCAGCGCCGAGTACGAGTGGCGAGTGACGCGCGGCGGAGGCGGCACCGTCTTCAAACAGTGCTTCCTGTACGGCTCCCCTGAACTTGCCTCCGATTGGCGCTCGAGAGCCAGCGCCTTCCACCCACAATGCCCCGGGGGCATGATGGCCCTCTACCCCCGCCACGGCTGGTCCTACATTAGGATACCTGGTAAGGGCCGCGTGTGTGTGTGTGTGTGTGTGTGTGTGTGTGTGTGTGTGTGTGTGTGTGTGTGTGTGTGTGTGTGTGTGTTTTGAGCGCTCTGTAAGGCCATCGGCAAAAAAGTAATGTTGTAGAATAGATGGATAGTTTGCTATCTGAAATTCATCATGATCAATATAGATGAGTGTGTTATTAAAACCATGTTTTGTAGGAAAAGGTCTTAAGATGATTCCTACCTTTTAATAATAACCTTTCATTTTCTTTCTAATTCTCTTTCATGCAATAATTTTGTTAGTCGTTGTCAGGTGTTTTTTTCATGGTGGATATCCAGTTTTCTTCATATCGTTAAATATCGCACATTAAATACTGATGTGCTGCCAACCCGTTTGATCTTGATTGTTGCTAACTGTACTGCAGTTGTGTTGAAGGGATTGATGGAACATGTAATCGCACTAGCATGTGATTGGCTGCTGATGGGTAATGTTACCTTGCCCTCCTTCTTGGCAAACCAAGAAATGATGGCAGCCACTTATTTCAGTTACTAGAAGACGAGTACACAGTAACAGTACACTGTTTTGTTTTGTTTTTCCTTCGGTGTTGACCGGAGGAAAACCCAGTCCTGTAGCTGCCAGTCCAGTCCAGTCCTGGCCCCCAGCAGGCCCTGAGAGAGGGGGGGGTGGTAGAGGGGGAGTAGAGACCCGTGGGAGAATCCACACAGGCCCAGCCCAGGGTCATTAGACACAGAGGGGGGGGTGATGTGGCCGAGTCCGTCCACCAGGCAGCCAAGCCCAAGTGTGTGTGTGTGTGTGTGTGTGTGCGCTTACAAGCTCTTTATCAGAGGAGCTTGACTGGCTGAGTGGAGGGTCAGACGGAGCAGAGTGGGAGCTGATTGGCTGCCAGGGGCCAGGTGACGGATGGCAGCCCGGGGTTACAGGGGCCACTACAGCTTTACAAAGACAACACTTCCCTTCTCCCTGACCCCCCCCCCCCACCCAGCCCTCACGCCCCTGCCAGGGGATTGTGATGACGGCTCTCTTCTGGTCGGGGGTCTTTTTTTTTTTTCAGCACAGTTAGTTTAATAAACCTGCAATGCAATAATGCTGCAACTCTTAATACTTCATGAGACAGTCACCAGGTTTTACTCTCCTTTTGTTCACTGAAACAATAATATCCCTTAAAGGTGATAGAAAAAGACTTCCACCCCATCTGTGTGTGTGTGTGTGTGTTTCTGTGTGTGTGTGTGTGTGTGTCAGTGTGTGTGTGTGTGTGTGTGTGTGTGTGAGAACAGTCAGAGAGCTCTTGTGAAGTTATATGGCCGCGGACAAAGCGAGGAAGTTTAGCTACTGGTCATTGTTTGTTTGTTTGGAGTGCCCAGTTAGGTAACGCCGATAGACGGTGAGCGTGTCGGCGTATCATCGGGTCCACGCTGCGCTCACACGGGGCCCCGAGGTGTCTCTCGCCTCGCCTCACACACACACACTCTCCCACGCTCGGGGGGGGGGGGCGGGGGAGTCGCCGGCATTCCCCTCGCGGCGCAGACGGAGGATCGGCTCAGCCACCTCCGACTCCCTAGCCTCTCGCTAAAGGGAGGCAGGACCGTGCACTGATCTGGAATCAGCATCTAGCTACAGCCTCTCACTCTCACTCCCTCCTCCCTCCCCTCCCCTCCCTCCCCCACTGGTCTCCCACTTCTTTCTCAGCCTCGGTAGGAAGGAAGTGACCCAACACTCCGGCACCCGTCCTCCCGCCGAACACATTGTTGTCACATCAAGGCCCAGATATGTACAGTAGCCCAGCTGAAGTTTCCCACCCTCCCACTCCTCGGCGCTCCCCCCCTCCCTCCCTCCCTCCCCCACACCTTTTCAGAACAAATGGCAGAGCTGAATAACTGTTTGTTTTCGAGCGCCGTGGCGTGAGTAGGGCTGCCCGCCGATATCAGCTCAGGAATCTAATCAGAGGACCTGTTAGGGATCAGGAAAAACAATGGTGGCAGACGGCGGCTTTGGGCCTTCAGAGTTTTTGGGGGTTTTTAAGGTGATTGTGATGGTAGAATTTGAGAAGGAAATAGTTAGAATAGAATAAAATAGAATTGATTTTCCACTCTGTCATAATAATTGATCCCTGCAGGGAGATTGTGTTTTCGGACGTTCAGGGTTCAGCTACTAACCAGCACACCTGCAGCTGGTTAGGGTTCGCTTCCTCTTGTTGAAGGACGAGAGAGAGAGCGAGAGAGAGAGAGAGAGAGAGAGAGAGAGAGAGAGAGAGAGAGAGAGAGAGAGAGAGAGAGAGAGAGAGAGAGGAGAGAGAGAGAGAGAGAGAGAGAGAGGAGAGAGAGAGAGAGAGAGAGAGAGAGAGAGAGAGAGAGAGAGAGAGAGAGAGAGAGAGAGAGAGAGAGAGAGAGAGAGGCGACAGGGTATAAGCATCAGCCTGGAACTGACCCAGGTCACCCAGGCGAGCAGCGGTTGTGTCTTTAGTTAGAAAGCTGTCCGACCCTCAGCTCTGCGGTTTCTTCCCCCGTTCACACTCCGGGCCTCTTGATGTGACGTCACCGGGCCTCTTGATGTGACGTCACCGGGCCTCTTGATGTGTCGTCACCGGGCCTCTTGATGTGTCGTCACCGGGCCTCTTGATGTGACGTCACCAGACTAGGTGGCTCTGTCGTCAAAAAGGGACATCGGGACAATTTCAC
Organism: Hoplostethus atlanticus; assembly: GCA_034670405.1. Taxonomy (NCBI): domain Eukaryota; kingdom Metazoa; phylum Chordata; class Actinopteri; order Trachichthyiformes; family Trachichthyidae; genus Hoplostethus; species Hoplostethus atlanticus. Next base: position 1,542,081 of record JAXDDX010000033.1, read on the forward strand.
GCTTTTTGCCTCGGGTTAAAAATCAGTGTGAGGTGAAATGTTCTCGCGTGCTCTCAGGGTGTATTTGCAGAACATTCCACAATCAGATGGAAATACCCGGCCTGGCTGGCTGTGTGGGCCCAGTGTTGCTTCCAGTAATTAGAAGGAACGGGTCCACAAAATGATGCCTTCTCACTATAGCGCCGACTCCTGACTCACTCTCTGGCCTTACTGTGAGCTGGGAGTTGACAGTGTGTGTGTGTGTGTGTGTGTGAGAAAGAGAAAGAGAAAATGAGACTGAAGATGCAACAAAGAAAGCTTTGTGTGTGTGTGTGTGTGTGTGTGTGTGTGTGTGTGTGTGTGTGTGTCAGACTATGAAAGAGGGAGCCCAGTCAGGTTTGGGCTGTGGGAAATGCAGTCCTGACTTCCTGTCCCTTCAAAGAAACGCTGCTCTCCAGCAAAATGGCAGGAAGCCTCCCTGGCCCTCCGATAGAGAGGCACAAAACAACACAGACGGGCCAGCCTCGCCACATCACCGTCTGGCCCCGCCCCTCTCCGTCTGCCGGCCACCGGCACCGCTAGCCATTAGTGGAATTCAGATTAGTTTTTTTTCCAACTGAGGAGAAAAAGAAAAGAAAAGTGTCGGGAGGGAGATGTTGTGACTTCCTTCTTAATTTAAGACTATTAATATGTCTGGACGGAGGAGAACATGTGTTCATGATATCAAAGAAACTTTAAGTCAAACCCCCCGCGGCCGACTGAAGGGGGAGACATTCGCCACACTATGCCAGCACGTCGAGGTCTTTGGACGTGGAGGTTGAGGGTAACTCGACCTAATCTATCTTGATGACAGAGCTCAGTGTGGCCGGCCTGGTGGTGTGGTGGGGGTCGCCCGCCAAACACAGAGTCCTCTTCAGACGGTCTGTACTCACCAACATATATACACCATCACTCTCTCTCTCTCTCTCTCTCTCTCTCACACACATTCACACATTTTTGGGCTTTCGGGGAAAAAGATAAGGTTTCCCTCTGGCTCCCGTCCAACGCTCTACCCTGTTACCGTGTTACCGTCGTACATGTTGCGGTGTCACCCGTAGAAACCTCGGCCGATCCTACCCAGAGGCTGAAACCCTCCCGTTTGTTTCCCCCGTCCTCCCTCCGCTGGCATCTGGCTCTCAGCTCTCCTCGCCCCGCGGCCCGAGAGAAAATTAAGTTTGAGTCCGGGTGGGTTTTTGTCGATACGCTTCAGAGGCAGCAGAGTAATGCGGGGCTAATATTTCCATCATCAGGCGGTGCTGAACAAGTGTTGCCCATTGACTTATTGATCGCACAGTGTAATGTATCATTATACAGTGAGGGGGGCCGACGCTTGCTTCGATCGTTGATTCGATCTCTCCTCCGGCCCCCCATCTGTCTCTCTTTCTCACATAACCATCCATCCATCTTCTTTCATCAGTTCTCCACTTTTTTTTTTTTTCTCTTCTTTCACCGTGGAGTATCTCCCTCCTATTCATCTGACCCGCCTCCCTCCCTCCCCCCCCCGTCGAGGGCGGCTCAACTCCTTGGCTTCAGCAGCAGTGGAGAGGAAGGGGGACGGGGGGACGGGGCAGAAGATCGCAGTGCCGTATTAATGAAATTAGCGGCGATGGTTGGTTTGGGAGTATCAGGCGCCAGGCACCGGGGCCGGGCCGGGGTTAATTAGCTGGCAGCAGGGCTCTAATTGGGTCAGGACCATGTCAGGCCCCTGGCTCTGGCCCTACAGGGATTGGATTACACTGTCGGGGGACAGACAGGAGGGGGAGGGAGACGGGGAGCGAAGGGGGGGGTGAGGTTAGTTTGCAGTAGTGGAGAAGGAAGGGAGGTTTGGAGGAGGGAGTGGGGGAGATGAGGAGTGGGGGAGTGAAGCCTAATCTACCAGCAGGAGGTAAGGACAGGGGTGGTTGGGAGGAGAAGGGGAGGGTTGGCCGGGTGAGTGCTGCTGTTACACTAGATTGGATGGGGGGGGGGGGGGGGGTGCAGGGCAGGTGGTGAAGCTTGATACGTGTATCCATGGCAACGGCAGAGTGGTACGACACCACATGGGATTCGGCAGCGTTCGGGGCGTGGTCCTCCGCCGGCCGCCAGCCTCGTCAGGGTAAAACTACAGAGTTGTTGTTGTTGTTGTTGTGTTTGGTCCCAGATCTCCTGCAGGTCGGCTTCTGTGTTTGTTTACTTTCCCACCTGAGCTGATCTGAGGCGCCCGTTGTTTTGCCATCAACTCCGTAATGCTAAGCTGTTACTATGTGAACTAATCTTGAAAGCCCGCTGCAAAGCCAGTTCGTTTAGAAGCTCCAGAGGATGAGCTAGAAGTCGGGAGTTATCCACTTTAATCCTCTGAGCCCTTTTAATTCATGTTTCATGTTCGGTGACGACGTCCAATTTGCTTACTTTTTATGGCCGACAGCCGTATGTCGGTTGTTATGTAAAGTGTTGTGCTGGATCGAGTCAGACCACCAAAGCCCTCCCAAATCCCAATTATTCATTTTCTTGGCTTTCCTGTTTTGGATGTGGCTTTTAGAAACGAGGCTTTTCTATATGCAGCGCTAAACATGTTGAACCCGGCCACCCCTCCCAGGCTGAGCATCACCAGGGTGGAGGGAGGTTGGCTGGTTCTGATCAGCTTCCTGTAGCTGGAACGACACCGAGCTTCAAATATGTTGAGGATGAAGAAGTGGAGACCCTCAGCCACTATACAAAGATAAAACATCTCAGGGTGTCCGTCCTAAGGAGCAGAGTAGCAACTGAACTAAACATGAGTTTCAATAATTGAGAATTGTTTGTGATGTTTGTAAAAGATGGAGTAAAATAAGTCAAGTCTATTTGATGGGTTATGGCGGGCTGAGAGGTTTGAAGCTTTCTTCACTTTCCAGCTCAAACCCTTGAAGAATGAGTTTGGATAAATAACCATGTGGTCCCATGTGGTCCCGAGGATCCTCCGATAGGGCCTCTAACTCGTCTTCAACGTGACATCGGCGTCTGCAGGCTTACATATAATTTGCTAAACAGAACCAGAGCGGTTCTGAGTATTTTGCGACTCTGCCAAGTGGCGGTTTGCGTCTGGGTGGTTGGCACCGAGGCCCGTGGACGCTGCGAGGTGCCCTTGACTGAGCGGCAGCCCTGGTTAGCCTGGCACCTGCGGTGAGGAGGCCCCCAGTCTGATCCTAACCACAACATCACCGCCGCCGCCACCAGGCTAATGCAGCCTCACTGCAGCCGGAGCCACCACAGACCCCCCTCTCTCTCTCTCTCTCTCTCTCTCCGTCTGGCGCTATTTCTTTTTCTACCCTAATCCTCTGCATCTATCTCTCTCTCTTTCCTTCTCTCTCTCCTTTTCTTTTCACCCCCATCTCCACTTTCTTTTCTTGCCTTCCTCTGCTTGCTCCGTTCTTCTGACGCCAAGGCCAATTACAGGCCTTTTGATGGTGGGCCGTGGTGTTTGTCTATCTCAGGGCCTGCGGTGCTCTGGCCTCTCGGTACACATCGGTTTGAGCCACAGCAATGTCTAGCATACGCCTCCCTCACTGGAGCAACACACTCCTCTTATCCCTGCTGTCTCTGCCTTGTCTCTCATAGACACACACACACACACACACACACACACACACACACTGCTTTCTTTCTCACTTCTTCAATCTCACTTTCTCTGTTTGTCTCTCAAAGCCGGCACTAGACCTGCACATCCACGTTCCCCTGTCCACTGCCATTACTCCCTCATCCCTTCTGCCATTACTCCCTCATCTTCTTCTTCCTCCTTCCATCACTCATCTGTCTTTTCCTCCCTCTTTTTTTTCCCCCCCTCCACTTTCTTCTCTTCCTATGCCGTGAATTTTAGTCTAGTTTTTTTCCCTCCACTGGACAGCGTCTGGTCAAACTGCTGTCATTTCTGGCCTCCAGGAGTGCAGGCTGTGTGTGTGTGTGTGTGTGTGTGCTGGGTCAGTGTGTGTGTGGCTGACAGGCTGACACCACTCCACCGTGACCCGGAGGTGAGCGCTCCCATCCCTCCCCAGAGTGTTTCCCCCTGTTCATCTGTTCTATTAGTTCCTCTTTAACACCTCGACAGGGCCTGACCTTTTTTGGGGGGCGGGGTTACACCGGAGGGTCACCGGTTCAGGGTTCAGCCTGAGTGCACATTAGCATGATGCTACTGGCTAACCGTGAATCTGATGGGGTTTGTTGTGAACCCAATGTACTTCATATGTGATTTAACACGGTTGGTGACGTTAAGGTGACCAAGCAAGGGAATAGAGCTCAACAGTGTGGTTCAGAAGTGAAAATCCCTTCATATTCTGCATCGGGATTTAGATTATTATCCATAATGTCGTAACCATCCAATGTAGACTCACCACAAGCTAGTAGGTTGTGAAACGATGGTGTATGCTCCTGTAGAAGCCACAAGTCCGTATGATATCAACCTTGTTTTATTCGCGATGTCATGGAGAAGTACTACACTACCCACAATCCTAAAGTGTAACAGCGACGTCTCTGATTGGTGGAGCTCGCTGTTACCATGGAAATGTTTACCACACCCGCGAACGTCTTGTCAGCTAACGTTAACGTTAGCTACTAACGTAACCTAGCTAGCTGCTTATCCTATGCAGCTGGAACGAATCACTGTACCATGTCAATGACACACTTTACACTATACTATATGAAACACTATATATACGCTCACAAAACAACAACAATATCAACACTATACTATTGACAAATGTTAAATTCAAGAAGAAGCGCGCTAAACTATCGTTAGTTTGGAAGTTGTTGGAAAAGTATCATTCGCAATGGTTTATGGGATGAGTAGTTCCTTCACTTCATAAAATAAGTATGTACAGTCTTGTACCTTGGCCTTTTCTTCCGTTTTCCCGATCTTTTTTTTGCTCAGAATCAAATGTTTTATGGTCACGATTCATCGTCTAGCTGGTTGGCTTGGTTCCAGCCTTAAAACTCTTTATAGAAGGATTTTCTGAAATGTCTATGGAGTAAATGAATGGGAAATTTACTTCCGGAACCAGAGCCGTAAAAAAAAGTGGGCGGTCACTGTTGCGCTCTATCAGGAAATGGTCATGAGTCTGGTTTTCTCTGTACCAAAGGGCTTGGGAGCACGGCGGCCAAGCCCGACTCTCCCAGGTGACTCTCTGGACCCTGCCCCAGGACCTGGACCTTAGGTCCCCCCCCCCCACTCAGGGTCACGACCCACGTGGTCAAACACCATAGTGGGCCTGTCACCGGGTCGACGGCGACCCCGGTCTTTTTCCTCATTGTGCCATTGTGCCAGATGACGTTAATTCCTCATCAGCTGGACGTGGAAGGGAACCAGTTCAGCCCGTCGGACTACAGGGGGAGATTTAGCCCCGTTCGGTCCCTGTGGTGGACGAGCCAAGGGGATGAAGAACACCTGATCTGGTGTCAGCGGTTATGTGGCCTATCTGCTTTCCCTTTTGTCCCATTGTGTGAGATGGAGTTTAAATCACTTCATCTCTCTCTCTCTGATCTGTGGTCAGTGGGATCATCAGATCAGGGGCAGTTTCAGGAGGGATTGATCCACAGGTGGTGAAGTGGGTCTTATCAATGACCCCTATTGATGAGGGTGGAGCCAATAGCCTCTAAGGTTCACATGCTAAATATTTATTGAGCAAATTACCAATTTATTTGCTGATATAGATGATATATTTATGCAGTATTTCAAAATAGTGTGTTGTGCCTCACATCACATAGTAAAATTCACCTGTTATGGAAAAACGGTGACAACAAGAAGCTGTAATGGTTGATGTAGTAACAGTTTCAAGGACCTCTTGAATCAGTGAATACTCCTTGAGTCACAGAGTCTCTCTTTCTCACCCCTGTCTTTCTCTCTCTCTCTCTCTCTTAGATAAGGAGAGCCTAATCACGGAGAGTGGTAAGCTGCACACCTTGGACATCCTGCTGAGTCGCCTAAAGGCCCAGGGCCACCGGGTCCTCATCTACTCCCAAATGACCCGCATGATCGACCTGCTGGAGGTAACACACAAACACACTGACTTCCATTCATGCCCTTTCCTCGTACCCTTACTCAACTACACCTCACCATAATCCCTCTCAACCAAACCTGGGGAGACATCAATGAGAACAGATATTTCTTTTAATATTTCTATTCAAGAGTAATCCTGCTCTCTGAAAAGCCCTGCGCTCTGCTGTCGGTTGAGTATTGTGTGGTTCTGGTCCAGTTGCTCAGCGTTACCGGAGAGGTGTTGAGCTCCGGTGTTGAGCTCCGGTGTTGAGCTCCGGCGTTGAGCTCCGGTCCCTCCACTCATCACAGGGCTAATTAACAGGTCAGGCCTAATTAGCGGGGCCTCATCTGCAGGAGAGGCAGCCAGATGGGAAGGTCGACTGGAAGGGAGTGAGGATCGAGGAGAGGTGGGTGGAGGAGGGAGGGGGGGAGGGATGGGAGTGGCAAGGGCCTCGGGGGTTGGAGGGGAGGGGGGGAGAAAGAAATGGAGGCCTGAAGGAAATCAAAAGACAAAAGGAGATAAAGGAGAGAAAGACAGAGGATGACAACACGTTTGTTATGTTTTGGAAGCTGTCCACCGCTCCATTGTTGCTCCCGTCGGTTGCTGCCAAACATTGCCGTTGACGCCGAAAAGCCTCTGCCATGATGTCAGTGGGAATTCACTCTTTCCACCAGCCAGATCTTTCGGTGGCAGACGGACCCAGCCCATGGTGGTCAAGGACCGTCTTCCTGTGCGTCTGGAAACGGTGGGAATTCCTCCAGGGTAGCGCCGCAGGAGGGTGTGACTACAGGTGACTCAGCCGTCTAGCATGGTGGTGTTACAGTGTGTTGTGTGTCAGGGCAAGACGGCGCTCCCTCCGCTAATGACTTGAAGAGATCCACCCATGAAGTCACGCTGTCCGATCCGGCTTCGGTTTTCCCTCTCCCGACTATCTCACTGGTCCGGGATGAGAGTTCTGCAGATGGACTTCATTTCCTGACTGCGAGACGTTGAGCGAGAGAGAGAGAAGTGAAAGAAAAGGCCCGATACTAATCTCTGTCTGTGGCGTCATTGTTTTCGTCGCCAGTCGGCTGCCAGCTTTTTTTTTTTTTTTTTTTTTTTTTTGGGTGACATCACATCTTTTGGGTGATGGATCGCCGAGGTCCGGGTGGCCCCGACGGAGAATAACACGGCTGGCTTTCTCTGGCAGCAGGCGACGACAGCGGAGCGGGACCGCCAAGTCTCGCCGTGTTACACTCCCACTTAGCGCGCTGCGTGTCTGCGGCTGTGTAGACTGCACTTCGCCGTACTGCATGTCTGCGGCTTAGATTACAGTGCTGCCGGGAATGCCCCCACCGACCCTCCGGCACACCGGCCAGAAAATCAAGAGGATTGTAGCACAAGTACTACAGATTACAGATTACAGTTTCAGATAAATTGGCCTGTCAGATTCCCTTTTTCATTCATAACGAACCAACATATTTTGGGATACAGTCACAATAACATGTTCAGCCACATAAACATGTCGGGACTGTAAACTGCTATTTCATAAGATGTCGCCCTGTTGAGTGTTGAGGTCTAGAATATCTTGCAGCATAGATGTCAGACGAGGTTTTGTATTTTATTTGTATTGTTATGGTGTTTTTGCTCCACTGTGGTTGTAATTATAGTAGAGAGAGAGAGACCTGCGACAAACAACGAAGAGCCAAACTCAAATGTTGGTCGGCATCATGGGTAGTGGAGTTATTTATTGTGGTCTTTACTTTGAGGCCCTGATGGATAGATTACGATTTTTTTTCTAAGCCCTTATTTGAGTCTGGATTAGATGCTGCTGCAGGTCTGAGATCCAGCTCTTTGTTCAGACCACCAGGGAAGTCGATACCCGAGCAGCGGGTCCAGAAACATTCACGTCTGAGTAGCGCAGCAGCTTGTTAATGTTAATGTACTTGCTATAAACCTCAGAGTCGATGTTTCTGTTCGTTAAAGTGTCTCGCAACGGGAGACCGCCGGTCCTTTTTCCACATTGCTGATCTGAGTTCGGTCGTGTTTTCCCCACATAACAAGGACCGCAGGGGCATCGGAGCAAGTCAATTACATTAGCTGACGCACAAGTAGGTCTAGTGTTGCTGTCGATGGTCTTCCCCGTCTCAGGGTGGTGGAATATGTCTGCACTACGTGTTTGTTCAACAATGGGATACAGTTATGACATCGGGTCACGCCCCAAGACTTCTGTTGAAGAGTGTCTGTAAGCTGGAGAAACCTTTGGAATTGAACTAATTCAATACTAAGGTATTACTGCGTGTGTATACCACCACCATATACTTTTTGACAGTTTTTTTCTTGACTGCAAGGACTCCTAATTGTTTGGAAACCCAAGAACAACCCGGTTGAACTCGGTTCCAGTCGACCCCTCCCTGGTACTAAGAGGAGGTCTTGATGGGCAACCGAGTGCCAACTCCGGGGCGCTTAGTTTCACCAGAGACTCCCATGCTTCTCTCTTCCCACACTTTGCTGGTCAAATATCACTTGCACACTAAATCTAATCAATAGCTGACAGTGAATTGGAGATTCTGCCTGTTCACATATCACAATTCAACATTTTATCCAATAACGTGGACAATGCTGTGCCTTGTTTTTGAAGTTTGATTTTCTTGATATTTGGCATTGAGAAACACCAAACCAATGAAAGACTAAAATAAAGTAACTGGTCAGGATTCAATAGACCGGTTCCATAACAAGGGAATGGGAAGTGGTAGAGGTTGTGAGAAATATTGTACATGTTGTACTAGAACTTGTACATTTTTCAAATGTTTTCCTACTGGCAAAACGCTACAGGAAAAATGTTCTATTGTTTGGCATTGTACGTTTCTATCGTTGAGGATATTTCTTTTGAGGTTTCCAGTTAGGTCGGGGATTAGAGAGAGCCAGTGAGGCTTTTCTGTGGAGGCAACAATATCTGCGAGGTCGCGCTGGCAAGATATCAAAAGCCAATTCAACAAGGTTAGCAGCGTTTTGGCGAGCGCCAGTCTAATGGTCTCTAATGTAGTCTTCACTCGGAGCAGATGGGGCTGCTGGGAACCGAGCCAGACGCAGAGAGGAGGGCTGGACTAGCTGGGGCTGAGACCCCCGGTGTCACGGCCAGGGGTCAGGGAGGGCAAAGTGTCAGATCACGGGCGTTATTGGGGCGTTATTGGACGTTGAAGGTGAGATGTGATGGTGCAAGTGTGTGTAATTGGTTCATAAAGGGGCACCGAGTTACTTCAGCGGACTCTTGGGAGTCGGGGGGAGTCGGGGGGGGGGGTGATGCTAAAAGAGAGATCAACATGTCACCTCATCACTGCTGTTGCTCTGGCAGCGCTCCTCAGGCCCCGCCCCTCAGACCTAACACCCACACAGACACACAGGACCGCTTAGCACACTTGAGGGGGAGTCGAGTATCAGTCTCTGTTTCCCAATGTCTCGTTGGACTGAGGTTTGAGGTTTCAGGCAAGAAAAGCACATAAGAAATTGATAAATTGATATATTGGACCCCAAACTGCGGTCGGGCTGAAACTCCTTTCTTGTTATGTCCGTGTTTCTTAACGGCGAGATCTGCAGGGCTTAGCCGCTCCTCGGAGAACCACTTAAAATGCACGGCGTGGCCAAGAACTTGTTCGATTCACTCAGTGTACCGGCGGACTGAGCGGTCGGTGACATCCCCTCCGGCGGAGCTCGGGAAATAATATTCCTACGTTCCAATTTTCCTCAGAATTGGATCCCGTTGGTTCCCAAGCTCGTGGTCGGGGCGGTCGGGGTGACCCAGGAAGGTTCAACACCCCGATCCATGAATTCACAAACTTTCTTTATGAATTCCACACTGGTCTGGAGCCAGTTCCTCCCAGGCTCCAGACCAGGACCTGGAGTTCCTCCCAGGTCCAATAGGAACCGCATTTCCTTTGCTAATGCGCAATCCTCAACCTCTTCATCGGTTTTATTGCAATTCAGTATTTTAGGTTTTAATGAAAATGCATTGAATTGGGAATGAAAGGAGCAAATAATGCAACTGGTGTAGACAGGCCGCTCTGTAGCTTCTCTCACATTGTTGCTCTCGTTTTCTCTTCTTCTCTCCTCGTCATTCATCCTCCCTTCCTCTTCCTCCCCCGTCTCTCCAGGAGTACATGGTTCACCGTAAGCACACCTACATGCGTCTGGACGGATCCTCCAAGATCTCTGAACGCAGAGACATGGTGGCTGACTTCCAGAGCCGGTGGGTAAACACAAAGCTGTGTGTGTGTGTGTGTGTGTGCAAGTGTGTGTGTGTGTGTGTGTGTGCGCGTGTGTGTGTGTGCGCGCTCAAGTGCTCCTTTTTCAACAACGTCTGACTGTAAATCCTCCTTTCATTGTGCTGCAGCCATAGGTGGACAATTTAATCTCCCATGTCTGATGTACATGCGTGCGTGTGTGTGTGTGTGTGTGTGTGTGTGTGTGTGTGTGTGTGTGTGTGTGTGTGTGTGTGTGTGTGTGTGTGTGTGTGTGTGTCTGGTTTACATTAGCGCGGCCACTCTGAGAGGTCCGTGCTGCTCTGGTTCTTATTGCGAGGAGTGTAGGTTAAGGAGTTTGTGGTTTTTATTGTGCAGGACGTTTAACCACTGGTATGTCGGCCTGTTCCGTTCGCCATGCCTCTTCTGTTAAACCTTTAATACAGCAAATGGGTCGTTGTGGATCAGTCAAGCAACAGCTGTCTGCACTCAGAAAACACACAAAACGGTGCTACAGCAATCAATACCATCTATAAACCTACCACTAATAACTCAGTAGATCCAATTATGAAGTCAATAACTGTTTGTTTATATCACAAATCGTAAAACTAATTCAATAACAACCTTCAGACCATCCATGCATGAAAACGTCTGACTGTAAATGGTACTGTACACAGTCACTGTCACCAAATGATACATGACATTTTTATTGTACTCACTCTCTCCCTCCCTTTCTCTCTCTCTCCTTCCCTCCCTCCCTCTCTCTCTCCCCCTAGGACGGATATCTTTGTGTTTCTGCTGAGTACGAGGGCTGGAGGTCTCGGCATCAACCTGACTGCTGCCGACACCGTGAGTCACCGACACACCGACGGAAAAACACTTCACTTCTGATAGGATATCGAAACGCAAACAACCCTGATATTTCTGTCAATAACAGACTGATAACATGACCTAGGATGGGGTGGTAACAAAACAGTTTAATCTGTTTTATCGTTGCCATGGTGACAAACAAGAGGCTCGACCATTTGATGCGCTTTGATACAAAATATAGATTTGTGACTGTTCTTCTGTTCTTGTCAGTATTGAATTTCACTTTAAAAGGTCTAGTATTTTGCGTAAATGATCAAATATGATTCCCACTGTAGACGGATGGAAACCAAGCAGGAATTGGACACAGAGCCAAACCAAAATGTTGCATTACAACTTTTTCTCTCCGGTTCATCACTGCTGCCTCGGTAGAAGGTCATGGTTCTAGGCATCGGTGTGGTTTACCGTCGTCCTCCTGTTGAGACCAGTGAACATGGCTGTCCTCTCCCTCCAGGTGATCTTCTACGACAGCGACTGGAACCCCACGGTGGACCAGCAGGCCATGGACCGGGCTCACCGGCTGGGCCAGACCAAGCAGGTCACCGTCTACCGCCTCATCTGCCAGGGCAGCATCGAGGAGAGGATCCTGCAGCGCGCCAAGGAGAAGAGCGAGGTCCGAAACACAAGCACTCAACACACTTAACACGACAGACTAACAAGGGATGTAAAAGACCTGACGTTGAGTCATAGTGTGGATCTGTTCAGACTCAAAATACACTTAACCCCATGTCTAGCTGTCATATACTGTCAGGATCAAAAGCTGTGTGAAGAAATGTCTTTATCGTCCAGCGAATGGATCAGTTGACAAATGAGTAATGGTGTTGATTAATGTTGAATGATTCCTGTGCAGATCCAACGGGTGGTGATCTCCGGAGGAAACTTCAAACCAGACTCACTCAAACCCAAAGAGGTGGTCAGCCTGCTGCTGGACGACGACGAGCTGGAGAAGAAACGTGAGTTTTGATCAAACACAGACACAAAGACAAGTACGTTTTACATTCCAATCCTTGCACCTTCATTCTCCCGACTGAGGTGAAAATAAAAACACAGCTTTCTCCTCGTCTGTAGTGCGTCTGAGGCAGGAGGAGAAGAGGGAGCTGGAGGAGTGCAGCAAGGTGAAGGAGCGCAAGAGAAAGAGGGAGAAATATGCTGAGAAGGTAAAAGTACAACATGACCACATAATACAATCCTCTTTACTTGTTACTCATTTCAGAAGTACTATTACTTATTACTCCCTGGGAGAAGTAATTCATTACACTACTCGTTCTATTACTTTCTGTCCCCCCACCCATATTACCGTGAAAATACCTTGCCTGTACACCTCTGGAACTGATACTGGTTAGCCTTTAGTAACTGCACATAGTTTATACTTACAAAGAAAAATAAAGTAATGGGAATATTTCCAGCCACTGGATGTAAACATCTTGATTGGTTTATTAAACTAAACTGATATGAAGCGGTGATAACACAATAACATTGTAACAATTTATTTCTCTGATTGGTAACTGTAATATTATTACAGAAAATGAACACTACTCGTTACTGAAGAAAGTACTCGTTACTGAAGAAACTCGTTACTGAAGAGAGTACTCGTTACTGAAGAAACTCGTTACTGAAGAGAGTACTCGTTACTGAAGAAACTCGTTACTGAAGAAAGTACTCGTTACTGAAGAAACTCGTTACTGAAGAGAGTACTCGTTACTGAAGAAAGTACTCGTTACTGAAGAAACTCGTTACTGAAGAGAGCACTCGTTACTGAAGAGAGTACTCGTTACTGAAGAAACTCGTTACTGAAGAGAGTACTCGTTACTGAAGAAAGTACTCGTTACTGAAGAAACTCGTTACTGAAGAGAGTACTCGTTACTGAAGAAAGTACTCGTTACTGAAGAAACTCGTTACTGAAGAGAGCACTCGTTACTGAAGAGAGTACTCGTTACTGAAGAAAGTACTCGTTACTGAAGAAACTCGTTACTGAAGAGAGTACTCGTTACTGAAGAGAGTACTCGTTACTGAAGAAACTCGTTACTGAAGAGAGTACTCGTTACTGAAGAAAGTACTCGTTACTGAAGAAACTCGTTACTGAAGAAAGTACTCGTTACTGAAGAGAGTACTCGTTACTGAAGAAAGTACTCGTTACTGAAGAAACTCGTTACTGAAGAGAGTACTCGTTACTGAAGAGAGTACTCGTTACTGAAGAAAGTACTCGTTACTGAAGAAACTCGTTACTGAAGAGAGTACTCGTTACTGAAGAAAGTACTCGTTACTGAGGCCCATCACTGCTCACAAATCATCTCAGTCAGCAAGGCCATGTTTAGTGGAGCACGAGGAAGGATGTATAGATGCAGAAAGGAAAGAAAGGAACAACTGAGGGAAGCAAAGAAGGAAGTAATGAAGTGAGAAAGGAAGGAAGGAAGGAGGGATGGAAGGAAGGAAGGAAAGGAGAAATTAAGAACACATGAAAGCAGAGGGAATGGATAATGGATATGAAGAGGAGACAGGTGGGGGATGGGAGATATAGACCAGACTATTGTGAGTAACCTAACTCCTCTCTCTCTCTGCTCCCCCCCCCTCACCCTCTTTCTCTCCCCGACCTCCTGCAGAAGAAGAACGAGGAGTCAGAGACCAAGAGGAGGAAGGAGGTGAACCTGGTCATCTCCCACGCCCCCTCGGCGGACAACTCCAACCTGTCTGCCGACGGAGATGACTCCCTCATCAGTATCGACATGGACTCGGCCATGCCCAGCCCCTTCAGCGAGGTGAGAGGAGACGGGGGAGACGGGGGGGAGGGAGGGGGAGGAAACTCACTCTGTTATTCTACACCTTCATCACTTATAAATTCTCCTCCTACTGCCTGAATCTCCCGTTCCTCCATGTCTTTACATCCATTCCTCTATTGGTTATCGTTCTGCCTCCCTTCCTCCATTCTGTCTTCATTCCGTCCTTTCCTCCTCTCTCCTTTCCTTACTTCCTTCTTTCCTTCCCTCACGTATTCCTCCTTTCTTTTTACCATCACATCCTTCTTTCCCTTCCCTCTTTTCTTCTATCGTTTGTTCATCCGTTCCTTCCTTGCCCCATGCCTGTACGGTTGCCCCCTTTACTGCCCCTCCCCGGCCCCCCGGCCCCCCCGGCCCCCCGTGGTGCTGACTCCCAGCCTGGTGTGTCTGTGTTGTGTCCTCCTGTCCCCGGCCAGATCTCCCTGAGCAGCGAGCTCCAGCCGGGCTCGCTTCCTCCGGACGCCGACGCCGACGAGAGCAGCAGCGACATGCTGGTCATCGTGGACGACCCGGTGTCCTCGGCGCCGCAGTCCCGCGCCACCAACTCCCCCGCCTCCGTCTCCGGATCGGTCTCCGACAATATGAACGGTGAGAGATCAGAGTAGTAGAGGATGAGTGGCCCTGTTCCCTTTTTACATGACAGGACAAAACTAGATATGGGAGATGAAGCGCATCAGGGTTAGACCGATATATCGGTTTGCCAATACTGGCCTTTTATTAAAGATCGGATGTCGGCCTGCCAATGTTGTCCCCCGTCGTAAAAACCTGCAGTGAAACCTGCCTCACCCTGCCTCACCCTCCTTAAGGAGCTGCTAACCAACCAAGAATGTCAGTAGCATGTGTTTCAGTGGAGAGTTTTAGTGTCCCATGGTCTAGATCCTGTCTCAGAGGCTTTTCCGTCCAGTAAAGAATAAAATTCTGGGGGAAAATGTCATCCATGTAATTCTTTTAGAAGAATATATCGAGTATCACACAGAATATCAGATATCTGCAGCTTCAATCCAAAAATATTGGTATCGGCCTTCAAAAGCCCACATCGGTCAAACCCTGGAGAGCATGCTATCAGAAATCTGATAATGTGATGCTGTATTGATCATTGGGGATATTCTCTTTTCACTTACCCCCTTCTACAGGGAGGTCAGAGGTCAGGGTCAGCCACAGAGCAGCACCACTGCAGCTGGGAGGGATTCAGTGACTTTTTCACAGTATCCTAATAAAGGTTGTTCTTAGTACATGCGAGCTGCAGTACAAGTATGCAGCTTCACTGTAAAAGCTCCAGACATACCAAATAAAACGCTTTCTGTGCGGTATCTGAGAGATGGTGTTATCGTGTTACCGTGACGATAGCAGGGGAAATCAGTGTGACTTCCATGAAGGTCATGATTATTGTAAACAGAACAGATCGCTATCAGGACCTGTGTTTTAAAAGGCCTAGTCTGTTACCTGATACGCATTAGAGATTTATGATGGTCAATATTTCAGTGTTCTGGCCCTTGGATCCAGATAGGGAGTGAATCTATGCATCGTTTCTATATCTGTACTTTAGATGCTTTGCAATGAAATAATCCGTCCTAAATGCATGCTGGTTCATTGAAACCCATTTGGGGTTTTAGCTGTCATGGTGAGAGGTTCCCGCCAGGAGAGGTTATTAATGGCCCCTGCTAACCAGGGATATAGATAATGTATTGAAAGGCTTGGGCTGATGCCTGAAGGCAGTAGGAGAGGTTTGTGGAGGGGTTGTTAGTGATAGGGTCGGCTCGTCTCCACCTAGAGAAGGGTGGTGGCATCAGACGTCTGGTCTTGGAACGGAGCCCCGCTCGGCACCGCAGACCAACGGGGAGACTGGAGGAGTCAGGAAGGGGGGAGAAGGTGTAGGGGTATTAGAGGATTAGGCACCTAACCAGTCAGACATTATGGAAAATAAGAGCTCCATTTCTATTTTTCCTACATCCTGTGCTTGGCACCACGATGAGTCACGAGTACTGTGGACTAATTCGTCTACATTAACGTGACCTCTTGTCCTCTTCAGTATCTTCTGACTGGGTTGAGGCCAAGACAAACCAAACATCTCCTCCCTCAATCCGACTCATTCCTGCCACTATTCCTTGTCCTCTATCGGTTCCTCTTTTTGAAGAATGAAAAAGAAGAATATGCTTTTTGGCAGCACCTCTTTTCTGTCTGTAACTATTCATTTGGGGTGCATGAGCCATCAGGTTTTGCAGGTTTTTGTCATTTGGTTGCTGAACATCATCTTTGCATCTTTGGCCTGTTATTGGTTGTTATATATTTGAAGAAATACAAAAGAATAGCTATAAAAAACATTGCTTATAATATAGAAAATTCAATTTGTATGTATTTTCCTTCCCCCTTCAGGTGTTTCAGCCCAGGACACAGTAAGTCCTGGCAGGGGCCGGTCTGGGCGGAGTCGGGGGCGGCCCAAAGGCTCTGGAGGCGGAGCCAAGTCAGCAGGGAAAGGACGCGGGCGCAAGTCGACAGCGGGCAGCGCAGCAGCGATGGCAGGAGCGATGGCCGGGGCAGCAGCTGCATCAGCAGCAGCGTACGCCGCCTACGGCTACAGTGTTTCGAAAGGTTAAGGAACACACACACACACACACACACACACACACACACACACACACACACAAATCTTGTACACTTCCATTCTAGCTTTTCTTGCTAATAAAAGAGTCCTATGCATTACAAGATGATGGTTTCAATCTATTCTTGAGTACTGCGCTCTTCCCATGGAAAGATTTTTTTTTTTTTTTCACTTTTTCTTCCTCTGGCATCCAGTCAGGATGTCATAAAAAAAAATTAAAAAAATAAATAAAAAGGGGTGCCCAGGTGGGTTATCTCCCGGGCCTTTCTGTGTGGAGTTTGCATGTTCTCCCCGTGCTCACATGGGTCTCCTCCTGTAAAAGAACCCCATCTAAAAACATGCAACATCCTGTCCTGTCCCTGACCAAGATGGCGACGTACACCTGGAATGGGTCCCCGGGCGCCCACTGCTCCCTGGCTGTCCCTGGAGGAAGGTCGGCGGGGATGGGGAAAAGCAGAGACCTCATTCAATTCGGACACTCTACCCTGCGTGTGTGTGTGTGTTGTGTTCGGCGGCCACTTCCCCCCTTGCATGTGTTGTGTGTGTTGGTGCGTGTGCGTATGCACCCCGAATTGCAAATAAAGTAATCTTCTTCTTCTTCTTCATACCATTTTGGGATTTACATTGTAAATGAAGTTTGTGTCTTGCCACTTTTGTGATTTGCCTAACTTGTGATTTGCCTAACTTGTGATTTGCCTAACTTGTGATTTGCCTAACTTGTGATTTGCCTAACTTCCCAGAAAAAAAGCCCCCTCAATTGTACTGGGTTCTCTGAACTGTCAAAGCACACCTACAGGTTCTCACGATCAGAGTCATTGGTTAAGGCCAGGATCACATTAAATCTCTAATGCATTTATGTTGCTGCAAGCATGTGCAGAGTCGTACGCCATGCAGAAGTAGAATAAATCCAATGCATTCAACACCTGCATCACTACAGCGGTACTGGATTCTGATCTGAAATGAAGAACGTAACACATTCAACGTGTGCACTAACATCTCCGTGTCCATCCCCCCCATCCAGCAGGCCTCTCAGCAGCCACCCCCCTGCAGCCTTCCCTGGGTCGGTCTGGTGCCAGCCCAGCCTTCAACCCCAGCAGGAGCTCCTCCCCCCAGGCCAAAGGAGGCACCTCCACCCCCAGCCCCCAGAAACAGTTGGCCCACGGCCACCACCACACCAGCCATGGCCCGGCCAGGAAGGGCAAGGGCCCCGGTGGCCCAGGGGCTCGATAGTGCACACACACACACTTACAAGTACGAATGTACACATACGCACAATTCTGTCTTGTTCTCTCTCACAACACACACACATGACTGACCTGCTCCCACTGTGACCCCACAGATGCCCTACTCTTGATCTAATCAATAGGGAAGACAGTATTTACAGTAGCTGAGGCTGGCTACCTGGAGGACCATACTCTGAAAAAAGGACACAAACACACACACACACACACACAATCATTTGAAGGTACAAACCCACCTCAACCCCTTCCAGCCTCCATATTTGTTGTGTTAGTTTTATTTCCACGTGTCCAAGTCAGTGGACAGAATCTGCCTTGAGTATTTGTTTGCATTGTGACAAGAGTATTTCCAAGTGCTTTTTGAGATGACAAACTGTATTTGTAATTGCATTTATGACCCAGGGGTCTTTGATTTGCTAGATAGTCGTGACATTACAACAAAGACATCAACCATGTTGCATAAAGGGCTTTGGAAACCTTGTGCTTGCCAGGGTAGTGAGCCAAAGGAGTTTCTGTCACACGCACTGAGCCATGTCTTCCATTAACGTGTTTAATCTTGCTATTATCGATACTTATACATGTTGGTTATTTAATTGTTCCATAGTTTTGCTCAGCGTAAAATTGGTGGATGATTCTGCATTTCAGAAGTAAATGTGAACCCATACCAAACAATATGCCTACAGCTTTTGTACGAAAGCTCTTATTTTTGTAATGAAAGAAGTGAGTACCCATATCAACATGGCAGATCTTAACATTTTGAAAAGCTTTTGTCCATAAAGTTATTTCAGTACGATGGGAAATGAAAAGCAGTAATATATTTTTTTGTCCGATGGAAAAATAGAAAGGAAAATTTGGAAAATTTAAAAACCAAACTCCAGTTAGGGGCGCTACTTGAGGCAATGCTGCTAACAGTAAATTCATACTTAGATTATTTGGTTGTCTAATGCTTAAGTTATGCAGGTTAAGTTAAAAGGGGGCAATTAATGACAATTGTGAATGGAAAATTCACGTACAACACATTGTAAATTGTACTGAAGCCATTTTTATTTTTCAAAAAGGTGAAATAATTATATTTCTGATGAGAAGTCTGGTTCTCCATGATGTCATTGATGTTTTAGAAAAGGCTTGTGTCCTAAGTTAAGCACTATATCTGTCATAGGTTTGTTTGTTTTGTGTTAATAGTGTGATTAAATATGATGTTCTATATTGATGTACATAATATTGAGAGCGACATTTCCTCTGGTTTTTCCCTCATTCGCTTGTCTATTTTTATAGGTCATGTGTACATATGAAAAATATGCCATTTTACTAACAGGAAAAGCCAATTGAAAATAAAAGAGTGCTGAATCAGTCTTTGTGCTTGTTTTTGATTGGTGTTCATTTTATTGTCAAATTCTGACACAACGTCAACATGCCCTATGACATCACAAAGGCAGAGGACACACTGGTGGCAGATGAGGGGCGGGGCAAACTGACTCCATCATCCATCCACAGGAGGTGGACAAAATAACACCTGACCATATAAAGTACCCAATAAGGAGTAGGGCCACCCTTCAGAGTAGCTTCAGTCCTCATTGAGATGATGTCATGCAAGTCCTGAATTGTGTGCGGTGGGATATGTGATTATAGCCTCTAGTTTATGAGGGATGAAGGAGATGAAAACTTCTCATAAAGGTTCAATGACATTTAGATCTGATCATTGGGGAGGTTATGGAAGGCATTTGACTTCATCATGGTGTTCATGAAACCACTCTTGAATTTGCTGTGTGTGTATAGGGGCATTTTCATTTTGAAATATGGGAACATCATGAGGGAACTGCTTTTGACTGGCCAGATAAAGGTCTGTAGTTGTGCAGGTGGAAGGACTGCTGACTGGAGGTTCAGCTGTTGGGCTTTTTTTTGGGAGGCGGCACACTGGAACCTGTGTGGTCTTCTTGTCATGTGCCAAACTTTAAATAGGGCTGATGTCCCTGTACTGTAGGTTGCACCTGGTCTTGTGGAGGTCCTTAACACACATCATTTGGCCTAGACCTCGACTGAAATATGGTGGATGGTAGAAGTCTAAATCATCAGAAAGGAAAAATGCCACCAGCTGAGCTCCAAAATTACGTGACTTGAGTAACGGTAATATATTTTCACATGGATTGGCGTCAGGCCTGTGAGATCTCCTCTGTACGAGGGCCTCAGCATGCTCTTCCTGGTGCACTTTGACATATCCATGGAGCAGATTGTAAACACAGGATTTCCAGGTCTGTGGTTGTTCCCAGCGAGGGGTTATATAAGCCTGTGTACCTAGATAGAGTCTTGACTTGAGTCACGTCCAAGGTACAAGCTGCTCCGGACAATATTTGGAAGTGTCCAATCTATGTTTGTACTTAAATCCCATATATGGTAGTCTGTATGTGCATGCACCCTTGTTTTCTACGGTGCACGTGTTTGACACCTCCAGCAAATGTACAACTACAACAGGGTCTAGGCCATGTGCCTTCCAGTATTCAGCTTTTCTGGCTTCACCACAGGATGTTGATACAACACATGGCACATACTAGCGACATTTTACTTTGCCAATGCATGTTTTCCTCAAACAAAGCTAGAAAGAAAAAAGGTGTAGCTGAAGTTTTTGCACACAGCATCCACTAAGTGATTTTCTTTAAAACAATAGGAGCAAATTTATATGGATTTCACATCCTGGAGAAGTGAATTCAATCATTTGATCAAAGAGTGGGACGCAAATAAAAAGTTCTTTGACCTTTTATTGTTCGCTGTTACATTAGATGGAACAGATGCTCAAAAAAACAACCACCTTTTAAAACAAAGGTCACAGCAGCCGTTTGATGACAGTGCAAATAGGTTAGAGTTAACAATTGATGATTCTACTGTCTGCGTGTACGGACGGAACTAGACTTGTGCAAATGAAAACTGTTAACACCAGTTATTAAAGTGTATAGACTTGCAACAGGTGCTGATGGCAGAGGCAAGAACAACAAATAAATTAAGATACGTTTGGTAACAGATGCACAAACATCGCCCAGGTTTTACACAGAATATCATGCTCAGGTACAAGTAGTGTCATACTTAAGATCATGCTACCTTTTTAAATAAAAACGGAAACTCTTGAGTAGCAGTCAATGGTTTTCAGTACACTAGATGGGATTGAGACACTACAGATTTTATGAACACAACATAAGGATATCAGGACCTCAACTTGGATTACAGGCATGATAGATGACAAGCCTCAGTGTGTGTTTAGTGTAGTCATCTACTATACGCTCTGGTTTACAGTAGTGAGAGAAAGGGTACGGGCTATTGGGCTGCTAACAGGTAGGTCACAAGAGCCAGGGCTGCTGCCTCGATGGAGAAGAGGTGGGGGTCATCCACATGCGGGCAGCAGCGCCTCATGAACTCGGCCAGCCGGAGCAGGTACTCCAGGTTGTGGCCCGTCTTCCCTCGGCACACAGCGATCTGGAAGCCTATCTGCTCTGGGCTGGCCGGCCCCAGGTAGAGGGGGTTGTCAGAGGTGGCGATGTACACCAAGGCCTGGACCGGGGGCTGGTTCTCCCCCTCGGGGAAGAACTCCACGGCCCTGGTGATGTAGCCACCGCAGGCCACCTCGCGCACGTTGAGGTACTTCAGAGACTCCTCGACCTGAGAGCCCGTCACCTCGAAAGCCACACCCCAGGTGCTTGCCTGTGAGAGGAAGGACAACGGAGCGTTACTCATCCCTTGTCATTCTGAGAAAATATGCCGATATGCCTTGGGGCTGTCAACGCCAGGCTGAGCTGCTACAGCATCATTAGACAGGAAGTAGAGCATTCCACTTACGTCATCATCCTCCAACAACGTCACCACTCTTCCGGGCTGCGGAGAGAAGAGAATTGGGTCACATGATGGACAACGCCTGATGGAATCTGAGCCAAGCTGTTACTGGCAATCACGTCAGTAGTACTGACACATTGTGCCGGCTGGTATTGCTAGCGACAACGTAGTTAACAAACATAATAAACTATATAGCCATCTTACCAACTGATCATTTCCACGGTGGAAGTTGTCTCCATGCCAGAACAGTCTCCTGTAGCCTTTAATATGGCCGACCCTGCTCCGCTTGTATTTGAAGTCAGGCTTCCACACCAACGACCCGTACCCGAAGATCCAGAGACTGGTCTTCCCGGAAATGATGTCTTGAGGCTTCATTTTAATCGATTTTGTTGATGACGTTCAGATGAGACGATGGTTCACTTTTAAAAGATTTAGTGTGTCTAGCTGATAACTAGCTGGCTAACGTTAGCTTCCGTCGGTCGAGGAGGAGAGGCACGGGTTGGCTCACAGGTATACCGCGACCGGTATTTGAGCCCAACTGCTTTGCAGTTGTGAAGATGGAATTTCGCAGTTGATTTTTCCTTGCACGATGCATGCCGGTGCCTTAGTGTAGCCGCATACTGCCTTAAAAATCCATGGTAGCCCTGTTGGCTTTCAAATCACAACAAAAAACGGCTTCGGTCAGCTGGACGGCCAGCCGGTGACATCTTGTTTTTAAAGCGAACGAGTGAAAGATCGAGGTCTAGCCTGTATTAGCGTTTCAAACAGGGTATTATTTGTCTAGTCTTACCCTGCCTGGATGAGACGTCGCATTTAAGCGTTTCCTCGATAACATGGCGAAGTGGTGCTTATGAATTTATACTGCCTGGGACAGGTGGGCGTGTCGAAATCACAGTTTTGGACCAATAGTATTCCAGAGAGATGTATCAGAGGGATAACCAACCAAACGCGTTACGCTATTGGCTCAAATTCTGATTTAAGTGCACACCCACTCTCTACGGGATTGGTCTGTCAACTGTCACTCAGACCAGATCAGTTTGTGATTGGCCCGCTGCCTTGTCGATTCTCTGAATATATTTTCATGCCATTACAGTCTTGTTCTGGCTGATGCAACTTCCCACAGCATTTCAAGGGAGTGTCAGCCTAGCAACATGCAAAGACATTGCATCAGTCCAGGAAAGACTCCTTCATCAAGTCAGATAGGGGCAGTAGGTAGGTACAATGTATTATTGTTATCTTAACCAGACCACCAAACAAAACATTGACACCTGTGATGTGGGTGCTTGGAAGTGATGTGAGTGAGCCAGGATATGTGAGGTCTGTAATCCACGCCCTCAGTTCAAAGATTAGGCCAAGAACCATATGCCACTGACTAGTCAAGATCCTTCATTGGCCATCCCCGCACCTCACTAATTTAAACCAGTGAGTAAATAAATGGATTGCAGGGATTCAGGCCTTCTTGTTATGTGACAGCCTCTAATCACCAGGCCGCTCTGCCACCATGTCAAATCTCAAACGGACAAGGGTTTCCCTCCAGAATCACCGCATCCTCGCAACCGTTCAGACGTAGTCATTGTAGAAGTCCTACTTTGTGTACACTTGCTGTACTGCTGTTGCACAACGAGAGGAATTGTTCAGAGGTTTCTATACACTGGTAGCCAAATGCAGTATATCAGCAGGGTCCAGGGTGGGGAATCTCTACAGCAGTTGATACCACTGTAGGTTTAGAGTGTGTACAAGTCACTGCACTGCTCTAATTACCCCCTAAAGAGAGGGAAAAGATAAAGTAACAGAAAGGCAACATCCCCTATAAACAAATAATCCTAGGGCCAATGTATACAATACTGTAGTTGTCCTATATCATAGTATTCATAGGGGCTGCAGCTGGCTCTCAGAACGGTACAACCCGGTGTCACCTGCCCTCCTGATCTCCTGCACTGCTACAAAAAACAGGAAACACTGAACCCAGCGGAGACGTGAGACACAGCGAGAAGAAAAGACCCGATCAAATGTGCAAAAAATGTCCCGACGCTCCTGGTGGATCTGTTGTAATAGCAGAGACTCATCTGTGCTCAAGGCATAGATTATCTATAAATAGCGGCATTACCTGCCTTGATAAGATGCCAGACGACTGTATCAGCTCTTTATAAGGCTAAAGCACCACCCAATCCACCCCTCTGAGTGAACCTGCGCCACGTACAAGCTCCCCATCCCGTTATTATGCCGTGGCCTTTCATGCCCGGCCGCTCCCCGAGCCCGCCACCGTCTCTGGGTTGCTCTCTGTAAGCTAAACGGCTTCATGAGGTAGTGCCTATGAGGTAGTGCATTGGCATCGTCATGGCATCGTCTCGTCCATTTATTGCAAACTCACCATTCTTAATCAGACTAATATAATTTGATGTTAAAATAAATAACTTTAATTCAAATAAAGCCACAGACCGGCAACTTTTTCGAACTCACAAGATATATACACGTGTGGAGGTTGACCTAGTTAACCAGCAGGGGTGGTTTGTATTTTGGGATCTGACCTAAACATTCCTCCATAGGTCAGGAGTTAGTGGAGCAGATCCCAAAGCAGATCCTAAAGAATTGAATGCCTCCAGTTCTTCTACTACTGATGATGTGTCTGATTAATTGGATGTGCAGTGGATTTTATTAATAGTTTGAATTTAAGATCACACAAACAAGAATAAGCCATTGTACATGGTCGACAGTGTTTAGGCTTGGGAAGCGAAAGCGATGACACACTGCTGTCTCACTCGTTGGTGTGACTGTAGACGTGACGTGAGCGTACCCGAGGGTTTCGTCTGTGTGCCTGGCCACTGTTAACTTCCTGTGAGCGGGTTTCTTACTGACACCTAGTGTTAATGAATGAGACGGCGTCAAGCGGACCACAGCACCGTGCACCACCATACTCTGTCCACACATAACATGAGCCATAATAAAAAAAAAACACATGGCAAGCTTCATGTTCAAGAAGCCGTTACTGTGACTCCCAAGTGAGAGAGGAAGAACGTATGAGTCTGTCGCTGTGTTGTTTAGAGGGACTTCCACAGTTCTGCTTGCGTAAAGCGAAAGGGAACGCTGGAACTTTCCAACCTCCTGATTCTCAAGTCGTGACATCAGTTGACAGATTTCCCCTTCCCCCCCCTGCAGAATAAATTGTGTTGATTGGAGAGTTTTGTCTCCCCCTCTCACTTGTTTCGAGGTCGTTTCCTGAAAAACCCAAGTCATCTGTGTGAACAAGTGCAGACCCGAAGAAAGAGATGCGTGAGAAAAGCGGTTGGCCTGCGCCGGCATGTTCTGCATTTTTTAATCAGGGAGGAAGCAGGAACTGATGTCACCAGGTCACAAACAGGATGCTGTGATTATAACACAATGAAAATGCTTGGCCATGCTACGGAGACCTAGAGGCCAAAGAGCAGGGCCTTAGCATGTGTATGCCACCGGCGGACGAGAGCTGTGTGTGTGTGTGTGAACGAGAGTGTGTGTCTGCGTGGAAGTATGATCACGGTGGGAAGAAACCGCCAGCGCTATCGGGGCCGGGTCAGGTATCAGGCTGGAGCTTGAAGGGTTTTACCGGATGATTAATAGTTGTGATAACAAGTATGTTTTCCTTGAGCCACGCCGGAAGCTCCCTTTCTCCCAATCTGTGCTGCTCCTAGTGCACTTTTTTTCCCCCACACACACACACACACACACACACACACACACACACAAGCCCTCCGACGAGGATGCCTAGGTCAAAAGACTAACAGGATGTGTGTGAGGGAAAAGCCGTCCAGATCCTCTGCCGGGTGTTGATTGCTGCTGATTAGGGGGTGTTGACTGCGGCAGGGTTTCTGTTAATTGGAGGCACTAGAGGTTTGTGTCTGATGATGCAGATGTCGCTTTGCCTCGATGCAGAATTGTTGTTTTTTTTGTAATCAAACACACCGGTACAAATTGGTACGGTCTGTTGATGCTGCATCTTCAGCGGATTATGAGGATATTAGGAGAGGACCGTATGGAACAGAAGCATTTTCCAAAAGACAAGAAGGGCAAAGGGCAATTGCATCAGTACTGAAGCAAGAAAATAAATCACAGTGGATTCAAGTTTCTAACCTCGCTGCTAACCCTTTTTGTGACAGCAGAGCGAGACCCGACGAGAGTCCAGATTGCTCTGACAAGTCAATAAACCTTTCTGAGGGCGCTCTCTTTTTTAATGTCTCTCTCTTCAGCAGATCCACTGGCTCCCATCTGGTTTCCCCTCCCCTCCGGTGACAATGCCAGGCCCTCTTCCCCAGCTTTGTTTGCAGGAGGAGTGGGTGGTACAAGAACAGGGCATTTGAGATATCGCCCTTAACCCTGAAGGGAAGTCACTGGGAGCTGCTCGGGTCGTGCATGTGTGTTTTTTTTTTTATGGGAGGAGGTCTGTGCGCTCGTTGGTGCACACAGGACGAGAGGCCTGGCATATGCCGCTGTTTTTATGGCACTACAGAGTCACTCCTTGCTCCCCCACAGCATCTGTTTGGTTGGCTGTGTGTGTGTGTGTGTGTGTGTGTGTGTGTTATCAGGGGTGGGGGCGTTCCCCTTTGCCCCGTGCCTGGCTTTGTTTTGCCATTCCAGCTTGAGGGGCTGGTATCCGTGGAAACGGATTTGAATTTCAAGCCAATTTAGAGCCAGAGAGAGAAAAGGGGGGCGGGGCTGGGCGGGCGAGGCGAGGTGGGCCGGGAGCCCAAGGCGTTTTCAGGAATTACTGGAAGTAGTGATGCTGCAGCGTGGTGGCTTCCTACCCAACGCCTGAAACAGTAGATAAGATGTGTTGATGTAGGAGAGCAGCTGGATTTCATCTTCATAAGCCTGTTGTGCAACACTATGTATATACGGAGACATTTACAAGGTTTCACTCTCCAACCGATTCAGCCTTGATACAAATAAACACAAGACACACTCGATCATCATTTGTACTCAAGTTCATTATTTAAAAACACCTCAAAAATAATTTCCTTTTCCATTCACTGACATCAAATTAAGAACATTTTTGAACGAAGTTTTATTCTTCAGAAGTTTGGTCCTTATAAATATGCATTATATACAAAATAATATTATAAAACATATAAAGAGCAGTGTGTCATATTTAAATTAAACTCTGGAAATAATCATTTTAAAAAATTACATTATTGGTTCTGTATTTTTTTGAAACGTGTTATAGGCAGGCAGTGGTGTGACAGTCTCTTCTCCCCCTGTTGAGTCTCTGTGTTGCTCAGTTGGGTTTTTTTACTCCCCATTCTCTTGGATCTTGCTGGCACAGCACTGACTACAGCGCTCCTGTGGTTTTCTCTTCAAATCCCTGTTGATTAAAAAGTATTTCCCCCCCCCGCTGTTTTTTGTAGTGCAAATGATCCAAGAAGAGACAAGGGCACAAATTTAGCATTTCAACCCTCTTTTAAGGCTTCTAGTGAATTTGGGCTGCATACAATCTTCACCGTTGCGCGGAAAAAGTCCCAACGAGTCATTTTTTTTTCCGAGTTAATCGACTGTTGAAGATTTATTTTCAGACATTCATAGCTCTCAGTGTTTGTGTGGTTGGATTTCGACGGTGGGTGAGTTCACTCGTCTCGACCCTGAGTCTTGCATAGCAGGCGAAGCTGGCAGGATTGTTGTGGGGGAGTGGGAGGGGTGAGGGGGGCGGATTGGGAGGGGTCAAATTTCAGGCACCTTTTTTGACCATTTGATTGGTTGGCTGTCAAAGTCAACATGATTATCGCACAAGGCCGGGTCAACTACAAGGGGCAAACGATCCACCTTCACCTCCTTTTACTGTCCAGGATGGTCAGGAGTCATTATGTTGCTGACGCTCGATCAGTCTCCACGTCGAGTCGTCAGCCGATCCACTAGTCCAGGTCACCACAGACCAGAGAGGTCCTTTACTGTACATGTGTTGCATACAAACACTCGGTCGACGTAAAGTTTCTCATTTCTGTTCCTTTAGCAGAGCAAGAGGTTTTTTTCTGCCCTCTCCAGTCCTCAAGTGTTCCAGAGCAGCAGTGGACGTCTCGAACAAATCGTCTCTTTCTCAGCATTTTGTAAACAATCCAGAAAATAATATTCTGCCTTGATTGTGTCTTTTTCCTCGTTCCCTCGCTGTCAGACCCCCCCGTAGTTTATACCTGGGGATGAAGAGAGAGGGAAAGAAATGATTAAAGATGGAGCGAAATGAAAAGCGGCTCAGTTTTTGCGTTGCTGTTCCATCACTTATAGATGATATTCTATATTTTGCTTGGAAAAAAATATAATAGCACTGTTGAGACCCGAGCAGAGCCAAACATGTGTGAGGAATCAGGTTCAGTTAAGAGTGTAGGTCATCAAAATTGCCAAGATAAAGAATATTTTTATTGTTTACAGAAGAAAATGATGCACGTGATTGCGCCACCAGGCATCCCCCCGGGCTCGGCTTCAAAAGACGAGAAAGCTGGCGTCCATATTGTCCGTGCAACGCAAAGCATCATCACCTGTCACGCACGTCGGTGTGCCGGTGAGGGATAACATGATGAGCTTCAGATGGAAACGCTGATGAAGACGTGATTTCTTTTTTGGCTTACCTCCGTTGCTATGACGCACTCCCTCCTCTCCTCCGCTATAACAAACACCGATTGGTACATGGAGTCTCTCGGGGAACATATTGTTGATATCCTACACTCTGGCTTTTCACTGCAAAAACACAAATCACACTTTGCGTTAGCGTAAACTAGAAGCACATGGCGGAGCTATGCATTAGACATGGTGTTATATAGAGGGATGCAGCAGGGAGGGATGTTGTACAGCAAAGCAATTGTCAAATGTAAACTGTTTGTGTGTAAATAAACAATCTGTGGTCTCCCAGTTTGAATGAAAACAACATTGGTAGTAACATTTAACATTACTAGTGTGTGTGTGTGCACGTGGGAGTGACTCCTCTTACCTGTACATTCTACTCAAGGGCATTTTGTCTTCTAAACACTTGTCGTAAACGAGACTTTTATCATCTTGTGACTTGTCGTCCTTGAACTCCTTCGATTTGGAGTTGTAAGAGTCCAAGTGATAGTTTTTATGGATAAAGTTCGACTTCTCCGAGTCGCAGTCCACCTCCAGGCCGATCTTCTGGTTGGTGTTTTTCAGCTGGGACGCCGGGATCAGGTTGTCCCTCTGAACGTCCGACATGTTGTTCATGGTCTCCGTGTCGCCCCGCTCCCTCTGCGCCTGCCGGTGGATGTGCCTCAGAGCCAGGCCCACCATGCACAGCAGCACCAGGAAGGCCACCAGCCCCACGGCCAGAGAAACCGCCGCCCACTGGAAGCCGTCTTGGATCTCTGGTTTGGTCATGGGAAACGTCACGGTGGCGAAGAACTCGCAGCGGGGCCCGCTGAAGCCCGAGGGGCACGTGCAGGCGGCCAGGGGCTTGCCCGGCCCGCCTCCCCCGGTGCAGAGACCCCCGTTGAGGCAGGGCCGGAGCGAGCACTCGTCCAGGGGTCGGTCGCAGTTCCGCCCGGCGTAGCCCGGAGGACAGGCGCAGGTGTAGTCGTTGATTCGGTCCAGGCAGGTGCCGCCGTTGACGCACGGGTTGCCGGCGCACTCGTTGACGTTGATTTCGCAGCGCTGGCCGGTGAATCCCGCGCGGCAGCTGCAGACGCGCATGCCGCCATGGATGACGCACAGACCGCCTGGAGAGATGAAGAAGAAGAAGCATGTCACTGCATGTTTGTACCACTACAACTGATACCGTAAACACACTCGCACACAGCCGCAGTAAAGCGAGGAGCACCGCGAGTCAAAATGAGGCATTTTAGTGAACAAACAAGGAGACCGAACACGATGCGGCTGCACCTCCTCACCAGGGCCCCTCTCTATTCACACGTCTCCATCAGTGGTGTTACCACTGTGCTGCGTATTGTTCGCCCAACACACCAGAAAACAATCCCAGACTCTTCAGTGTTTACAACAAAAGAAAAAAACAGAAATCGAGCTACACGACCGCAGCGAGCAGCAGTGACATTTACAAGCCACCGCTCTAGGCTGTGGAGTGTTTATACGGAGGACAATAGACACCGAGTTCCCACCAATTCCTGTTGTTCCACACTGCTTCCAGTTGCAGGAATTTGGGGGGAGAGGACGGGGTGGGGGGGGGAGGGAGGAGAGCGGGGGGAAGTTCAGAAGGGGAGGGGGGGGGAGGAAGACCGTACCATTAGCGCAGGGAAGAGACGTGCACTTGTCCACTCTCTTCTCGCAGTTGAGTCCGGTGTAGCCGCGGGGACACTCGCACATGTAGCTGCGGCCATTGTCCTTCTCCCAGCACTTGCCGCTGTGGAAGCACGGCGAGTCGGCGCACGTCAGCAGGCTGTGCTCACAGTGGGAGCCCTCGAAGCCCTGGGGGCACGAGCACAGGTAGCCACTCTCCAGATTCTGCAGTCACGGGGAGAGAGAGAGAGAGAGAGAGAGAGAGAGAGAGAGAGAGGACAAGACGTTAGGTAGCCGCTCAAGTGTGTCAATGTTAAAATCCATCCATCTATTCATCCATGTCCAACTTACTGTGCATATCCCTCCATTCCTGCAGGGGTTGCTGTCACACTCCTGCATCTCCAGCTCACAGTTGACCCCGGTGAAACCCGGCAGGCAAGTACATGTGTAGCTGCCCTGGCCGGTGTTCATGCAGGTGGCGCCATTCACACATGGACGGTGATGGGTGCAGAAGTTCAGGTCTGGGGGGGGGAGGGAACAGTGTTTGTTTACAGGGAGCCTGCATGGGAAAAAACGCTCTCTACCCCAGATGTAACGACTGGACTGGTTCAGAGGGAAGCTTATGGATACCAATACTAAAGGAGTAGTAGGTCCCAGTGGTCTGGCTTACCTTGGTCACACAGTAGGCCTCCCCAGCCCTCTTGACAGTTGCACTGCCACGGCTGCTGGCAGGTGCCATGCTTACAGGCTGGGTACTTCCGACACTCATCGCAGAACGTGCCTTGCCAGCCTTCCCTGCACCTGAAAAGTGACAACAAAAAAATATCTTGGATCAATTCTTTATTCTTCATATTGTAGGCGGGGGTGCTTGCCTGCCACCGAAACCACATCTGAGTCATCGTTATTGCATGTCACATCAGCCGAACCGCTGAATCTGGATCATTTTGATTACATTGCACGTGCAATCAGCCCAGTGAGCCTCGGCGGGAGGAGACGGAGGAGACGGAGGAGACGGAGCAGCCTGTGCTGCTGTGGCCACATCGTGGATCAGCAGACCGCAACTTTAATGATCACATCAATCAGCTAACCAGACTTTTGTGGCTGCGCTGCAATTGGCTTTACTAAACAAACCATTACATGCTCACATATATCCATCCCGGAAAAATTACTACAGCTATATTTCACTATAGGAGGCACGCGATAGCTGCACTGTGGATCCATACATCACGTTTTCCCCAAACTTCTTTATCAATAATTACAAACAGACAAAAGGGAACACTATAGGAAATAATATTATTATCAGTGTCCCATCATTTGTATAGATGTTAAGATATAAAGTTTTAAAGGTTTCAAACTACTAGCAACCGAATGGTGTAACTATGGGGTAAACAGGGGTATCAAGGTGGTATGTACAATATAATAAAGAGGGTAAATGTGCTAGCGAAGTGAAATATCGCTTTAAGGATTGTTGGCAGCAGGCCGACTGTCAAAGCGACCCTTTTCCCATGATTCCCAGGGATATCCAGTTCTCAGCGGGGTGCGCGGCAACCTTGTCAAAGCATGGGATTGTGGGACTTAGGATGTCCTTTTAACAGTCCCACATTTTTAGCTGAGTGAGCAGAGACATGGGAGCAGCTTTAGGGTGTTGGGTATCTGAAGGGTTTAACCTCAATTTGGGTCCGTTTTAGTGGTGGGAATGATAGATGGCGTCTAAAAAGAGGGCAGAAAAGGATTCAGGAGGAATTTCTCAGAGCGGGGTGAGTGAGATATCCTTGCTAGTTAAAGAGAGTGAGCGAAGCGGAGTCGGACAGGCCGGTGACAAGGAGGGAACATGGGAAGCAGAAAAGTCTGTGAGCGAGCGGAGAAACGAGAGAGGGGAAGGGGGCTGAGATTTGGCTTGAATCTGTGACCTTCAACCTCTCCTGATGGACGCTCTGGCCATGAGAATAGTCGGCTTGACTCCGTAAAGGATGAAATGAGTCCGGAGTAAGTGATTTTGACAATGGATGTGAAATTAAAATGGAGGAAATAGCAGCAACGCCTCCCACTTCCACAACAACCAACACCCATTTCATCACTTCATTTGTTTTATTTTTATTTTTTTTACTTACACACACTCGCCAGGCCTGGAACAGTTTCCATTCCTCTCGCTGCAGCCCTCCAGACAGATAGCTAAAGACAGACAGGAGGACAAAGATCAGTCCACTGGATCACATGCTTTCATTTTCTCTTGACTGGGAGTGAATAAGGATGAAAGACATCTTTTAACTTTTAAAAAGGGCCTGCTGTGTTTGGCATATAGGGTAGGCAAGAATATCAAACAATCTCATACAAGTCTCAAATCTCATACAAGTTCATCACTGTTGATCATGACATGGAAAGGCTGCTCAGGGTGTATAGTTCATAAATGTCACAACAACTGCCAAGAGCCTCTAGGCAGAATTAGTGGAAGCCTCAATCTGTCTCAACTTTCTTCAGAAGCCCAAACCACGCATTTGATCCAAACCTGTCGGCCACGCCCCCCAGCTGCCACGGGGAAATCGGTTAAGGGTTTGTTTGTCCTGTTCAAGTGTACGGTCTAGCATGACACCGATTCGGAGGACAACATATCAGGCGACTGGCGGTAAGCGGCCGGTTTAGTCCCGAACAGATGCTTGCTCTCAATAGCAGACAGCTGTCACTATTGTTGTTTGCGGTCTGCGAGAACCATATTTGCAGCTGCTACACCGCGCGCTCAACAATGGAGGGGACTAAAACATCGGT
Organism: Hoplostethus atlanticus; assembly: GCA_034670405.1. NCBI lineage: Eukaryota > Metazoa > Chordata > Actinopteri > Trachichthyiformes > Trachichthyidae > Hoplostethus > Hoplostethus atlanticus. The sequence goes on from JAXDDX010000033.1 coordinate 1,574,553, forward strand.
GGCGCGTGGCGGATAATAATGCCGCGATTAACCTTGGCGCGTGCAGCCGCCCAGGCTACTCCTATGAATGCCCGCGCACCCCCCACCCAACCGGATTATGTTACCGGGCACGCGCGCCACGAAGTACCTCCTGTAGCTATAAAAACTGCATTTATAAAAACGGATAGTTCCGGTCCTCAGTTGTGATTGGCTGAGTCACAGTCCAAGCCGCGGTGAGACACCTGGTCAACACACACCTGTGAGCGCGTAACACTACGTTTAAATATGAAGACGACAGTTAGGTATCGATTAACAACCACATTGTTTTGCTTTTTATTATTATTATCCAGCTATTAGCATTTCAAATAAAAGATTTAATTAACATTTACGATGCGTTTCTGCTGTGACGTGCCTAAAACCATATAGGAGAGAGACGGAGAGAGAGGGAGGTTGAAATTATAGTGTCTGAAAGAAGCCTCATTTATCTTTCTCGTGTATATTTTCTGTAGTCACCGAGGATGGATGTGTCTATAATTGCAACACGTGAGCCCATCTGGTTAGAATTTGGCGCCACAGTCAAAATAGAACATGCCAATTTCTCTTTCACCACCGAGTGACATCGATGACAGATCCGCTGTCACCCATGTGGTCACATCCAGCACATGGTAACTATTACTTTCATGGTGTCTCCTTCCAATCTACTCTTTGATTAATTTGTTTTGGTGAAGAGGGCCCCTGGTAGCCTACTGTCAAAGCCAAATGGCACCGGGCCTTTTTTTCTAGGCTCATTCAGAGCTATCCAAAACATGGGAGTGTTGGTCTATGATTTAGCCAAGCGGGTTTGCACTAGAATAATGTGCCTGTAGTCATGCTAAGCTGTCTGTCCCTTAACCAAAACTCCATGACTGCTCACAAACCCACCACCAATTATGCCATTAAAATGATATAATTATATCCAGGAATGAGAATCACTCCCTGAAAATGACATTCTACACCAAAATTGCATATCAGGCGTGCCAGATATCTGGTTGCAGTACTCAACATCCTGTGGCCTTAGGCTCTCTGAGGAGGAAGTTCTACGTATTAGACATCCCGTACTTTAATAACCACTGATATCTAAATCTTTCCTCTCTTTAGACCCAAACCAAATATAGTGAAGGGCAAAGGTCGCACACCATGGAGGAGACCGATTTATCTTGCAACTGGCACCAGTATCAACTCAGGGAGAGCTCCTATGGCTGCCCTCTGGCTCACAGAGTTTAGGTAAGGACCATCCACCAAATATGGCATGTGACCCTACCGAGGCTTCCATCAAGCTCCACAGCTAGACCTACATGCATGCATTTCACAATTTACAAGTCATTCACAGATGTCTGCACGGCCGAAATAATACACCACCACAAGCTCAGAGCAGCACCGAACTACAAAACACCAATTTCAACACCAGCAGAGTCGCTGAGGCCAACATATCGGTCAAAGAGAGGGGAGAAACAGACTGCAGGCCCAGTTGTGATAGACACTGAGCTAGGCCAGGGCATGAATAGAAGAGGTTCTCTGGTTGATTGCTTACGTTCTTCGCAGTATTTCCCCTTCCAGCCGGGCAGACAGGATAACTGCCCGTCACGGGTGCAGGTGTAGTGGCCAAATCGGTCGTCCCTGGGCGTGCATTTTTTGGAACAACTTTCTCCGTAGTAATTTTCATTGCAGATGAACCGGTAAGAATACCTTAGCTCTGTCTGCTTCCCGCTCTGCGTGTCCTGAGACCAATCAGTCCCTACGCCCAGCTGTCTATGGATGGCAATAAAGCTAATAAGAAACTCTGGGTTGTTGGTATCTGAAAGTGGAAAAGAGAGACAGAGAGAGAGAGAGACACAGACAGAAAGAGAGAGAGAGAGAAATTAATGTACAGACTTGCAACTTGTTTTTGTCCATGGGTTGATGGTACGTGACTGTATGTCAAGGATTTGATCATGAATGGACGTGGGTTCAAAAGTCATCCAACCCCAGCGTTTAAAATCTGCAGACTACCAAGCTGCATCCCCATACAGTTTAGATGAAAGATAAACTCAGATCGAAATTTCCTCTTTCTTTCCGTCAGCAAAAACATTCCCAGGCCTAGTCCCCTCTTCCAAAGGGCGGAACAGAGTAAGGTGTAAAATACAGGAAGATGTAGTCAGGGGCTTTTGGCAGGCACTGTGTATTCTCACCAAAGCCCACAGCTCTTTCCCACGCCAAAAATAAACCAAAGGAAGTTCAATTGTATTGGAGTATAAGAATGAAAAAGGTGTTCTGAAGTTCATAACAAAGGAGGGAATAGGCGTGAAAATGTGCAGAATTATGAACAATTAACAGTTTGTAGCCATGAACTCTTCATGTTGAGTGACTAAGCAGTAATCAAACAGCCTCAACTTTGCTGTTTTCTACATATAATTGCACACAAGAGTTAAACTACCTCTCCGTCCCCACCGGTTAAATGTACAGAAAGAGCTCCCTCCTGTGGTGGAAATGGTTGCACTTACCTACAGGTAGACTTTCATAAGGTGAATGCCAGGCCTCAATTATCAAAGAAAATGACCCCTGGGGAGAAAACACGTGCAGTTATTATACACAGATCGATATTATTTTTCACATAACCCATAGAAAGTATACACAAAGATTACAGATTTTCTTTATCGGCTGCATTTGTTTTGATAGACCGCTGACAAGAGCTTTCGATTTCAATTCCACTAAAGCCTGCATGAAGAATTATCTTGTACAATGTATATTACATGTCCTTCTGCAGTTTGAAATGAACGACGACGTCGCAATCCAATCTGTTTGTCGACAGAGTATTACCTAATGATAATGGATTACAGGCGAGCTGACCAATAACCGGTGCGCTCCCCAAATGCACGAGCAGCCCCGCTGAACAACTACAACAGGATAACAGTTTGATGCAACAACAATGAAATAAAAAATCGATCTGCTGCTTCAAAGTCTTACCGGCCATCCAAAGTTGAACGGTAATTGAATTGGCCTGTTGAAAGCGCCACCGTCCTTGACGCTGAAAGAGTTTGTCCCCAGCACCGGTGTCATTGTACTCCCAAAGATGCATTCACCTGGCGAGACCACAGCCTGGTAGTTCTTCAAGCAAATTCTAAAGAAAGTCCTGCAGTTGGGTCTGCACGCGTTTCCGTTTGCCAACAAACCTTTGTGATTTTTAAATTCGTGCAGATCAAGCTCAAAAACACCCGATCCAAATACCTAAAAGAGAAGGAAAACATTTTTTAAGACAATGCCGCTGCGCTTAAGCATTTTTTTTTTTTTTAACATGAAACATTTGGCTCTCCGTGTGTTTTCGTCGAGGTGCTCGGATCAGGACCACCGGAGCGATGTATTCTCCCTCCCTCATACCTGTGTTATCAACGTGGTGCTGAATGCGATGGTAAAGGTGAACCAAGCTGCCATCCTTCTCGCTTCTCCAGGGCAGCCGCGTCACCAGCCAATATAGCCTGTTTTACAGCAAAAACCTCCCTATTCCAAAGTATTTACACCAAGGTAATGACGAGGGAAAAAGGGTCTAAAACATATATAAATCCTTCTTCACTCCCAGGGAGTTTTTCCTTAGCTCCTCGGTCGGTGTGCGTCAAAAGCGTCCAAAGGAAGCGTTTACAATCTCCAAGTTATCCAAAAGGTGAGGGAGGACCAATATCCAAGCCGGGGGTTGTTTCTGTCAGCAGGCGTCTCCTCGCATGGTACTGTACTCCACAGTGGTCACGTCGCTGTGTGCGCGCGGCTGAGGGCTTGTTTTGGTGCTGAACTTGGTGCGTCAGTGCGCCATACACGTTCACCGCTCGTCTTATTACTAGTGAATGAACCCTACGCTGTCTCCTCCCAGATATATAGACTTGCCCTGCGCTGCTCATTACATAAACTGTCAATCAGTGTGTTGGCTCCGCCCACTTTACATATTCAACCCCCTTCCCTTCCAACCCAACAACAATTATCCAGATTTAATACCCACTGGCACTGTGCTGACTGACCACCATGGATACCGGGCGATTATTAACAAGCCCCAACATCTGTTGACTTATTTATAGCGCACAAGACGCAGGACGCACACGCACACACACACACTGTCGACACCGAATAGGAGAAAATGAAGCAGAGCCGAAACTTCGAGAATGAAAAGCAGGAATTCAATTACTGTCCACTCCATCCACCCTCTTGCCCCTCGGTTCCACCCAATTGCACGGTTAATTAGCCCATACTACAGCGCTGGAGTCACGCGCACCAAAGGGCCATTTCCTCGCAGAGACCCCGCACACGCTGGGTGTGGGCTGATATGCGCCGCTCTCTCGGGGTGTATCACAAATGAGGAAATAAAAAATGTAATTAACGAACATGTCTTGATTAGTAGGTTTGTTGTTCATATTGATTTTCTACTTAGTGTCCTAACGGGTTAATTTTCACGCAAAACAGACCAGTTACCAGTTACACCACGCTCGAGCAAATACTGGCGCACGCTAATTTAATCTCCAAGATAATTTGCCTTTTGCTGGTTTTCTACTACTGAACGCAGCTCGACACCATTACACACCGTTCACTTTTACGCACGGCAACACTTCCTCCACTACCCGCTTTCCCAATTTTCTAAACTGTTATTTGGGGTGTATTTCAGTTTGTTGGTGGCGCGTGCCCCTGGCTGCCCACCCATGCGTTTTACAGTTCAATGGCAGCGTGCCTCCTATTGTTGAGACGCGTGTCCCTCTCTCGCCCTCATGCGGGTATAATGTGCGGGACGGGAGACATAACTATTCAGCTGTATGCAAATAACCCCCCCACCCCCCGCAACACACACACACACACACACACACACACACACACACACACACTATCACCTGCATCCGTAAAATTGGTTTATTCTTCCTCGTGGCCTTTAACAACTCAGTCGTATGACACGGGCCTGTAGCCAGCGAGTTCCCAGGGTGGAGGAGAAAAGCTTTAATTTGATGGTGACTAACAAATTGATCATTCCTTCTCTCCTCAATCCCTTTGCCTTCCCTCTATAGGTCTTTGCAGGAATATTATAGTAATATTAGAGCCATGTTTTTGTTAGGGTGTCCTCTTAAAGCGATAGGAATTCAGAGTAAAAGCCCAAAAGAAGAAATAAAGAAATTAAACAACAAACGAGGAAATGATACGCCCACTAGTAAAAGTCATAGGTTATAGCAGGGGGTCTATTCCATGCTAGCATGGGGTCCTGAGAAGTTTGAACGATTGTCCAATCCAATCCAATCCAGGGGTTGTTGTTGCTAATCTGATTGGATGTATTTGTTATTCGATCGCCCGTGTCTCCCTCATTCACCATCTGGTAGGAGACTGGCTGCCTGGCGCACCGTTTTCTATCGTCTGTTCAGGGAAGGGACGAGCCAATTTTCCCAAACCTGTTCATCTAAATTCCGTTTGGCATCATTTGTGCCTTTTTTAAGAAAAAAAACAGCTACAGTAATCCTGTAATAAAAGGATACAGAACCTTAAAATATCACGTAGCTACTGTAGGTCAAAAATGATACCACAGAAAATTCATTGTAATAGAGATATAATACGATAAGGTCACTATAAACTATTGAGCACCAAAAATACAGAACATTACAGTCATTTTTATATATATATTACCTAGTAAAGTAGCTTAGCTGTATCGATCCATTCTATAAATTGTGATCTCAGTTATCAGACACACAAACATGACCAGTCTCTCCAAATAAGAGAAAACACTCTTTCCATTTCCCTGTAATTAATAACAGAGATTAATTTCTGGTTTTGGTTTTGATAGCAGTACATCGTGTTCTCAGGGCTCTCAGAGGTTTTCTTGGAAAAGTAGCGGCCCTAAAAGAAACCAGAAGCTTTAACAAGCCCGCAAACTCAAAGCAATTACTCTCCTCAAGTTATTTTTATGATCTGTATGTATCTACGAATCAGTGATCCAATCAATCAATCAGGTTATTATGCACGGAGGTTTGCTGTAAAATTCACAGTATTTGAAGGGAAAAAAATCGTCTTTCTTTTTAACTCTACTTGATCTCTGAATGTTTGTGTTTCGTCTCCGGCTTTCATATGGAGGCTGTGTGCTGCTGAGAGTGAAAACGGAGAGCATCTATATTTATTCAGTGTTTATATGAGGCAGACCTAGTGGACTGGCTGAATGCTTGTCATATTGACACACCTGTTGTGTCTCTAATGCGTCCACAGAAGAACAATGCCTCTGGCTCGGCGAGTGTATGCCAGCCCTCTTCTGTGTCTATACACTCACGATGGCTGATTCTGATACCTATCAACATAACAATGATTCATTGTGATTTAATGTAATGACATTTCAGGCTAAAAACAGAATATATATATACTGTATACAACACTTTAAAACTTTGTTGAGAAGTAGTGATCCTCCTCTTTACAGGATGATTGCGTTCAAATAAAATATTTGTGCATGCATTTGCTCGATGTTCTGGATGAACAAATCTGATTCCAGGTCTGCCCTCGTTATTGCAATGCCTGCCTGGCCAATAATGGTTTCTAATGGCAAATATAACCCGGCTTATCTCCTTTACAGCCATATGTCTCCAGTCCAGCTAGCATAAAACTGCCATAAAAAGTGTGACAATTGCGGTTTATAGTAGGTTTAACAAGTGAGCACAGCTGATAACACAAAGTTTCCTGCGCTACGTGGACAATCACATGACACGTGAGCCTCGAGGTCTTTTCTGCACAGCTGCAACGAGACCCACATGCCGACTATACTTGACCATAATGCTGTCGATGTCAGACGGCCCTGTGCTGTTATTGTGCTGCTTGCACTCGACACAGATCTGACATATTGAATGAACTACTACGGCCTGTTCATTGTTATAAATGGTTTAGTGTACAATAGTTCACAACCTTATTTTGAAGACAATCGTAAAAAAAAAGCAAAGTACAAAGTATTTAGGAACTTAAAAAACGCAATTTATTAAATTTAAACCCATCACTTGACGTCTACACTCGCACTCAAAGGAGGAGTTGAGGGAGAGTTGAGTTGCTGTCAACACATGCTTTTGCGGTCTTATTGAAGCGTTTGTTTATAACAGCCTTCACTGAAAAAGCATTGTATTATTACACTCTTACGCAACGCCAGGCAGCAACTGGAGCCTACAACAAACCGACTGCTGTGGTGCTGCTCATACCGCAGGTATTTGGACCCGCTCGCTAAACCGCAAGCCGGAGCCCTGCATATGTTAAGACGCTGCATCAAAGCTCTCGGCTTTCCAGCAACACAGCGGGGACTGACGGACCAGACTTGAGCAGTTCCTGCCATAGGCTTCATCCTGTGTTCTTTGTGTGTGTGTGTGTGTGTACATGCTTGTATATAAATGTCAGGATAGTTGAGGATAGCAGCTAGCTTAACATCTCGTCAGCTTCCCCCTGCTTCTACTCTTCAGAGGCCCCGCGGGCGCGTCGGTCCAGGTCAGATGGTTCATTCTGTCTGACCGATGGCTCTCTTATTGTTCGCGGATTTGAGGAACGCTGTGGAGAAAGCTCTAGTTCCTGTTCTCACCATTCTGGCCGGTCCTCATGAATAAACCGATCTTCTGACAAGGAAGTGTAAACAGGTCGATCGGATGCAGAACGGACACCAGAATATCTATTGTTGTCGGTGGAATGCGGAGAATGCTGCGGTGACGTTAGCTTCTCCTTCTCGTCACGTTTTTCTCAGTGTTGTCTGAAAGTGACGTTATGTACGACAGCGGAGACATCACTATGTTATCCAAAACGACTTACAAAGGTGATAGCCAAAGCTACGTGGGGCTCGAACCCACAACCCTGAGACTAAGAGTATCTTGCTCCACCGACTGAGCTAACCGGGCCCACCCGAAGTTGTAGTAGTATTACATTCACAGTCATTTCGCTTTCATCTAAAGTGACTTACAAAGGGTCGAACCCACGACCCTGAGACCACGAGTGTCATGCTCTATCAGCTGAGCTAACGAGGCCCACAATGCAATGCAACTTTTTGACAAATAAGTTATTTGATCAGCTCATTGTGCAACGGGAAGATCGATACCAGTGTCACCTGTGTGTGTCCAGCTTTATTTAGTTAAGCACACTGTGAACATCTTATGAGTTAGCTTAGCATCATCTCAAAAGCACCGTGACTCACCAAGTACTGGAAGCAAAGAGATGAAACTAATGTTCGCTAAGTTGAACAAAGAGCTTATTTGGCACAAAGTCAGTGTATTCCTTTTAAGCCACTGTTTAACCGTACTAGTCTTTTCCTCATGTGCTATGAAGACATCACGCAAAAATCCCATCCCACTCCAATGGCACAGGAGAGAAACATGGTCCGTGTACAGTCACTACACGTGGTTCCATTCAAAGCCTTGGATAGATTCAGTTTTACATCTTAACTGGAGACAACGAAGGGAAGATACTGCATGACTAAGACCAAAAAGCATGCGGCCTCCCTTACTCTCGGTGTCAGACGACAGCTGACACATGGTTTCTTTAAAAGCCTTGGACATCGTCAGGTTTTTGCTTAACCGAAGACATGATTTGGATGTGTGTTGCAGAAAAGTCTGACAGAAGTACCTCCATAGATTCAGCCTCCAGATAATGGGTACATGACAACTGATATATATAAAGACATTTCTATGAAGTCATGTGATCCCCCGCCCTGCTGGCTGATGGACCACCTGTTATATTGATCAGAAGCACCCGGCCATATTTGCTCTCCTCTGTTGCCGCTCAGTGCGAGTTTATGTTTGAAGTCCAGCTGGGCTTTGTCGTAAAAGTATTGTAAATCTTGATTTAAGTGAAGGGAGGTTGCAGCAGATTGACATTGACATTGGCAGTAAGACCAGAGGAGGAGGAGGAGGAGGAGGAGGGGGGGGATTTATGACCTGCTCTTCAGACCAACCGGTTCAGTTCCCAGCTGTAGACCGGGTCCCGCTGAGTCACACCTGAAAGAGCTCCCTAAAGGAAGTCACCGGTGAGCTACATGAAAGAAAGTCAGAGAAAATCAGTCTCTCTGGATTTGTCATTTGTTCCAGTTATAGTTACAGGAAACGGCCTGTAGAGGTTGAGCTGCTGAGAAGTGTTGGTCTCTTTGATGAACGGCGAAGTGACTGTTTGTGTAGATTGAGGGGCTCTGAAACCTTTCTGAAACCTGCCGAACCGACCCAACTCTGACCACTTTTGGGTGACCCGTACTTTAAGAAACCCAGATGTAGATGAAGCTAGAAAGTAGGATACCAATATGTTTAAAGTCAACACGTCACTGTGACCAACACCATGCTGCTCACATGCTTGTGACCTAAAACAAGGTCTTCAACAATCCATGAGTTCATTAGTTTCCTAGTGACATTTGGGCTTCATAAGAGCTTAATGATCTCGTCCGTCTGCCTGGACGATGACGGCTCCCTTATACACTGTTTTGGAACTTTCCTTCCCTTTCTCTGCCTTTTTCTGTGTTTACTACAAACAGCAGTGTACCAGCACTGACCTGGCCTTTTGACGAGAACAATGGCAACATGAACTGCCAGGGTGGTTTCGCTCTGCTGCAAACTATGGGGAAGGTGACGTCAGGGTCAACTCTAGTTATGTTGATAATTGAGGTGGGCTGAGATGAAATGTGCAAAAATATTTATTTTTTTTGCCTGAAAGTTATCTTTGAGCTTCAACGCAAAACAGCATCAGGGGTTCGTTAAGCACAAAGGAATCTCTTAGTGTAGCTTTGAGACTTGAAGTATGTTTCCAGACTTGTTCCTGGAGAGGCGGGCTGTGCATTATGGGTGGTGTTCTGGTGTAATTGGATCTATTACTGGTTTTTAAAAAGGATGTGGAGAAGTTAATTGTTTTGAGGCGGGATTGCATTAGGCCTGTTAGCATCCCTGGACCCAGATGGGACTAAATTCAGAAGTTCATGGTGATATTACTGACATGATATCACATTTGCTGCCTTCACTGCACCTCTTGTAGCCATGGAAACAGTCCATATAGGCATTGAAAGAGCAGCTCCTGAAGTTGATGCATTGAATATCATTTACCACACTCAGAGATCCTTCATTATTCCTTCAGAGGAGTGGAAGGACTCACACTACCCTTTGGTCATGAACGCTCAGGGTGAATTCACGAAGCATGTGTTCAAGATCGGCGCTAGATTAGCGGGGCCTCCTGCCGCAAAATAAGAGGTTTACCACCCAATGAACGAAACATAGCTAATACCAACCTCAACCTCACTGTCATGCATGTATTTGTTTGACTTTAATGTGAACACACCTTTTCAAAAACACGCCGCTATTCCAGGCTAAATTCTCTTTCTAATAAGAGATAAATCATACATAAGCTGAGCGGTGAGCGGGAGAATCCACCAAACAAATCCCTCCTCGGGCACCGGTGCCGCAAATACGAGTGTTTGGGAGTGAGAGTAAAGTGGGTGTGCACAGTCTCTCCAAAGCCTTAACCACAATGAGATTAGTGTCAGTTGGCAGCATTAATCCCAATAGTCTCTGGGCCGCACCATGCTGGCCCACCCTTAGCCGGGAGACTGTAGCCAGTGGGACAACAACAGCTAGAGGAGGAGGAGGCGCCTCTCTGGACGACCACATGTAACGTAATAAATGAACCAATTCAGTCAGTAACCGAGCGTCTGATGAGATTGGCTGAGTGATATATGATGGAGGAAGGGCTCGGGGGTTTAGATTTGGGAGGGCGTGAGCTGAAGAAAGGCCTAACGAATCCCATTGTGAACCGTGAACACTCAAAAATGGCTTTGAGCTGAGTCCCAAAACCTTTCACTTATAGCAAGTATGTTTTTTTCCCCAATAAGGGATTCTCCATTAGAGGTTTGTACGCTTATTAATTGTAGCTTGGCTCATATCATATTGATCACCTGACACTTACAAACACGACTCTCTGTCTTTTTGGAGATTTAAAAACTCAGCTGCTCTTTGGCAAAGCAGCAACTCCCTTGCTTCTCTGTGCTACTAAAACTCAGCTCTACCCACTGATTCCCCACCAGAGACATCCCCCGTCTCCCGTCCCCTCCCTTCCCCTCCGACGTTGGTACGATCCAAAAAGCCCGGCGGTTTGTTTGCTTGGGAAAGCAGAATATCCTCTAAGGTCAAGTCAAACAGGATGTGCTAGAGTGTGGTCCTTCGCTCCTATTGGCTCTTTGTAATAACGCTCTCAGCGGGGCTACCACGCGCACGCACACACACGAGCGCATGTGCACGTGTGTTTGTGCACACACACACACATCCCAAAATGCCATACCGAACAACCACAGGCCTAGTTTTGTGAAATGCCTGTCTGACAGCCAATCCAGTTGTATTTACCTTAAAAGAGGAGTTTGTGATTAAAGCAGCGTGCTCGGAGCGGGCTTGTTTGAATAAGACGTTGCGTTGGGAAAATGTCAAACACTAAAACTAATAAACAGAAACTGCAGATGACGATACCACTTAGTGAAAAGCAAGAGCGGGACAAGGCAATCAGAAGAACGGCTGCATCAGCAACTGGCTGCGGCTCACGACTTGAATCCGTTGGGTTTTTCTCCCTGCTAACCTCTAAACAGTTCATCAGCAGTCCAAGAAATGTTTGTTGAGACGAAATATCCAAGCAAACAGGAGATGCTGGCCGTTTCGTATGAAGCATCTGAACCGTTAAGCGCTGCAATCTCTTGAATTTCTTTTGCGCGGTTCGGGCTCGATGCCCGGTGTGTAGGAAAGCCAAAGAGCAGCCATATCGAAATCATTGTTTATTTTTGGTGACACGTGATGATGTATGTCAGACATAAACCAAAAGGAAACCATCGCCTCTAGAAGATTAGCTGATGAAGCGATTTCTGTGATGCTTTCCCTAAGAAATAGCATCATCAAAAACCTGCTCCAGTCACTAATTTAGGAAAAAGCCTGACGAAGCTCACAGAATGAAACACTGCCTCTAGTAAATAACATGATTTGGATGTCAAGTGTGTGTGTGTGTGGCTGTTTCCGTACAGTCCACGGGCCCCTGATTCCATCTTGAACGAGGTAAACATGTCGTCCCCCACAAACAACCTTCAGTAACAAATGTGTCACCACGTTTGTAAAGCTCAAGCTTTCAAAAAGTGTTATTGTAGTGTACTCTTGTTCTTATTCTTATTCTTATACTGTTTTGACCTGCGATGCATCATTTCCCCAAGTTTCGTCGAAATCCAGTTAGCAGAAACGTTGCCTTAGGTGTCCCATGAGTCCATCTTGAGCAAGTCAGTCAACATGGACGAACAAACAACCACATAGCACCTCCCCCCTTGGGCCAATCAGTGTAACTTTGAACGTTGCGACTCAGTGGTGAATGCATCATTCTGTCAAAATCCAATGAGTGGAAGGAGACCGACCCCATACACAGGAAAGGGTCTTCCTTGGGTTAAGCTGTCTGCATGCATCCTCACATCCCTCTCACATGTACTCCAGCATATATCACTAAGAGTATTATCATGGGAACTGACCAGCTGCAGGCCATGAAAAGTAAAAAGGATAACCTGCATTCACGCCCAAGTATACCATATCTTATTTAAGTTTAAATCAGGAAAAGATTGAGGGAAAGTCAATAGGATATGATGTTTAAACGCACACTCCTGAACGGTAATCGAAGATGCACGTGAACGAGGAAACGGCGCTTCTCTCTGCCCGCTTCCTGTCTCCTGAGGCAGTCAGCCTGGAGCCGGCAGCAGGCAGCACCTGAGGGCAAAACAGTCACATGGGGCCAGCCGCTGTACGGTCTGGGGCTCATACACAGGGGTCGATGTAGGTCCTCAGTAATCTGATTACAGAGGAGGGTAATCCATTACCCTTACTAAAAAAAAAACCAGTGGTTAGATAACAGATATTATAGAAACCTTAGTTAACTACTTGCTTGATTACTTAGAAACATGTTTGACAGAAATGTTTGTGTGATATTGGAGATAAAAGTCTATTTAAATACATTTTCTGTGGAATTAAGACACAAAGTAATCTAAAAGTAAGTTAAACTGAAAGTAATAGTGAAAGGAAAAATAAAGTAATAAGTAATAATAATAAATAAAGGTATATAGACCTTTTTTAAGTATAGCAGATATCAGTAAGATAATTTGCAGGAAACAGCCCTGACCTTTACTCTCACCAGGTAGATGTGTATGATGTAAACCAACTGTGGCGGCGTGGCTGTGGCTGCGGTTACACTTGTCTCTTCAATGTGACTTGTGGCATCGATTCATGACTGAGGCACAACAATCTGCTTTTGCTCACATTGGATCTTCAAACCCAGACATGGAAGTGGTCAGGCTTATGTCGTCTGGATGCAACCAGCCAGAACACACACATAAGCAATGTAGAGCGATGGTGAGCTAGAGTTAGAAAAGTGTGCACGTACAGTGATGGGATCTCATGCAAGTCAATCTTTAGGATCTGATCTCAAGAATCATGTTGAGATGACGAGTGTAAGCGTGGCCTCTGACGCTGACCCTGCATGTTGTCACTTAGCTCAGGTAAACTGGGGATGACTCATCCATCACGTATCCGATGACAACGTTCTTTTTTTTTTTTTTTTTTTTTCCATTTGCGGGCCCACATCTGCTGTGTTTCACTTGAATTCAATGAGTGATGTCACCGAAAGGTTAATGATGTCATTCAAAGGCTACGGGTGTTTTTAACATGGACGACGACCGTATCATTCTAGGGTGGAAGTGCACATTAGTCACATCGCATGTAGGTAGGATGACAAAGTTTAGTGTCACAAAGTCGGCTCTCCCAAGTGGAGAGCCCGGTAACGTGTCCTTTTTTGGGAGACAAAGGAAGGGGACATGGTATAGTAGCTTTGGGTCTATTAGGACATCCTAATAGGAGGCCATCGGCTAGGAAATTGAATCAATTAGGAAGCAGAGGTCAGAGGAAATGACCTCAAGGTCAGTGACCTCTACCTCTTAGCCACAGGAAGGGCTCTGTCACGATGTCCACTGCCTCTGTGACAACCTGATGACCTTATCGACTCTTTGGTCAAATCTGAGGAGAAGATACTTGCCCAATAACTTTAGTAGTAGTTTGTTTAGTAGCATGTTTAGTGGTAGTTTCAATCCATCCCTGACAGATATTGTCTTGTAAATATTCTCTATCTGCATGATGATTAAATGTGTACACAAAAGGAACTTTGAGGGACTCACAAGTCACAAGTCACTTTTCCCATCTCAGATCTCCCTCTTCATTCTGCTTCAGCCCCGTCATGTACACTGACACGTCTCCAGAACGTGCAGCAGATTGCAGCTGAGACCCTTTAGCTGCCGGCTCGCGTGACCACACCACACCGCTCTATAGGAAGCTGTTGTGTAAATGGGAGTTGGAGGGTAAGGAAGCAAAAGGGTAAAACACTTAGCGGGGGAGGTGGGGGGGGTGGGGGGGATGCTGCACGGAAGGGACTGGACTCATCCCCCACCGGCTGAACCGAGTGCTCCTGGCTGGGGGTCTGTGATCTGCTGATGAAGGCCTGAGGACTCAACGCCTCCACTTAGAGCTGATTAGCCCAGGGGCCTGACGAGGTTCATAGTTAGACCTGGCTTTCCTGACTAGAGTGATGGGAGGGAGGGAGGGAGGGAGAGAGAAAGGGGGTGAAGTCTGACGAACGAGAGAGCAGCAGGATGGCAAAAAAGCAGAGAGCCTTGAGCGAAATAACGTTTCCTCGTCGCCGGGTGGTCGATGCCAGAGGTTTTTTCGTTCGAGCGAGAGAGAGAGAAAGGAGGAGGAGAGGAAATGTGCGAGGAAAGATGTCCTGCGCTAAAGGATAAGAGTAATGATATTTCTGTTTATCTGCGGAGATGGTCCTGAGGTATTTTTGGATGGCTGCTGTTTTTTCCTCCGTAAATTCCAGGTTCCGGCTGTTTTTCCTTCTCCTTGTTCCCAGCCTGTGAATGCCTGGTCGCTTCCTCTCCCTCCTTCCTATTCTGAGCCTCTGATTGCTTGGAAGTGGGGGGGTGGTTAGAGGATAGTGTGTGTGTGTGTGTGTGTGTGTGTGAGAGAGAGAGAGAGAGAGAGAGAGCGGGAGAGAGTTGTGTGTGTGTGTGTGTGTGTGTGTGTGTGTGTTAGGTTGTGTGTCCATCTGCAATATGTATTTTTTCTGTCAGTTGGGTTGAACTAATGAAAGTGTGTGTGTGCGTGTGTGTGTGTGTGTGTGTGTGTGTGTGTGTGTGTGTGTGTCTAGGGTGTTGGGTGTGGAGGATGTAACCATTAAAGAGATCAGCGTGTCAACTGTTCCCCAAGTGCTGCTTTCTCTGACCCAGCTGGTGATGGGAGGTGTGTGTGTGCGTCTGCGTGTGTGTGTGTGTGTGTGTGTGTGTGTGTGCATGTGTGTGTGTGTGTGTGTGTGTGCGACTCTACGCCCTACACGCTCCTCTCAGCACGGCACAGACAGATGGATCTTTGCTTTGGCCAAGTTGTCTCAGAGTCTGGCTTCTGATCTAACTTTACAGTCCTGATGCAGGCCAAGCTACCCTGTATCTCCGTCAGCCCCGCAGAAGAAACACCGAGATACATTTATATACATACAAGGTTTCCACGTGCAGTGACACAATATATTGGCATGCAAGTCTATTTTTTTCCAACCACTATTTGGCTGTTGTTTTCCTCGTTGACAATATTTATTTGTGCGTCGATTTCATGCGGCGGCTTGTCCAGTCATAGACGTCATAAAACAAAAAGCACGGTCTGTATATTGTGTTGCCGTCGGGTTGCCATGCAATCACACTTGTTGCCGCAACATTAATCTTGGTAAAACATTTTATGTGGCACTTTGAGGTTATTTGTATTTTGGCTGCCACGTTCAACAAAGAAAAAGGATCCCGTCGGGTTTGCTCTGCGATCCGGTCCAATTAGAAAAGACGCTCTGTTTGTGAAACCAAACGTCGGGAATTTCATCCGTCCACGTTTGTGTGACCTTGGACGCTGATTGCTCCGTGTTATTGTAAACAACCTTAAAGCATCGAGTCTTTCAGAGTGTTGCACAGAAACACATTTCCTGCCGTGATTGTGATTGTGGGTTCTTCTTGCCGTATTGGTCCAGCGACTCCGTCTCTGTATTGGAACGATTTGGAACGATCCATTTGCGGTTTTATAGGGGGAGAAAGTGTATTTGTTGTAATCCACAGCCTGTCCATGGTCATATAACACTGAGGGGAAAGTGGATTTATATTGTAGTTTCAGGAAAATAAATCTTCAGATTTATGTTCAACTGAAAAAGGAAAGTACAGAACAAAATGGTTCATTCTTCGACCCGTTTGTAGATTCAGAGAGGAAATTTGTCATGTCCAGTCCATCTAATTCTATATTTGTTTGCTCTCTTGTTTATATTTTGATTATGAAAGTAAAAGAAAAGCTTGCTGTCAGTTTGCTATCAAATCTGATATGAAAATATCAAGCAGGGTGTGGTATCCTGATCCCATCTCTATTAGCGTTGAGGGTAGCTGGTGTGGGTAGTGCTGTGAGTCAAAGGGGAAAGACAAAGACGTGTGTGTGTGTGTGTGTGTGTGTGTGTGTGTGTGTGTGTCCTCTGGCCCTTTGAGTGAACAGCTCCGTGTTGATATGAAAACAAAGGCACACTGCAGCCTGCTCCTCTGTTTATTGCACAACAAGCCACCTAACCCAACGCCATGTTGGATTTTTCCTCTCTGTCTGCAGTTTTTAGCTTAATGAAGTTACGTTGTTTAATGTAGAGTGTAAACACATATAACACACACACACACAGACAGATGCAGACACACACACACAAGGTGTCTAAAACACTGTTGGACTGTACGCCTGCTCCTCTGTGGGAGTCTCTCGTTGAGCATCCTGATTTACAGTCTGATGAATCCCTCCAACACTCCCAAAGACGCTGATTTCCCTGAAGACCGGTGAGGTTGTGTGTATACAGTAAAAGAGAACAGCGGTGTTTTCCCCCCACTTCTGCTTTTACGATCGCTTGGTGTTCCCGTTCGGTACATTTGTCAAAACGGGTTGTTTGTTGCGCCGGGTGCACCAGCTCTTTGGGATCTATCTCGCGCAGTAAATCTCGTATCTGCTCTATCTCCGCTTCCTCTCGGGGACTTTTTTGGAGATGCTTGGACTCTTTTCATTCCAGATATTTCTAGACACGCAGATAGACGCCGTAGCATTTTTGCCGGGGGATTATGAAAAATTGTTTCTTCTCCAGACCGGCGGGAGCTTTCAGCTTCAAAAGAGACGCTCTTATCCTCGCTGCCTATCAGGCGCTCGTCTGGAATTTCCAGCTGAAAGCGAGTGATAGGGGTGGTGCTATCTCTGTTTGGACTATAAATGTTTATGAGGGATATATTTTGGAGTGTAGCAAAAAACAGGCAGTGTGTGTGTGTGTGTGTGTGTGCGCCCAAATGCAAAGGTCTGTGTACATGCAACGTCTTTGTGTGTGTGTGTGTTCATGTATACAAGCCCATGCAAATGTCCGTTTGTATTTGTTAGTGTGTGTGTGTGTGTGTGTGTGTGTGTGTGTGTGTGTGTGTGTGTGTGCATGCACTTTGAAGGCCACAATTGTGTAAATGGGCAGCTCCGTAACAACGCTCCCGTATCAAGGTTGGTTTTACAGGGATAGGAGGAATTTGTCTTTTCCTGGCCTCGTACATCAGCATGGCAGATGTTTCCTCAGGGATGCATCACGAGGCGTTTCGACCGATTCTCAAACTACCGTAATCGCTGTTGGTTTTGTCTCCGCTCCTCCTCCCCACTTTTTGGTCCTGCGTCAAATATCTGTGGAGCATTTTCAAGAACACAAAAAAAAAAGGGAACGCTGCATATTTTGGCTCTTGGACACTCGGGGAATTGGGTATTGTTTCCCAGCCTTTTTTATCCGTCCAGGCATTTGATCTCCACTCCCGTCTCCAGTCCAAAATGTGCTTGGCTACGTCCGAGCTGTCGTTTAAGCCAGATAGTGAATCCCATTCATGCTGCTGGTGGTGTTTTTCCATGACCGAGGTGGCTATTGGGTCCTGATAGGATATCAAGCACACCTAAGTGCTTCCCTTTCCTCCCTCTCTTTATTTTCTTTCCTTTTCTCATCGGCCTCTGCCTCTCTATCAAGCCCCACCACACATGCCCAGTGTCACGTCCTGTAGCCAACAACAGCCCTGGACGGCGGTGCGATCGCTGCCGTAGATCAATCCTCTACATGTGTTGCGCATCCTGGAAAACGTCAAGAAAGATTTACTATGGAAGACGGCAAGATTAGTCATGTTTCAACCACCACCCCACCCTCCTCCTCCTCTCTCTCTCTCTACCGTTCTCTCTCTTTCTCCCTCTCAGACAGACATACAAACACACTGATGGACACTCGCTTGGTTTCTCCTGTCCCCGTTGTGTTCTCGCTCTCCCATCCCCCCCGTTGATCCTCACAGAAAACAGAACGAGTATTTGGTCATTTGCAGCCTCATACTGTGTGTTTATTGACCGGCAGCCATCTTTCATCCCCCCCCATTGCCATCAGGTGGGGCCATGTTTGTTTATGTTGTCTTGGTTACAGCGCGGGGTTGCCAAGAGTCGCCGCCGCTGACAGGCAGCGAGACCCCGACGCTTTGTGCTTTCCTCCACGAAGCAGTTGAACACCCAGACCCACTGACACACTAGAAATATGATGTGTTTCATTAGAAAAGCTTCATCACATACATGAGATATGGATGGATCGGCTGTTTGTTCATATTTGATTGGATGTTTTATGCAGTTTGTGATACGATTTTGATATTATTTGTTAGCACGTGTCCAACACTTCCACCTCCCAACCTCTTTTGTTCCTTCTACTCTTCTGTCCTGAGTTGTCTCTCTCTCTCTTTTTGAATTCCTGGCAAATGTTGTGTTGTGCTGCGAGATGCAAACTGCGAGGGCTTGCCAAGGAAGTTACAAGAGGACAAGCTCCATCCTGACTGGCATCTTGAGAAGGGGGGGGGGAATGACCTCATGCTCAAGTGACTCAACATTTGTCTCATGTAATGCACTTCTACCTGTGTTTGACTCTCGGTAACCGAACGGCATCCGAGCATTTCTTAGATGAGAGTCGGCGATGCTTGACACGGCACCAGGGGGGGAAGAAATGACCTCACTGTGAAGTGAAAGGTATACTGGGTAACTTGGACTGTATGTGTGTTGAGACTGTAGTTTATAGCCACCGCCAGCCCCTCGCCCTCTCCGTGGCAGCGGTGATTCATGCGATTGAGAGGAGTGTGGGAGGGGAAGTGGGGTGGAAGGGGAGGAAGAGAGGGAGGAAGTAGGGGGGAAAAGCTGGTCTATCAACGAAGCCTGATAATGGAGACCCACAGGAAACCGCTGAGGAGGATTTTCCACGAGGTCGCACAGGAGTCCTGGAACTGGACAGCACACACACACACACACACACACACACACATACACACTTATATATTGCATTACCCCCCTTGTCCCACATCTAACTGCACACACATACACACACACACACACACACACACACACACACAGAGCGAAGAGAGAGCCACCCAGTCCTTCACTGGCACCATTTAATACAGCAGTGGCCAGCCAGCCAATCGCAGCCCTGTATCAACCCTCTGAATCAGTGTTTTAAGTTGATGGTCAGATCTGTCAGCATGTTCTCCTTATCTCCCATTCTGGCTGCACCTGCTCCAGCGGGGCGCCGTGCCAGCTCCCATCCCCGGCCTCCCATTGGCTGGAAGCTCTCAGGACCACAGGGCATGTTGGCCAATAAACAAGATAAAAAAGAGAATATACACAGAGATGGATGTGTCCCTCGGCTTCCTGTCAGTGTAGAACCAGAGATGCAGGATGCATCGGGCCGAGGCTCGGCGTTCGTCTGATCTGGGATCAAAATATATTCTTCAAATACCAGACCTAGAAAAAACACTACACAGAGCTGAGAGAGGTGTCCAAAAGGAGGCTGGCTCTGCTCCAAACCGGCCTACAAGGAGAGAGAGGAGGCGTGTGTGTGTGTGTGTGTGTGTGTGTTAAACATGTTTGTTCCAGACTTGGACAGGGAGGGGTCCTTGTTTTCCTTCTGCTCTTCCCTTTGGTTACACTGTTGTTTCCCAGGCCCCCCTGTATACAACACATCCCATTAGGAAGGCTGCTGCTGCTGAGACCCCCCTTTCTCACACACACACACACACACACACACACACACACACACACACACACACTATGGACCCAGAAGGGAAAAACAATGCTGAGAAGACATTGCCTCTCTTCCTATGGTGCAGTCGTTAGGGAAATGGAGAGGCAGTTCCATCTGCGTTCGCCTGCTGCTAATGACATCGTTAAGCCTCAACACCGCTTAGCTGCTGCTGCTCACCGGACCGGGCCGCTCAACGTCGTCACGCTTAGAGCATCGGCCCCCCGTTTCATTTCATTTCATTTCTTTCTCAATATCTGCCATATGGCGATTCGACTGCGTGCTTATTGGTGGTTGATGTCTGTTTTGATGTATGGGGGGCGTCTTCCCTCTCATTGACTCGTCGGCTTCCACGCTGGGATGTTTCGCCCCGGGGGGCTTTCACCGTGGTGTGTGTGTTGTACGTGAGCACCGACGTGCTGTATGTGATGTGTGTTTTTTTGTGTGTGTGTGATGTTTTATGGCTTCTGCAAGACGTGGTGTGTGGCTCGTCCGAATTCTCAGGACGTCCTGTAGAGTACCCCCCACCACCTCCACACACACACACACACACACACCAAACAAAAAAACAAAACCACACACACACACACTCTCACACACAAACAGACACAAACATGCTAGCGACCCCCACCTCCCACCCCCTTTCTCTCTCACAGCTCGATCTCCTTATCTACAGCTTCCAGGCAGCTGTGTGTTTGTCTGTATCTGTGAGAGAGAGAGAGAGAGAGAGCGAGAGAGAGAGAGCGTGTGTGTGTGTGTGTGTGTGTGTGTGTGTGTGTGTGTGTGCATGTGTGCAAGGCAGAGGAATAGGTGTGAAGTGCAGTCACTGAGGTTGTCTTTCAAGTCCTGCGTCCTCCTGTGATGGTCAGTGGTCCGAGTTGGGAGGGAACCGGCTCAAGCAGCTGCACACGCAGGTCGAGTCTCAATTGTCCGACGAAGCCTGATCTGTCGGCCGCAGATGAAGGAAAAGCCGATGCGGAAGAAAAAAACGAAACAGGATCACAAGCAGAGTTCACCCTGGGACTTTCTTGGCCAGCGTGGGTTTCATTTTGCTGACAAATAAAGAAAAGCTGACAGTAAACGGTGCAGAGAGCGGGGCGGTGACGACTCCCATCATGCATCAGTAAGGTTACTAATAAAAGCAAATTGAAAACAAAAGCCCTTTTTAGAGATGAAGACGTGGATAATGGGCCGGTGATTTGTGCCGTAGCATTCAGTCTGGGCTTCCACAGCTCGTGCTATTACATCTGTAATCTTTTCTCCCCCTCGAGCTGCAAACCTTTTCATTTAGCAGAAATCAAGCTGGAGGCTTTGCAGAATAGCGCTAATTGCCAGCGCACAGCAGGTCTATTAGTGAGCTGTTAGGAGAGGCAGGCTCAGTCTACATTCCCTTAGTTACTCTGATCCTTCAACAAGCTGCCTGCCAGTACGTCCTTGATATTAAACCATTCAACAATTCAGAAACGGTCCGACGCCGTCAAGCCGCCGTGGCCTGGAGAGACGCTGTGCAGATGGTTTGTCTCAGGTTGCTGTCGAGCCAAGCGAGGGAATCCTACATCAGGGCTACTCAACTTTACACACAGCAAGATACAGCTGTGTCAAAGGGCCGCATGGATATCAAATGATTAAATGACAATAAGGCTTTATTCACTAAATGTAAAGTGTTAGATTGCTGTTGCAATAAATCACAAGAATGTTTAATAAAATAAATATAGGCATATTAAATTGAAATCAGGTCTGAGTATATCAAATTATTCCCAGATGGATATGTAATTCCAAGTCATTGTGATAGCTATCATGGTGACGTGAACGTTTGCCCGTTTTGGTTCTGCTATTGTTCTCTAGCAAAGAAGGCACATTGGTTTGTTATTTACCTCAACAAAAGCGAATTCTTCCTCCCATGCTTTTTGAAATACCCTGTGTTCATCAGAAATGTTACGTTTTGCCGGTTTTGCCATGACTTGAGAGTAGGCTAGGCTAGACTTCCTGCACAGTTGGGGCTTTCACATGATCCATGCAAAGCGTCGGCGTCAACACCAGGTTGAGCGCGACCCCTTCACGTGGTCAGCGCCAGGAGAATTACATTACATTCATTACTTTCACACTGTCGAGTTTTTAAAATGACAGCATTCAGTGGAGTTCAATTTCGGACTACAGCCCGCATCAGCTGTAGCTAACCACACCGCCAATGATCATACTAGCACAGCCATAGAAGTGAATATAGACTGGCTGCATATACGAACCTGTACTAAGCTGTCAACCAACCTGGTAGTCTCATCTGTAAACTGACATCATTCCATGCCAGACTTTTTAGTCAGATCGTGGTATGATTTAAGGTCATGTTGTATAACTCGGGATGCTCCCACACACATAAAACAAGTTTCTCCTCCATTGGTTTTTTTTATGGTTATGATTATGAGGTTATGATATCAAACTGTGCTGTGATTGGTTTCGAGTCGCAGAGATCAGCGTCGCAAAGGTCAAAGTTGAATATAGTTGAACTTTGAGCGCAGAGCCAGGGACTCTCCCAGCGTCACAACGCCGAGGGCGGCAGCGACACTTGCCAAATAGGAAATGAATGGCAGTGCCAGCGCCGAGCGTTTTTGTCGCTGATCATGTGTTGGTTTATCTTCTTTGTTGATCCCACGATTGCTAAATAAGCACAGTATGCACGATCGCCATCTTGTGGTCATTACGAATTTAGTTTAGAAATGGTTTGTGTTCATTGAAATGAGAATATTATATTTTTATTGGCAGTTGCTATGACAATAAAAATTCAACCAAGGGCCGCAATATTAACCTCGGGCCGCATGCAGCCCGCGGGCCGCGTGTTGAGTAGCGTGGCCCTACAGTATATACTCTTATCTTTATCTGTTTGTGGAGCATTAAAACATCGGCTCCAGCTGTTTACAGTGACAGTGAGAGGGATCAGAGGGGTGTTCCACGAAGCGAGCTTACCACTTATCCAGGCTTATTTCGCTTAGTCTGGCTCATTTTCAGGTTTATTCGGTTCCACAAAGCAAGCTCAGCATAGTTCAAGCCAAGTTGCTGTGGCAACTTATGCTTCCAAACTAGCCTCGGGGCAGGCTAGATATCAGGCTGAACCACAGTTGAAGATTAATCGGTACTCCCGTAACACTGATCCGACTGAAACCAATGATTTTCAAACAAGGTTCCGCCATCCTAATGTTCAACACTATTACCCTAGACCCTCCACTATCAGACATACAATGTAACGTTAATAGAAAATAAAAAATATAAAATGATGTAGGCTGTATCGGGGATACAGTCACGGTTCAGAGCGTTGCTAGGCAACCCCATTTAACCATGTGTCCAGCGAGACCTCAAGTGCCAAAACGTTACAACTTACAGGAATAATTATTTGATGACACAATATTATTTTATTTTCGAAATTATTTTTATTTAACAAATTCATTGAAATAATAAAGTATCTTGAATATATGTCATAGATGTTTCCACGGTTGCTAGGAGACGCATTCACTGTTTCTGTATGGGATTTACAGTCACTGTAGAACACGCTTTCAACCGATCAATTTCCAGGATGGAAACAACCGATTTCATAAAAATATAATAGAAGTAAGAACCAGCCCTGACAGCTCAGTCAGTAGAGCATGAGACTCTCAGTCTTAAGGTCGTGAGTTCGATCCCCATATAGGGTCCAGTACAGTACGATGATTGTAATGTAGTAAGATGAAACCTTACGTACAGCCTTTACTACATCATTTATGGCGATAGATAGTACATTTACAGTCTTGAGGTTTCATAAATGGCATGGTTTCATTTATAATATTTTTAGCTTTTCAGTTCTTTAATATTGTTGGAACACATGATATTAATAAGGTCTATACAATTTGTTCGTTTTTAATTCAACAATTACTTACGCATTCAATCTAGCAGCAATTCGTTGCCAATCTTTCTCTCTCCCTTTATTTATGGCAATCGTATTTCCCTTTTCATTGTAATATGGCTGAATTCTCCATAGACCTCCACTAAAAGTCGCTGTTCAGTGGCCGTGAACATTGCGGCTCTGTCTTTACCGTCGTTTTTCACCATGATGAATCGATCAGATCCATGATCGACCTCTCGGGCTGCTTAAATAAACTGTATAAATGTGCACGCGCAATTATCTGGATTGCTTGAGCCTGGCTCGGTTTAGCCCGATCACGGTAGCTTGACTGGGGCTTCGTGGAACCGCTTTAGCTCCGATTGATTTGTTAGGTTAATTCAAACCAGGCTTGCGAGGTTAATCGCTGCTTTTCTAAGCCTGCTTTGTGGAACAGCCCCCAGGTGGCCGAATGAAACGCAAAGTGCCGTCCTCTCTGCTGCCTATTGACGTTACGCAATAGAAACTGTTCCCAAGCCCGACTTGACCCCCGGTCCGTCTTTCAAATCCAACATAAAAGAAGTGACATTACCGCGGTGTTGTTGTGTTTAATCCTGTTTGTATCTTTCTCTTTCTAGTTGTTTCTACATGTTTCTGTGTCTCTGTTTACAGGCTGTTTGGGTTGCGTGACTGTGATTCTGTCTCTCGGTGTATTTGATGTCCTCCCTCGTAGCCGCGTGCCTCTCCGCCAACGTGGATTGTTTGTATTCCTCCAGCCTGTTGTTGTTGTTGGTGCATTTCTTTCACAAGTTTTTTTTTTTTCTTTCGGTGATTCTGGGTTGTTTGTCTGTGTTATCTGTCACTTTGTGTCTTGCTGTGATTTTTTTGGATTGTTTGTCTGTGTTTTTTTCTCGTGATTATTATGGGATGCAGCTTGCTCCTGAGCCACTTCCTGTTTATTGTCCTCATCCTGGCCCCGGGATCATCACTGACATCACAAGGTTGTTTACGGTGGGACCCAAGGTGAGTTATATTTACCCGGGTGTGAAGCCTTCTCCTAACCTTTGACCTTCAGGGAAAAAAAGCCCACATTTCAAATGTAACGCGGATCGAGGTCAGGAAGCAAAGCACCATTTCCCCCCAAATTGTGTTAGCAAGTTCATCCCTCCTCCCCCTCCCTCCTCCCCTCTCCTGAATCCAATTCCCTCCATAATGTCATAGTAGATGAAATACTTTAACCTTTAACCTTTCTCATTTTGAGATCAGGGAACAGTGGATACAACAAATGCATTGCTTTTCTCAAAATGGTAACGGACGTCGTTTTCAGAGGAACGTCCCAGAGCAACATGCTTGGATCCTGCCCAGACGCTGTGTCTTGACATCTGTGCTTGTTTATCTTAAGAGATACGCAGCTCATAATTATTTTGTCAACTTAGTACTTGTCAACTTGTCAAGTGCGTCTAGAATTTACAGCCCGTCGACGGTTCGTGTAGACGCGATGAGAACCTGTCCGTACAAGCGCAGCTCAGTAACCGTGGTAACGCCCAGCTTGTACGCATTACTTTGATAGGGGTCAGACGGTCCTGCGGTTGGAATGTGTATCTCCCAACGCTGCACCTCCTGGGAGAATTACACTTTTACACCAGGGCCCATGCATTAAATAAGAGGGACAGAGTATATGTGAGAGCAAAAGGAGAGGGAGGAGAAGATGGAGAGAGAGAGAGAGAGAGGAGAGGGGAGTACAGGAGAGGAGAGGAGAGAGGTGGTGAAAGAGAGAAAGTTTGGCAGGGCTGACTTTGGGGCCTCGGCAGAGTGAGTCACCAAGCAGGGTGGAGACCATTTGCTGCCCCAGCGGCCAACCAGGCCAGGAGCTGCTCTGCCAACTTCTGTTAAAACAAAACGGGGGAGGGAGGGAGGAGGGGAGGGGAGGGGGGGCACAGACACTGGAAGACACCCCCTCATTTTCCTCCTCCTCCTCCACCACTCAGCCTTCATTCGTCATCCCATTTCCTCTAAGAGCGCGGCCAACTTCCTCGTTTATCTCTTGGCCCCGCCTCCTCTCATCCTCCTCTGCTGTTCATCCTGATTGGAGAGGAACCTCAAACCCAAAGGCTGATTGATATTTTTGAGGGCTGAACATGATAAGAATGTGGCTGTTATATCATTTCTTTTGGGGGGTTCGAGAAATGAAAAAAAAAAATCATTTTTCAGGCCACCTTAAGAGAACTGCTCTTTCAGTATCAGTCATCCTTGAATTTCAAGATTTATTTATGGCTCAACAAATCAAAATACCAGGTCACCCTCTAGCGTTTCCTGACTGTGTGGCCCTCACTGCCTGTATTATCGTCCTGAGCGCCATGTTTCGTTGTCCTCCTCTGAAGCATCTCCTGTCAACGCTGGGCGCCGAACAGAGCCTGTCCTCGCCCTGCTCCAACCTTGATCAGGTCACTTTCACCAAGATATTGATCTTGATACAGTGATAAAAACAGATTCAATTACTTTGTGCCTTCCCAAGCACGGGGTGAGGGAACAACAAACCTCACCCCGCTCCAAATATCTGAATCTCTATTTTTAACCTTTTGCCTGCAATGCTAGTTGAGCTGCCGTGAACACGCTGTGCCACGTCGACTTCTTCAACTGCAACAGTTCAAGAGCAGCGCGGCTTTTACTGGGTTTTTTTAGGCAAACACTCCAGGTTCACAAGGGCATATAAAATGGTTATTGTGTGAAGCAAGCAGCATAAACCACACTAGGGGTGTAATGTTACTGGCAAGGCTATTAAAGGAGCACAATAGGGCGGTTTTGTGGCTG
Source organism: Hoplostethus atlanticus (assembly GCA_034670405.1). Classification (NCBI taxonomy): domain Eukaryota; kingdom Metazoa; phylum Chordata; class Actinopteri; order Trachichthyiformes; family Trachichthyidae; genus Hoplostethus; species Hoplostethus atlanticus. Next base: position 1,601,359 of record JAXDDX010000033.1, read on the forward strand.
CAGTGAATGAATTATAGTCCGATGCTGTTCGCCCTCCTACTCCGTCTGACCATCGGCTGCTATTGTAGACGTTCTGTTGACGTCTCAATGACTTGGTGACCGACAGATAGGGGGGTCATCCATTGTGATGTCATAGTCAGCCAGGGCTGCCCTGTGAGGCGCGGTGGGAGTTGAGTGTGACCTTTGTGCTGTGCTGCGGGTGCTGTGGGTGCTGTGGGTGCTGCGGGTGCTGCGGGTGCTGCAGCTGGACTTCACCACTATCATTCACCTTCCTTTACCTTTACACTTTAATAAAGAAGACGATGATGACCCCATGACCCAACATCTAACAGACCAGTTGTTGTTTTTCGGTGTCAGTATTAGATGATTTCACAGCCTCGTTTTTTTATAGTCATCTTGTTTAACTTTATCATTTGTGCTAATGCTAATGGCTAACAGCGACCCCTGCTTGCCCCGGTCCCGTTGCTGATCTGGGTCAACCGCAGCCTCACCAGCAGCTTGCAGAACCCACCGTCCAAGCCAGAGAAACTACAGCGGACTGCAGCAGCGCTACGGCCCCTGACTCTTTCAGCCTGGGCCACATTGTGGAAGCGAAGCCTTGCGTGCCAATATCACATCTTCTGTTACATCAACTGATTAGTCTGATTAGTTTTTATACAAAGAGCGGGAAGGGGCAACAATGTAGTAATGAGTAAGGGAGTAGAGGAAAACGGGCTGGGGAGCTGTTACAATGCAAGAACTGAAAGCTGTAGTTCACTGTAGTTCACCTGGCAGTGTTGTGATGTGGCCGGCTGCTGAGACGCGTGACGCATCATAACCCCTGCGTTAGGCCACGCCCACCCCCCTCCAGTCCCGTCCGACTAATCAGCTTCAGGAGTCGTGGCTTAGGTCACCATGGCGACGAATGCCCCCTGGTAGCACAGGTTTCCATTCCCCTCTTTACCTTCCCTGACAAACCCTCGCCCTCCCTTCCCCCCTTATACCTCCAAGCCTGGGAGCGGGATTTCTGGGAACATTTTTCCATGTGAAACGGCGAGGGTCAGCGCAGGGGTGTGACGCCACGGCATTGTTCCCGCTGCGAGGAGAGGAACCGTGCGCCATGAGGCCAATTCCTGTCCGCTCCAAAAAAACAGCCACTTTCTCACACCGCTTTCCTTCCTCCGCCAGACAGCTCAAAACAATCCCAGAGTGCCTGTGGGTACGAGGTACAGCGAGGCAGGGCCAGAGGAACAGGCTGGGAGAGAGAGAGAGAGAGAGAGAGAGAGAGGGAGAGAGAGATTAAAAGAGGAGGGGGAAGAGGTCTTTCTCTATCAGGTTATGCAGACTGTTTATGGGCCATTCAAAACAAACAAAGGGGGAAAAGAGATCCCACTGAGCCCAACTGACATTATATCACCGTAAGTGGGCCCGGGGCAGCCGGCTGCCATCCCGCCGGCCCGCCTGCCCCGGGTCTCGGCTCAAGCTGTTTCGTGGTAAAAACAATGAAACGGTCTTATCATAAAGGCGGTTCGCTGCTTCCTCGGCCCAGTTTCCTTTTTCTGTTTCTGTCACCCCGAATTCTCATAAAACTTCTACCGGGTAAATCCAAAAGGTTCCCAGGGGGTGCAACGTTGATGTGTGTGTGTGTGCATGGTTGTGTGTTTTTTTTCTTCTCTATTGACTCATTGGGAAATAAACAGAGCTTTCGCAGAGCATCTTCCAACTGCTGTGGCGCTCGCCTTCTCTAAATACTGGGCGAACCCGCTTTGCCCCGTTTCACCCCCGAATACTCCCCGGAGAGCGACCGGCTATAATCACGTCCCCGAGCGGCTCCGCCATAAACCCGAAACCCCCGACAGCCGTTGCTCTATTTCTGGCTACAGCAACGTTAGCATTATATAGTTGCACCTCTGTTATCATACCTCCAGTTGGTTATTTCCTATGAGTTGGTTCAACTGCAGCAGACTGTCAGAGCTTCGATCAAAGCCGGGGGAAGATTTGTAGTCCAGTTTGGGGGCCACAGAATGAACGGTTGCTTGTCTTCGGGTTGCAGCGCTCAGGTCAGGTCAAGTTTAATAAGTTCCAAATGTGTGTGTGTGTGTGTGTACGTGTACGTGCATGTGTGACTCAGCCGCCCTTCCCCCCCCCTTTTTTTTCCCTCTCATCCCTCACCCCCGACTCTCTACCCCCCCCCCACCTCCCCCCAGGAGCTGTGATCGTCCCATTGTTTCATCCTGCAGCGCATTCTGCACGTATGGACACCTCACGAGCCGCATTCCTGACCGCCTCATCATCCCTCCTCATTTATAGGCCTAATACCGCGCGGGCCCTGCCAGGAATGGCTAAGTAACGAGCGGGTTGCGCTGTGTTTGTCTGCGTGTGTTCCTGCAGACTGCGGAGGGGAGAAAAGAGGAAACACAAGAGGAAGGATGAGCCGTCCAACTCCCTCTCGTACGTAGAAGCGGGAGACGTGTTTATTTTAGTGTTTGGTTTCCTTTTTAATTCCTCGCCTCCCGACAACGTTCTTCAAGGTTAATTGTCATTTTTTTCAGCACAATCCTTTGTACCTTTTGGATTTTTTTCCCTCTCCTCCTCATACAGTGTTTTTTTTTTCCTACCTGTTTTGTCTCAAATGGAAACCGAGAGCTTTGGAGGAGGAGAGAAAATAGCCGGCGCTGCTCTCTAGAGTTTCCTGCCTGTTGTCAGGCTTGTCTGCGTGCGTGCCCTGTCCTCCGTCCTCCTTGGCCTGCTTCTCCTCCCCACCCTGCCCCTCCTGTCTGAGGATGCAGCTAGTGTGTGTGTGTGTGTGTGTGTGTGTGTGTGTGTGTGTGTGTGTGTGTGTGTGTGTGGGCTGGATGTCTGGGAAAGCCTCTGACACAGCTGAGGGAGGAGATGACCAGCGGGGCCTAATTTAGTTTGCGTGTGTGTGTTTGTGTGTGTGTGTATGTGCAAGTGTGTGTGTGTGTGTGTGTGTTGTATGTGTGTGTGTATGTGCGAGTGTGTGATGTGTATCGTTAAGGAAGCACCTGTCCTGTGTGACCGTCAGCACCGCTGCGTTTATCTGACCCCACTCACATCAGGTGGCTTCCTGGTTTGCGTCAGTCACTGCTCCCTAAGGCCTGCTGTGGTTGGCTAGCACAAGCCCCTCCCCTTCCTTTCTAAGTTTTCATTGATCTTGAGAGGGTTGTCGTCTTCCAGCGTACTTGGACGCAGCTCAGCGATGCCAGGCCTCGTTTCACTATTCCTTCACAATATTGGAACAATTTTTGAAAATGACACATTCTTGTTAAATTCATTTCAGGAAATGTTTTTCGCCATTTGACTTTGAATTCTGGAACGAAAATTGATTTCTAGATTGATGCTTTTTTCTTTGCAAAAATAACTTCTAAAACCTCTTGTATGGCTGTCACCCGCTGTTAGGCTGCACATCGACAGCTCTTACATCAATTCTGTAATGAAAAATATGTCTTTTCTCCAGTGTGTTTTGTTAGGCTACAATTGAAGTGGATTGGTATTGGTGATAGTGCCTGTCGGCGATGCCCCAACTCAAAACGAGTCCCTTTAAAACCCATCCAGTTTAAGACAGGCTCAGAAGAGGCTTCCTCGACCCGTCCGCCGCCGCATGGTCACAACCTCCATCAAAGCCTGGTAAACAGGACACTCCTCTTCCCCCGTGTTCATCTTCTCATCCTCTCGTCCTTCTCCTGTCGGTCCTGTTGGCGCTCTTCTTTCCGACCCCCCGTGAACGCTGTTTCCTCTGAGGACTATCATACTCTACGTGAGGGTCAGACTGGAGAAACGGTGTATTTGTTTTCTAATGGTTACATTTCAATTATAACTTTAATGTTGTTATTCACCACATGAGCTTTTCCTCAGTCTTCTTCTTTCTATCCTCTCAGTTTCTGTCGGTCCCTCTCATTGATCCTTTTACACAGTGACACATGAAACCTTCTGTAAATCTGCCCTGTATTCTCAACCTTCAACCATCAAGATTTTGAACTCTGTTTATTTACCAGCAGGAGTCTTTTCTTTGGACCCCTTCAAAGGCAGCACATGCCCAGATCCAAGCCCAGATCCAAGCCCAGATCCAAGCCCAGATCCAAGCCCAGATCCAAGCCCGGGGCCCAGACCAGCCGGGTGGCGGCTTAATGCGGCACAGATCATTGAGGGAATTAAATGACGGTGGAAGCAGAGAAACGGCAGACCCTGCAGACCTCCCTCGTCCTCCCTCCTCCCCTCCCAACCTCCACCCGTCACATGCAGTCAGGTATGCTGTGTTTCCTAAAGTCTGCCTAATAATGGGATACTTTATTGTATTGTATGCTTGCTGACTCGGAGCCCCGGTCGTCTCTCAAATCACCAGCCCACCCAGGATTTCTCTTGGCGGCGGAGCGTTAGGTTTTTGCAGCGCGTATTTAAAAACCGGGACTTAAACAATGGCTACATCTGTTGTTTACTTTAGATGTATTTCATTGAAAATAAACCTCAATACTCTCGTGCACTGGAGTCAAATCCCAGAGCTGCAGACCCTGTGTGGCAGGTGGTTTCCAGCAGGCTCTGTGGCTTGCGGCTTGTTACCGTCAAGGTCAGACGAGAAGCCGGGAGAGGATGTGAGAGAGCGGGCAGCAATAGCGAGGACTTGATTGAAAAAAGCACTTTCTTCATTGTCTTAACTGCCTGCACAAGGACAGACGCCTCCCTCACCGACTAATGTGCAAAAAGCCACGGTGACAATAAGCGCTCAGTGACAGTCCCGTATTAAATGAACCCTGCTGTTATTCCTTAAGAGCGCCCTGCCCGCCCCCCCGACCTGATAAATGGACCCACAGGACAACTAACCTAAGTGCATTTATGAGTGTCAGTAATTGAATATGGCTTAAAGGAAGTGATTCAATTACTTTTGTCTGTGACACAATGTGCCCCCTCCCTGTCTCCGTCTAATGGTATGGTGCCTGTAGAGACAGAGTCCAAACTGTGTCACTGCATTTAAGGCAGACCACAGGATCTTTGGTGTTTTTCACTCAGCCTCATCTCCTTTAAAGGTTAATCTCCTGTGTGTGTTGATCATATACTGTCACATTCTTAGTGTTTACATTTCCCTTTCTGTCTAAAAGGCAGTGAATGCACCATATAAACCTCTGATCTGAAAGCTAACCAAACAGTAATTAATATGAAGCTATGTGAAAATAATATTGTCCATCTTTTACCGTAAATACACACAATTAAAAACATTTTAATTACAGTGTTTTGTCAAATGCAGTTCAATCATACGAACATTATTTTGACCTTTCCATTCCCAAAAGGGTTTCAGCTTAATGAGTTTCTACTGTAACGCCGTCGGGCATGGTGAAGGATTTCCTCCACATCTTGTTTACCTCAGTCTCCATGTTTCTTTCTCCTTGAGATAGCCCAGTTGTGCAAACTGAGTCTGTCTGCTTTTCGACGTGGAAAGCTCTGTTCTCTCTCACACCGGCCTGCAGGCAGTACAGGTACACATGGACTCAGACAGCCTGCTGGGTAACAGATCTGATGGCATGTCTTCACCTCTTATCACATAGTTTGAATCTGATGTTGTCTGGTTTGTAACAAGGACTGACAAAACCCCCCCCCCTCCACCCACCCACCACCAAAATCACCGCAGCTTTGAGCTTCGTCAACAAGCAGAGGGGATCTTTCTGTTTCCAATCAACAACAAGGATGCCATGCACAACAACAAGCGGGGTTGCTTCACTCTTCGTCAACGATGCCCTCCAGTCTGTCTGGCCCTGACGTTGTGTTTCCATGTTGTTATCCAGCAGGTGTTTCAAACCTCCCCCCCCCAACCTCTTCCGACCATCTACAAAATGCCTGGTGCAACACGTAACTGTTAAAGGTGGTGGTTGGTTCCCCCCGTGAAGCCCCGCCCCCCCATCCCCTCCACCCCTCCTCCTCAGCAGAAGAAAAAAATAACAAGCCTAATTAACTCGGGGGTAATTTTCAAGCAATTTCCTTTTTAATGGCCGACGGTTTGATGCCATTTGTTGTGGTAAATGACATGTGCCCTTAATGGTCTCTCTGTGAATGAACCTCCCCCCCTTTCTCTCGAGTCCCGAGTGATGTTCAGGTCCTGAGAGGGTTTAAGGTAAATCTGGACCGGGACAACACTAAACGCTATAGTAAATCTAATTGGGTGTGGATCAGGTTTCAATGCAAGCTGATTGGGAGATTGTCCAATCGAGGTGGTCTGCAACCCTGGTACACTGTTCCAACCCCCCCCAACCCCCGACCTGAAACTATGTGCTCCTCCATCAGGGCAGGACCACCTCCAGTCTATCTCCCAGCTCATTTCCTGTGGTCGAGCTCCACGTTATGAAGGTTTCTGTCACAGACGTTATTGCAGTATTGTTGTCTGTGACGTTTGGTATGTTGGGGGGATGTGAGTGCATGTGTGATTTATTTATTTTATTTTTTATTTTTTTTTGGGTTGTGGGATGGAGGTCGGAGGTTTTCTCATCAGGGGCCGGTGGGTTCTCAGGGATATTTACTCCCCGAGGCAGAAGAGTGACATTGGCCAGGGTTTGATTTGGTGGGAGAAACGCAGCAGCCCCTACATCATACAGTGGAACACATGGCCTCTCACACACACACACACACACACACACACACACACACACACACACACACACACACACAGAGAGCCATCTGGGCAAGGCAAACATGTCAATTATATCCAATCCACCTCACATCACTCAGGGATTGAAGTCATCGTGTAGTCTAGAAAGTATAAGCATCATTAAAGAGCTGGAGCTCGGTGATGTACTGCGGCGACAAACGAGCAATATATTTCTCTTCAGCTTACATGAAAGACGTCTCCTGCAACACCGATGGAAGTGCATGAAAACGTGACGACGATTACATTGAAACGGGGGTTCGTTTGAGATGAACGGCACATCCGTCTTCGGCTCCGCCTCCACGCCCGAGTGACTGTACCCGCTGATGTATTGGCTCAATCATCTCAGAGCGGTCCGACTGTGAGGGGCAGATATTTCACGGTGTCAGACTCATGTATGTAAACGTGTGTTTCCTTGAATGTTCTGGGAAATGTACACCTACAAGACGTATGGCGGTCCCCGTGTTCATGGGTGATTTGGCGAGGTAAATCCATTTGAGTTGTGTCAGTGGAGATCAAAGGAACCTGTAGGTTGTGGGGCCCTTGAGCTGAACGCCACTGAGGAAGAGGTACCATCAAATGACTAGTTGAACAGTTCCCATCTGAACACCACAGACTCTACTCAGCAGTGTTATAGCTAGGTCTTTTAATTTGAAGGACTAAAGATTGGAAGCCTTACCTTAGGTCCAGGTAAACCTAAGGGTATGTGTTTCCATCCTACTCTGTTTTACTGTTTCATAATCTGTTGCTCCATTGTACAGACTGTAGTTTTGTCCTTGCACTAAATGAGAGGTCATGTGTGCCAGTATGTACCGATGTCATTTGTAGATATTCCTGCACAAATGACACCCAGACATGTTTCTGTTCTCTGGCTGTGATTGTGTTTTTCCCAGCACAGAAAAAAAAAACGGTTAAAGGTGAAGAGTTTCATTCCAAAATGAAATTGCTGGCATGAAATGTGAAAAGTCATCATGGAATATTATTGAAGTCAGAATACGTGTGAAAACCTTTTACTTCAACCGTGAGTACATGTTAGGGGATGTAACAATCTGTGTGTTTGAATCACATCACATCTTCTGGTTAGTAACAGATGACAATTCTCCACACCAGCTCCCGTCCCTGCTTCACTCCAGTCCACTTTTCCTTTTCGTTTCGTTTCGTTTCGTCTCGTCTCGTCTCGTTTCCCTCTCGTTGTCTCACGGCGACAGTTTCCACATCGCTGCTGCCGTCCTGCACTGACTTGCATCGCGGCTCAGATGAGAACCACTTCAAGACATGTCAATCTGATAACCTTTAGTCTGAGTGATCACGGATCAGTGTCAGGGTACTTTCCTTATTCCCTGTCTAGTTCTGTACGACACCGAGACTCCTCCGCTTATCTCCTATCTGGCGTGCGCCGTCTTGTTGTGGAGCATCGATGCTTCCCACTGACCTGCACCGAGCTCAGTGGGCTTTCTCCCAGGAGAAACACAGTCATGTGATATATAGCAGAACTTTCCTCAAGCAAGGCATGATAGATAGATAGATAGATAGATAGATAGATAGATAGATAGATAGACAGACAGACAGTCAGACAGACAGACAGACAGACAGACAGACACTTTATTAAAGCTCAATTATCAGCAGGAACACACATTTGAGAAACAATACACAACACAATAAGAGGAATAAGCTACTATAAGGTTTACTGTAGTCTGTATTTGCTTCACCAACATCATCATTGCAGTCAGTCCGTACCCAGTCTCTGCTATGGCAATGTGTGTGTGCAGGAGTTTCCAGAGTGGCGTATCACTGCAGCAGTGTAAGTGAGTAGTGTGGCAGCAGTGCTGCCTCTGGCCTGAATCAGACAGAGTCAAAGCGATAAGTCCGCTTCCTGTCTCCCAGCGTGTTTTCTGTAGAGGTATTTCACACAATAACGGGGATGACATCGTCCTCTAATCATTCTGGGCTACAGCCCTGCACTGGAGAGCTTTTGAATTGATGCCAGAGTCACAAAACAAGCCATGCCATTTTCTCTCTCCCTCTCTCTCTCTCTCTCTCTCTCTCTCTCTCCCTCCATGTGTGAAACAGCAAGAGATTTTTTAGACATTCCAGAGGCTGGAAGAATGACAGCTCGCCTGGTGATTGTCTGGAGCTGGGTTTTGAGTGGTCGAGAGGGAAAAACATATCAGGCCAAAGAGCAACAAGGGAGGAACCTCCAGAGTAAAATCTCTCATTAGATGGGGAGAGAGAGAGAGAGAGAGAGAGAGAGAGAGAGAGAGAGAGAGAGAGAGAGAGAGAGAGAGAGAGAGAGAGAGAGAGAGAGAGAGAGAGAGAGAGAGAGAGAGAGAGAGGTTATATTAGGTAATGCATCACTGTGCCCTCTCTTGTCTGTGCCCTTTTCTCCTCCGTGACAATAAGTGGTATTACAAGTTATACACAACATTCCCATCTGTGTCGTAACAATAGAACCATCAATTTAAATCGCTTTCTCAGCTTGAATCTATTATCACCGGCCAAAATATTTCACATGCTTGGAGAAAAATAAAAAGTGCAGTGCGGTCGTCTCGGTTTGCTGAACAAAAGCAGCCCGTTTCTCTCGTTTTCTTAAGGGGAAATAAAACAAAGCATGCGGTCGACACTTTATCCAAAGCGCAGAAGCTGTGAGTGCGTTTTTAGTGGGGATCGAACCCACGGGTCTGCAATCACAGGCCTCGCTATACAGCTGCTCGGGTGAAACGAGCACAGCTGCCATCGCCGGGCGGACGCTCATTTTCTGTGCGTGTTTATCGAGAACAGTCCAAATAGTTTACGCCGTTCCCTTATCGAGAGAGTATCGCGTACACATTTGAGAAACGCTCTGGTAAACTCTCGTTCTCTGCCACTTCTGTTCCTCCGTGCCTTGTTGTTCTTATCTCCCTGACACCATTCCCCTGGAACAAACACACCGTGGCACAATGAGAATCAAAAAATGAAAAAAAAATGAGTGGAAACACATTTGTGATCTTTGGGTGCCCTTGAAAACTGTGAATGTGTGCATGTGCCTGATTTTGTCTGTGCAGTACTGTTTTTTGTGTATACTTTACAGTGTGTGTGTGTGTGTGTGTGTGTGTCTACGTGTGCACACCACACACACGTGGCACCGGCGGGAGAAGAAAAAGCGCTCCCTGTTGACGGTGATGACAAGATGACGGGGTCGGAGCAGGGTGGCGATTATGTTTCCACTATTTTATCAGTAAATACAGCTCGGCGGCTGCCAGGGATGCACTCCGCTCCGCTTCCCCCCCCCTCCCCGATTTCAGAAAGTGGAAACACAAGAGTGGCAAGCAGCTGGAACCAGAAGAGAGGGGGATGACGAAGCGTGAAAAGTGTTTCCGCTCCGTCAAACCTGCCCTCGATTGCGACTCCTCGCTCCTCCTTTTGAGGGGTTAAGCGTTTTTGGCAGCGGCCGCAACATCGTGTTGTCTGATGCCAAAGACCGGGGCTTCGGTTTGTTGTTGCTCCGCGATGGTGGATTCAAATCTTAATGTTTTTACACCCGTCATAAATTTAGTCTCTTAAACACCTTTTTTATTGGGGCTTCCTGTCTCTTCTGAGTCCGGCTGACGTTTCCCCCGAGCAGCCCGAGCTCGTCTAGTCTCAAGTTGGTACTCTTTGAATGGTGACACGACCCGAGACGCGTTCAGGTGGCGTTCTCTCTGTTTAAACCATTAGTCTGGAAATCTGGTGGAGCACAATAAGCGCACGGGGAACACAATGGTGCCGACATATGCAGACAATAATGGAGTGGATTTATATAGAGCTTTCCCAGCCCCCTTGAAGCACTTTACATTGTAAAAAAAAAAAAAAAAAAAAAAGGGGGGAACTCACACATGGAAAGCTTAACACAAAGCAGTTCAGGTGGCTTGTGTGCCTGGACGTACAGCATTGTTTGATCCGACAGAGACTTAACGTCCACGTCTGGAAATCATAAGCGCTTCAAAGCTGCTATAATGTTACAGCACAGCGCAATATTCTGCTCTGGATGTGGCCGCTTCCTCTCCACTTAAAGCCCGGTGACTTATTGAAGAGGCAGTAGGGAAATGTAGTTTTGTCTCCAGTTCATTTGTCATGAGGATGCGGCGTCTCTCTCTGAGAGGGCCACCGAGCCCCCCGAGCCCCCGCTGCACCCACCCGACGTCGATGTATCGCCGCAATAGCCGAGGTGTTACCTGCGTCTGACCCGGCCGACATGTCGCAAGGCCGGGCTGTAACGCGATACGCCAGCGGCACCGCTCAGCTCTCATCACCCGTTAAGCAAGCTGGCCAGATAAGAGACGCAACAACTCAAGCATCAAAGGCCGTGTTAAATAACAAGCGAGCGGGGGGGGGGGGTGGTTTAATAACCCCGAGAGGTGAAACAGTCACGGGACGATCAGTTGAGCTGGTTTTGTTTGAGGCAAAACATGTTTTGAGGTCGGAGAGGCTTCTTTATTTTGGCGTCGCCACGGAAACAGAAACGCACAGAAACGAGAAGGAAGATGATGAACTTTGTCGCTGTCGTTAGCCGGTTCACAGCTGGCGCTAGAAAAGCAAGCAAGTCCGCTCGCTTTTTTCACGTCTGCGTCCGTTCGCCCTCGTCTGCTGCAGTCGGCAACTTGGACTCAACTCTCCAGACTCAACGCGAGGTGGATCAGCTCTGTCTTCTGTGCATCATCACCGTTCACAGAGCCAGTCCAAAACAAATACGCTCCGTTGCCCGGAGTTGTAAGGCGAGACCCAGAGATATCCCATTAGTGGCTCTCTTCTGAGCTCCCCGGTAATCACAGTAATGACACCGTTTCATCCGAAAACCGTTTTCAATAAATCTTCCACATCCGCACGGAGCTGGGGGAAAAAAAAAAAAAGGGGGAAGTTGGAAAAGAAACCCCTGCGTTGTAACGTCAAGACATACGCATGGAAGCAGCAAACGCTCTGAGGTGGTTTCCCTCGGGGTCGCGACCCCAGCAGACTCGCAACACTCGCAAGCATTTTCCCCCCGAAAACGTGTGTGATTAGAACGCACTCCCATTGCTCGCTCGGTGCGCTCCCCTTTCCTCAGGTACTTTTATTACCCCGTGTCTGGTGTTTTTAAGAGGAGGGTAAATAGAAAACAGATGCCGGGTTCACACAAAGGAAGCATTTTAAAGCTTCGGATCTAACTGTTTGTGACAGACTGCGTCGATGTGCCGGGCCAGCCGGGCCAGCCGGGCCAGCCGGGCCAGCTGCCTGCGTTTGTCGGGGGAATGATAGGAGGCGACATTGCGTATATATCTCCCTGTGTCCAATAAGGACCAGGTTTTGTTGAGAGCGTCACGCTGCAAACAAGCTGTGACCCGAACCGAGCCACTCAACACAATGAGTCAAGCTTAAAGTGATTGGGTTTTTTTGGGGGGGGGAGGAGGAGGAGTAGGTTTGGTTCAAGTCCATTAAAATGTACACCCGAGGTTTTTCACGCTTGTGTGGCATTGAGAGTCACGTCACTTCCTTTTTGGATGGAGTACAGTGTGTGTGTGTGTGTGTGTGTGAGTCTGTTTGCTAACGCTAACGCTAACAAACGTGCGTATGTGATTCATGTGTGCTCATTTTTTGAGGCGAGGTCGGATTACGATTTGGGTGTTCCTCATTGGCCGTAGGAAACCGATCGTATTATCACACAGAGATCCACATTGTTCTCATTTAGTCGTACATGGGAGAGTAGAAGCTTGGCAGGCGGCGGCGGCGGCGGCCTCCTCTGCTGATGCACAAACGGTCATTACATATATTGTAAGTGAAGCTTAAGTGGAAACATTTGTCAGAAGAGTTATCAACACGTGTAAGCAATGAGTTGAAGAGGGACTATGATGACAGGCAACGATGTTTGCTCATAGCTTAATCCAATTTGATGAATCCTCCGTCTAACACCAGAAGCAATTTGTTTTCCAGCTATCGGGACTGATTCTAAACACAGATGGGTTCCTCGCAACTCGTTCAACTCGGATCCTCGCTCTGACTCCCATTTTTATCTGTGTGCTGTTTTGACAGATTTAATTCCGACGTCTCTTCCAGAAAATATGTTTATGGGAAAGAGTGCAGTAATAAACACTATGGCTTTAAACATCAATAGCCAGGCCGCCATAGTGAGCTAGATGAATTGACCTTCCTGGGTAAATACAAGTTGCATGAAAGATAGCCATTGGTCTGATACGGTCATCACGAGCCAATAGCAGCAGGATTTACCTTTAACTATCTACCATGGCGCCATGGCACTATGGACATGGCGCTATGGTCCTCAAGACGCAGGTCAGTCACTGGTGAGACAGAAAATGTGATTTTCTAACATTGATGATAACGGGGAGTCTCCTTACATGATGTATCTATGTGTCATGGGACTGTCCCAAATCTGCACATTTACTTGTAACTATTGCACCTTTACTAATTCAGTTAAGTGTGTCCAAGGCTCTCTACTGAATGAACGTTTTACCCCACCGTTGTGGAGTCTGGGTGAGCGGCCCGGCCGGAGGAAGCCCCGATACGTCACCCTGTTATTCTGACTGTGAGGTAATCTACCCGTTCACGTACGCAGGCATGCTGGGAGGCTGAGATTAAGAAGGAGCGGCATAATCCCCCTGTGATTATAGCTGTGTGTGTTTGTGTGTGTGTGTGTGTGTGTGTGAGAGAGAGTGGCTGGAGATCTGAGGAGTGGTGTGACAGTAGTGGCGTGATCTGACCCCATCATTATAGGACAGAGGACTGGCAGTGGGATGTGCATGTTTGTTCCTCAGACTGGCTGAATGGAGGGCATACAGTAATATTCTGTTTACTGTTAGCACTTGCTGGCATTTTTCCCATGATGCATCTCACTGCTGTGAATGTATTTAATGTGCAGCTATTCTTTTATTGTTGGGTATCTCTTTGCCTGAACAATGAAGAACCTCCATTTCCAAAGGATTAAAATCTACAAAATCCAGTGTTTAAACATGATTGCCCACTTATTTGTTTTGGTTGTTTAAAAAAAAAAAAAAAAAAAAAAAAAAAATATATATATAGATATATGTGTGTGTATATATATATAGCTTATTGCACATTTACCTTAGCAATGGTTCTGCTCCTGGATGCTTGTTTGGAGAGAAGATGCACTTAGGTTTTCTAGTGACTAGCAGTTCTCTTGCCTACCTATGTTGAATGCACTTATTGTGTCGCTTCTGCTGAATGACTGTAATGTAATGTAATGTAATGGATGTGATGCTGGACGTTTGCCAGATTGATGGTTGAAAGATCTTCTAACAGAAGAGTGAGAGTCAAGTTGAGTGTTCGTCAGTATGCAGGCCAGTAATTGGCAGCTGACAGTAGCAGCCACTGCAGGGTCCTTGAGTGTAATGGAGTGGAAACGCTGGTTAGTGCCGTGGTGTGTTTGTGGTGTGCTGACAGGTGAGAACAGCAGGAGTTTAGCCTGACTGCTCTAACGGGTATTGGTGCCCCGCTGCTACGTCTGCACCTGCTTCTGGAGTCGATCAACAACTAAAACAAAGTGTTTGCACAACACTGAGTCATACGCTGTTCTTTGTGTTGCAGCTGAACCTCTCTGAACCTCACAGGTGCAACTTTTTAAATCATGGCAGACAAAACAAGTGTGTTCTTTATTCAGAATGTACTTATGTAGTGACTTGTAAAGACATTTTGTCCATTTTTGGCTCTTTAAAATCACAACTCTTCATATCACTAGTCATTCCCTCCAGCCTCCAGGCCCCCAGGCCTCCAGGTACCTGCTGCCCAGGTGGGAGAGGCAGATCCCTGCATGTCGAATGCTGAGTCCTGCCCCAAGGGGCCACTTTTGAGTTGCTGATGGAAGACTTTGCTCGTACTGCACTAAGCAGGTTTGCCACATCGTGCACACTTACTAGCGTAGCATAGCTTACCTCAAGTGTTAACAAGATAGACCAACAGCTCTTATTACATCCATATCACAAACCTGCTGCCTGGATACATCCTGCCCATGCTAGAAACTAAACACAAGCAGAGAGTTTGAAGAGTCAATTCAGTCTGCTGTCACAGGCCAGTTCAAGCTGGGTTAGAGAAGGGGAGGAGGGGAGTGTAGATGGAAGTGATGGCAGAAGGGAATTGTGGTGAAAGGATGTGTGAGAGGGCACACATGGATCCACCCGCCAACAGGGAGGTTGCAAACTCCAAACTCACGAGTCACGCTGCAGCATTCAGGAGTCTTCTGTCATCGAGTCCTTCCCTCCATGGCACGGTAATGCAAACAAGGCCCTGCCAATAGATGTCTCAGCAGTACGTCTAAGGAGTGCCCCAGGAAGGTTGCGCACTTGTTTATTTAAGAACGCTTGGCACACAATGTTCAGCGCTCCTGACCCACGGTGGCACAATCCAATACATCCCATAGGGAGTTCATGCTAAAGTTCATACTAAGGACACACGGCCTGCTTTCTCACGTACCATCTTTGCAGTACAGCCACTTTCTTCCCCGTCGCAGTGTGATTTAAAGCTATTGTGTGAGAATTAGCATTCATTTGCCTCAACAATGTCTCCGTATGATTTGCGGCCCCGAGTGCGAGTGCGGCGCGTTCGCTAGCGCTCCGTTCCCGCGACCGCGACGTGGAACTGTTGTGCTTGGATCCACAGGGGAGCTGTTCGCCGTGGCACCGCTCATTCTAGCCATTGTTCCTCCACTCTTAATGACAGACTTGGCCACAATGGAAATCAAAATGGAGACTCTGTGCCAATATGATATGCATGCAAGCTGCAAGTTCACAGGGACTTACCCCGGCCAAGGGTGACGATTGGGCCTCGAAGAGGAAATCACATCTTTCAAAATAAAACACCCCAAAAAAAACCAATGGCCGTATTTGGTTGAATTGTAAAGTAATAGTTAATAAGATTTGATTGTATTGATGTAACAGAGCTTAAAATTGTTCGCTAAACATTTCTTCTCTGCTGTGTCTCGTTGCCGGCGTGGTACCGGATGTCTCCTTGAGTCCGCTGAGCGATGACCGTGATTAGCCGGAACACCGATTGCTTGGCTTGGCCATGTGATCGGCCGCGCTCGGGCCTGTGGGATATTTACACGGCGCTGTAAGTGAATCAGTCAGCACATCTGTAAATTAATGAGGCGTGCCGCGTCCAATTTCACGGTTTTCCTCGCAGATGCAGACAATCACGTGTGACGTCGGATGGAAAAAAAGTAGACGTCGCGGATGATGATGATGATGAAAACGCCTCCAGAACAACTGGCGCTGTCCATATGTCGCTGTAAGGTGTGAGGCGGGTTGTCAGACTCGGTTTCCTCGTGTTATTGCTCCGTCTAACAGGTCAGCCGCCGCGGGGCTAATGAACGCCTCACCTCTGTTTACACACTGTCACTTCACACGCTGCGTCGTAACTACGTTTCAATCACGGTCTTATTTTCCTGTCATGTCAAGGCCAGGTAATGGAGTCTCTGAGGCGTAGCGTTCTGCGAGGTGCTCCTCTATTTTGAGGCTATTAAAAACACCAGGTCTGACAGGCGGGGGTTTCCCCTGGAGGGCTTGTCAGTGCCTCGGTCCAATCTACGTTCTCCAGCTGTTGATGGAGCAGCCAAATTCCGACGGGAAAAACAAGCGGTGATTTGGCAAGACAGGTTCCAGTGACCCTCTGTCCCGCTGCCGTTTCCTGGTAAAGCAGCGTTTGGTTTTCACCCGGGCAGGCCGGGCCGAGAGAGCAGGGCTAGCAGATAAAGGGCCTGAACAAATAAATAAGGGTCTGATTATTTCAGCGCACACGACTCGGCTAACTCACAGTGGATTGACGCTGCCCGGCTCACGGCGTCGATAAGCCGAGCCCCCGTCGCTTTCAGCCCCCCGCCTCTGTTTTCTTAACTAATGCCCCCCTCGCCGCCTCCCCGGGACCCATTCAATCACTTTAAGGTCTGCCTCGGATCTATTCACCATTCAGGAATGGAAATGTCAAAGCAATTATCCGAATGGGCCAATTCACACATCCTATGTGTGTTTCTTTCGGACCGAGCGCTAATCAGCGCGTTGGATCTCAATGTATATTTAGCTTTCTCGGCGATTAGCGATGCTAATCTGCCGCGCTGTTACTTTATTTACTCATACTCGAACCTGCAACAGGGAGCAGGCGATGCAGCGACTTGCACCTGCCGAGTCAGCATTCCTCCTCTCCTTTCCTTCTACCACAGATGATGTGACAGCAGCTGCTCTCAGAAGTAGGGCCAACGTCTACACAGCATGCTTTATACATGTTCCTGCCAAGCAAGATTTGGGACAATACGTTACGGCTGTGTTGTTCTTGCACGATGTAGTAATGCATCAAAGGGGCCAAGCGAAGCCTCGAGGACTCGAATAATATTTGAGATGTTCCCTTAATGACCAAACCACTCCTTGAAATAATCCAATTACTCCTCTCCCTTTTCAACGCTCTCCTCTCGTCGTGAGACTCAGTGGATGGATTGCAGATGGTTCCTCCTCGCAGAGATTCTCGGGTGAACTTCACCCCCGCCCGGCGCTCTGCCGTGGCTTGGGTTACACTCTTTTTGATTTTTCTCATGTTGAGATACAGCCGAAGGTGCATAAAAGAAGGAGTGTTATTCTACGATTAGAGCCGGAGCAATCTCCTTAATGACCCTCCTCCCCGCTGCAGATCAGTCATCGGGCCGTCTGGTCTCTCTGGGCAGCATCACGTAGACCACAGGCCTCTGGTCCCCATTAGTGGCTCTCGTACAGTATCTCTCAGTCCCCTGGTTAAGAGACCCAGACGGGTTCCGTTTCACATTAGCCGTGGCCTGGTATCTGGCCTCAGCGGCGTGTTTGTGGCGCTGTCCTGCAGCGCAGCGCGATGATGGAGTAGTGCTGAGTTTCGCCCTGCTTTGATGCCCAATACGTTCCCCTGATAGAGCGAGGATAGCCCCCTGACTGCTGCTTTCATCTGTGTGTGAGATGGAGAGAGAGAGAGTGTGTGTGTGTGTGTGTGTGTGTGTGTGGGGGGGGGGGTCCTTATGCATTTACAAGGGTGTGTGTGTGTGTGTGTGTGTGTATTCCTGTGTGTCTGTGCTCTCATGGTCCAAAAGGGGTTGACTCAGAGGAAACAGAGTATGGGGAAATGAGACTGTTAGTCAGGTCCTGTTCCTGTTGTCGATGTTGTCACGATGACCAACAAGCGCAAAATAGGAAGCCATGACTTCATCACACACACAGCGGCGCACAGGTTAGCTACGTCCACGTCTTGGATCCAGACCCGTGAGTCACCCACGCTTTTAGTTTCCACTTGAGAATTGTTAAGATTGGAATCTACAAATCCAGTAAAGCTCCAAGTCCCATGACTTGCAATATTGAGGTGGAAACTAATGGTTAACGAGTGAACATGAGAAAACTAATGGTTAATGGACTCTCATTATAACAGAATACACAATTCATAAGCACAAAGTAGGAGCCAATGAATTTAATCACACACAGTACAAACAATATTTGTTCAACTCACTGAATGATATCAGGGTGTTATTTTGATGATCTTTATTCCATACAGCCTTCCTTAAGTCCCCTAGGTCACCTCACCTTGTGTTCCTGGTTGTCCTCCTGGAGGACAGGGGTTCAGGGGTTCAGGGGTTTGGGTGAGGCAGATATGAGTCTTATCAGCTGTCTTGGTGGAAAACCTCACTGTGTGTGGTCTCAAGTGCTGATCAAGTCTCTTTCTTTCTCCTCTGCATGTCTTCCTCTCCTCTCTATCTGTCTCGTCTCTTTCTTTCTCTTTCTCTTTCTCTCTCTTTGTTTTTCCTTAGAGGAGTCATGAATAGATCGCTCTGCTGATAGCACAGAGCTTTCAGGGAACCAGTGTATGGAATAGGGAAAACACTATCAATATCATATCAATCTTCTTTTCTGTTCACATTTGTTCTAAATGTGTTTTTTAAGTAATGATTAAACTCCAACAGAGCTCAATACTTCACAACATAATACTCAAGACATTTCTCACTGAACAGATTCAAGATTGTTGTTGTGACACAACATGGATTTTCACCATTTTACCCTCAAAATCCTCCTTTTAGTGACTTTACTTCCTCAGATGGTGTGAGGGAGCACATGGTGTTAATCTGTCGTTCATCTGAAATGCAAAGAGAGATACTAATCTGCCTCCAGTCGCCGAAGCTGAAATTCTTCCCAACAGCCAGTATTCACAAATGTGCATATTCTAACTGTTCAATTGCATAACAACAGTGTCTGTGATTGTTGTGTCTCCGTTGGTCAAAACAGCGCGTCGACCAATCGGAAAGCTCTTCCCTTCTCTCTCCGTCCTCGGTACTCTGCTGAGTGACAGTGGCCATGGCAACAGCCAGGCTCTTTTGCGGCTCCCTTGCACCCCCGCTGTGCAGCGTTTGATAGCAGTTAAACGTGTTGTGGAGTAATTGGGTTGTGGACCGGATGAGATATGTCCCCTAAGGTGTGACAGAATGTGAGAAAGGGAGCAGGTGGTGGAAGCCCAGAGGCTCTCCCGTACACATCTCAACATTTACCAACGCTTGCTTCCTTACCAGGTGCAAACCACTCCGCTCTTTCCAATCTGTCTAAGTGACAGCGCGGCGGTTGAGAGGGAATGTGCACAGATCTGGAAAAATGAGCAAAATGAAGTTATGCTATTGGAAGTAATGCAATGGGCTTTGACCATGCTGCCAGTAAGCCTGCTCCCAGTTAATTACATTCACTGTATGAACAACAGACCGAGTGATGAACGAGACGACGAGTCACTTTGCAGCATCCCAGCAGGCCACCAAAAAAGACAGAAGCGGTGCACCTGATACAACCTCAACTCAATTGGCAGAAGTGAACCAAATGGATCTGTGTGTGTTTCCTGTGTCCTGGCCGGCGAGGAGTGCCGTAACCGAGTAGCATAAGCCTGTCAGTGTGTGTGTGTAGAGACGACATCAGACGGATGCCATGTGAAAGGAACGAGCTGTCACATTACACTTGTACCAACATCCATGAACAGCGCCGGGTGCCGTGCCAAGCAAGCGATCAGGTGTCAAGGTGGCAGCGGAGGCCGGCCAGGTGCGTGACATCATCTGGTATCACAGCCCAGAGAGGGGTGATGCCGCCCGGGCTGCCATCTGGCACAGCAGGAAGCACTGAACCACCAGAGACACCGGAAGGAGGGCAGTTCCACCCCACATCGTCAGGTTTACGCCTCTTTTTTCCTATTTCCTATATCGCCAGAAACCCGTGAAGAACTGATTAATTTTCCATCGACCTTTGTGTTCTTCTTCTTCCAAGGGTCATGAAACTTTTGTAGAAGACAATGTCAGATGTGTGATGGGCCTTTGCATGACACCAATGAGATACAGAAGGGCATACAATATGGGTTAGAGAAATAAACACCATCTTAAACTGACTCTGGCCTCGTAGACTCGGTAAGCAGGACTAGCAACGGAGAATCGGCTCACATTTCCCCCCGTGCATTTACAGTAAAACCGTAGCAGACAATGCACGTGGCCTCGCTGAAGACCACTGGAACCATAAACCACAACTGATAAACAAAAGACCTTCAGGTTCCTGTGCTTTTTGCGCCATAAATCCAACGTGTCCGGAGCGTGAAGGGAAGTATGTTTAAATCATCAGCTGAAGTGCTGTCGCTCAGTCGTAGGGAAGAGGTGCATTTCCATAATACCCCTTAAAGATAAACATAACTACCGGACTGAGTGGGATACAATGGTGTGAAATTGTACCCTGGTAGCAGGACATCTAGCCGGCATAGCAACAACACAGCGCCGCGTGCCAGTCAGAGGGATTAAGTTGTTTTGAAGCCACAGTTGATTGTGCAGCAAGATAGCGAGAGGGAGGGAGCCGGGCCAACACAGATAATGGTGTGAGATAGCCTCCCACAAAGACCCGCACAGCCAAGAGCCTGTCTATACGGAGCGGAGTGTGTTTCCATGCATATGTGTTTGTGTGTGTGTGTGTGTGTGTGTGTGTGTGAGAGTACACGTGTGTGCTCGCGTACGTGCATCTTGTTTGTATACACATGGTAATCCGAATCGGCCGCGAAACCCGAGCAGGGCTCGCCCACCACGCGCTCAATTATTCAAGGTGCTTTGGCTGAAAACTCGATCACCTGAAGGCTCCGTCGCACCGCCGCCGCGAGCGCCCCCGCTAGCTGGCTGCTCAGCTGCCTTGTGAGAGAGAGAGAGAGAGAGAGGGGTGAGGGAGGGGGGCGGGGGGGGGGGGAGAAAGAGACCACTGGAGTAGAAAGAAGATACCACATTTGTTCTCTGTGGTATGTTCACTTAGGCAAGCAGGATGAATTATCCAAAGACGCTGCAAGTCCACGAAACTCTTGTTTTCATTGAGGCCTAGAGGAATGACGGGCTGCTAGGATGCTGTAATGAGTTATTTTCTTAGTTTTCTATATATATTCTTAAGCTATATTGTCTAACACACCGTGCCCCTCTTGGTTTGAACCAACACACTTTACCAATACATTCTCCTGTCCTCCCAATCCCCCACGGTTCTCTGGCAGCTGCCTCGATTTCCTCCAACTTCATTTGAAGAGGAAAGCAAATTGCAGGCATTTGACCATCTGGTCCCATGCCTATCCCCAAAAATAGTCTTTTCCTGCCCAGTCAGAGGCATCAATTTTATTAACAGCGTTGGGCGAAGGACACCCGAGAATTAACCCACTCCCCCGGTGCACCGCGGGGGCAAGAGCCCTGGCTCTGGAGCAGAAGTGAGGCCATGAACATAGTGATTTGTCTGTTTTGTAGCTGTGAAAGGCCTCTTCCCAGGGAGCGGGTCTCTCCGTAAGCCTCCGACTGCCAGGGAATTACGTGGTTCAGTAGAGCAGGGTGCTGGGGCTGTTTAACACCCCTGTGCCATCCAGGGCTGCAGGATCATGAAGCCTCGGGGAAGGAGGCTCCGTCAGCCAAAAGGCCCACAGCTACTTACTGTGGCTCTCACCGTACCACTGCAGTACCATGGTGAGTTGTTCCAGGAGAATGTAGGTGAAAGTACAGTACGATCATAACATTTGATATGCATGGCAGTTTCATGGTTGTCTTCCTCATTCCCGTCTCACAGCATCTCATGGATATGGGGAAATTCTAGCTATCATGCTGTCTGATATTTCATTATTTTACGATTTCATTGAAACAAAAGTGCATAACATTGATACAGGGCTCTTAAGAGACGTAACCTAAAAACACATATTGCTTGCTATCAATAAACTGAACCCCATGTATTAGAATGGGCCCCTCAGCCCCCATATAACCCCCTCGGGCAGCATCCCAAACATCGGGGAGCCTATGATAATCTGCCCGTCTTAATGAATATTCACACTCAGCAGCCTGACTGTGGAGCTGAGATAGCAGCTGGGGCCCGGGGCCCGGGGCCCAGACACCCTATAGCTGCTCCTTGGAACAGCCACTATTCATCTGGACCAGGAGAGGGCCAGCCCAGCCAAGCTCCCCAACTGTTGCCAGAACAGGACCTGACTGGTCCTGCCAGTCACGTCCCAAAGCCCCCAAAGTAAGTCCAAAAAAGCTCTCTGTCCTGTATTAACTAAGAAACAGGAGCAGTGTTGTCGTCTGGTAATGACTTTCAAGGCTTTTCACCACTACCTGTCAGGATGTCCAGCATGTCAGCATGTCAGCGTGCTCCACTACATGCAGCGTCTCTTTTTGCTCATATATTTTAGTACTTTTATGATATAAATAGGGTAATTGTGCCATATTTCTAGCAGGTTTTTACTGGTGACCGGCCTTTATTTACACCGACACACACCTGTTCCTATCAAATAGTTATAGATACAGAAAGTAACGCACTGTGATTTCATATGCTTTTGAGTAAAACAGGAGGTGACACAGGCAGTAGTTTCATATTGGAATAGTGCCATGGAAAGCAAGGGTGTGGCGGTCGGGGTGGCAGATGTATACACTTACCTTCAATTCTGATGACCCGAGTCCCAACTCTGGGTTGGGTTTCTGCTGTGAGCTGATCTTCATTTTCAGCAAATGTTTTACTTATTTACTTCATTAAATTAACCTGGCTCTCCCTAACCCCGACGTTAACCCTGACCTGCACCAGAGTGGCTTTAGTTCCCTAAGACACTTTCACGCTGTATAAAAACATTGGTGACGATTGGTGAAACGTGGATGATGTGACGTCGGGTTGAGATTTTTCCAGCTACAATGGAGTTTAATAGCAGAAAGAAATGTCAACATCAGGTTGGTCAACCCCTCAGAGTCAAAGAGCAAGAGCTTCTTTGTAGACTCACCATTTTGTTCAATCATCCAGGGAGAAATCCATCGCAGGAGAGGCAGAGAAACCAATTTCTCCTCTGACAGAACGGACCACAATGCAGTGCAGTAACAAGATATGTTCTGCTTTACGTAAGGGCTGTCTCTCCTTTGGAAACAACAACTAGCGCTACCACTGTTTCTCTCCCCTCCTACACATAAAAACCAGTGAAGCTTGATATTGGATATTCAGTTTTCAGCAGCTTGTTTCCAATATGAAGAAAAGTACTTTCTCAAATATTGGAAAAGAAAGTTTTAAATGGAATAATATGTATTTTCCTGACTTTTTATATTGTTTGTGACTGTCTCTTGTCCAGTGATGTGGGCGTAATTGAACATCTGTCTGCTCTCTCGCAATAATAATAATGAAAAAGCTGTTACTAGGCTTTAATTGGTGCATGGAAATACACACAGGTGTGCATTAACTGCTCACTCAAGTCATAAAGCTACCGTTCCTAGTGTCCTCTGCCTCCAGTGATAGAGTTTATTGGACGCTATATCTGGGTCTTGTACTGATAGTCATCCATAAAACAGTTGTTGGCCATATGCTCCGTTTGACATCGGAGCGAGATTTGAAATATGGTTGTTTTTATGGCCCGTCGCTTCAGCGTTAAGCCAGCCGCAGCAACAAAGTGTAAGGTGTTGGGTCAAGCAGAAGTCTTTGAAATCTCCGAGCTTATCTCTCTATCTAGGATTAACGGGCTTAGACACACGGGGTAAGATGCTGGAGTGAGCGCGTCGTAATGGGATGTGATGAAGTCGATGCCAGAACCTCTACCCTGACCGGGTGGACGGCTCGGAAATCTGATGTTCCTTTTCTCAGTTTGTCATTGGCTGAACACGCCCTATACGTACTTCAGTCAAAAAATGAATTAAATCTATCCTAAAAATGATGACTAAACCTCCTTTTTGGATCCAACATAAACCAGCCAAATCACCAATCATCAAATCCTATTCTATTCTATTCTATTCTATTCTATTCTATTCTATTCTCGCTTCCTGTCTTCGTCACAACGAGACCTGCAATTAGCCCTGTCCCGATGCCAAGCTATACAGAGGCAGCAGAGGCGTTGATGAGGCTTGGGGGTCTTGTCTGTGCTGCCGCCACCTGCCCGGAGCCCAGAGAGGTGTAAGACAGCCCCGAGTGACTTCCTCCGGGAAACAGGCGCCGTTTGGGACCAAGCAACACATCGTCCCTCCACTTTCACTAGTGATCCAGCCGTGCGCTCAATATCCTCGTTCTTCCTCGTTCATGGATGGGGATGCTTCCATCTCTAGTTGTAGTTATTAGCTGGTGTTACATGTGTTACAATTGAAACTCAGCATGTAAAAGGAGTTGCAGGTTAAGATCAGTCATCAGTCAGGATAGAGCTGATCTGAGTGCAAAGACATAAACATTGAGCATTTTAAAAGACTCTTTCAAATGTGTCTTTTATTGTAGTGTGTATATTTAACACATATACAGCAAAATATGTAGTGAGCTCCATTTGGGTACACATTTTGCTTTGACGCAGTGAGAATGAGGTTAAAGTGCAGAGTTTCAGGTTTACTGTGAGGGTATGTCTGTCTATATTGAATGATGTATGGAACAACGTTGTGTGAACCGTCGTCTCTCCACTTCTGGATGCAGCAGAGTATTTGGAAGTGTTCCCCGTGTCCGGTGGGGGTTTTAGCTCATTCTTTTCATTCTGTCTGTGTGTGTACGGCCGACCTCCCTCCGGTCGAGTCGTCAAACCTGTGTTTTCTAGAGCTGCTCCTCTGTGTTTCAGCCTTTACCCCCCCTGCTGCAACCCAATTACAGAGACTTCCTAATGGATATCCTCTTGTCTCTGCTCGCTGATTCTCTACTGCTCCTCTGGGATGGGGCCTTGTTTGTCAGTGTGTGTGTGTGTGTTTGAGGGCTTGCGTGTTAGAATGTATGTATATGTGTGTGTGTGTGTGTGTGTGTGTGTGTGTGTGGTGCATTACTAGTAAGTAATCGGATAGGACTTTCTGTCTTACACAAGCATCCTCCTGGCCGTTCGTTACATGTTGTCCAGTCTGACCTGGTTACTCCATCCGATATTTGACCCTTTGCAGCGGTCAGCCCAACCCAACCACCGTCTTTTATTTGTCTTCACCAAGCTGTTAAGGATAAATGCTGAAACTTTTTTTTGCCATTATCATTACCACATCACACCCTACCAGTAACACCACCAATGAGAAAAGAAATCGGGCGGAGGACTGTGGATCGGTGGACGTCTCACGCTGCTGTAGTTGTTTTGTGTAGTTGATGCTCATCATCTCTCTGCAGGGCGAGGAAACAACACCTCGGCGCTGAGCTAGGTACGCCGTGTGTTCCAGGAAAAAGTGATCAAAGCCTCTTCCTTTCCTCGAGGATCAAACGGCATCGGGATATTTATTGCTTTGTTTGGCACCGAGGGCCGAAGATCCCACCGCTGGACGAAGAAGAGGAAACCAGGGAGGCGCGTGAGAGCGACGGCAGCAAACCGCCTCATCCTACCCAGTCCTGCAGATGTTGACGTTATAGCTCACGGGGTGATAAACAGAAAGCAGAAAACTGGTATCTTATCCAGCTCAGCCGTCAATGAAGTCACACTTTTTTTCCCCCCTTGCTGCTGTGCTGCTGCTTCACACTGCATTCATGACAGAAGAAATGCTGCAATTTGGAGACCCCTTTAGCAAATACTGACAGGATGCACTGGCCTAGTGTGAGTTATGATGCTGTACATAGTATTGATTCAAGCCCGTTTACACCACGCCTCCATCCTCGGATCGAAGCGTTATCTGTTAGCCATTAGCGTCCCCCTGGGAGGCCAGCAGGGGGTTGGACTACGAGCGCTGCAGAGCCGGATTGTTATATTACATTACAGGACCAGAGTCGGTGCCAAGTCATGACGTGTTGTTTCCAGAAGGGCGTCGTGCCCTGCGTGCTACCGAGGTGGTGAAATGGGTCGGGCCACTCGTCACCTCTTTTTTCTCTCTCTCTTACTTTTCTCTTTATTTGTCTTTCTCTGTCTCTCTCTCGTCTCGTTTCCCCTCTTTTTTGTTGTTGCGTGTATTCATCCCTCTCTTTGTCCATTTAACTTTGGCAGTCATTATTCTCTTTTCCGTCTTTTTTTATGGCTCCCCTTTTCTTCTCTCCGTCCATCCATCCTCCCCTCTGTTTGACAGGGCGTGTGTGTTGTTTTTATCTGAGTGACATCGGGTCTCTTCCCAGGCCACGTCCCGGGGACAGCGAGTTCAGCCCGATGGCTCCCCTGGGACCTGGCCCTCCATGAGCCCCCGTGTTCCCTCTGTAAATTACAACCTGTCCCGCACACACATGCAAGCACGCATGAGTGCGCGCACACACACACACACACACACACACACACACACACATACATGCACACACTCATACATGCACATACACAGACACACACGCATGCACTCATACACACGCATACATACACATACATACAGCACATATGCATGCACATGCAGACTTGTGCCCTCACTTATGTACACATGGCTACACATACATGCACACATACACACAGGCATGCACAGACACACACACACACACACACACACACACACACACACACACACACACACAGTGCATGTTTATTCAGGTATATCCTTCCTGACTCTGCCACCAAACCTGTAGTCATGTGGTTACCTCTCAACCTCTGATGCTCCATTCCTCTCTTTCAGGAACAGAGGGAAGAAAGAGAGAGAGAAAGAGAGAGATAAAAAGAGAGAACGAGAGAAAGAAAGAAAGAAAAAGAGAAAGAAAAAACGAAAGAAAGGAAGGAAGAGAGAAAGAAAGAGAGAAAGAAAGAAAGAGAAAGAAACACTGTACAGGTACATCAGATTCTGGCTTGGCTCTAACATTGCCAGGTTAGCGGTTCCACCGATACTCCTGTTAATAAAAGTGTCCATCAAACGCTTCATGCTGCTGTGTGATATGAAGGGAGAGAATGAAAATGAAAGATATCGAGTGGAAACTGAAAAGAAAGAGAAAGAGATCTTGATCAGTTGAGAGGGAGGTTGAAAGAGAGAATGTATGAAAGAGAAGAATATAGAGAAAAGAGACTATAGAGAAAAGAGAGGGAGAGAGAGAGGGAGAAAGAGAGAGAGGGAGAGAAAGAGAGAGAGAGGGAGAGAGAGAGAGAGAGGGAGAGAGAGAGAGAGATTGCCAAGGGCTCTGTGATAGCAGCGCTCTAATTAATAGGTTGTAAAAGCAGATGAGGATGGAGGATGCAGGATGTCTGTGTCATTAAAGACACGCACACACACACACACACACACACACACACACACGCATGCACACACACACACATGCATGCACACACACACACACACATGCACACACACACAAACACATACTAAGCCTGCCCATTAGAGACCAACAGAGCCACTCTGGTGAAGGCGGAGTCATCTCCTTGACTCTCCTCAGGACACTCCCATAACAAATCACTACATCTGGCTGGAGCGAAGCAGAAACCATCTGATGTAGCTCAACACAACTCAACACCTCAGGGACACTTGAGTCAGTTACCTAACACACATGTTACCTAACTACCGGCAGCATGTGGGACTAGATGGATGAAGGGAACTAGTTACCTAACACACACTGTTACCTAACTACCGGCAGCATGTGGGACTAGATGGATGAAGGGAACTAGTTACCTAACACACACGTTACCTAACTACCGGCAGCATGTGGGACTAGATGGATGAAGGGAACTAGTTACCTAACACACATGTTACCTAACTACCGGCAGCATGTGGGACTAGATGGATGAAGGGAACTAGTTACCTAACACACACGTTACCTAACTACCGGCAGCATGTGGGACTAGATGGATGAAGGGAACTAGTTACCTAACACACACGTTACCTAACTACCGGCAGCATGTGGGACTAGATGGATGAAGGGAACTAGTTACCTAACACACATGTTACCTAACTACCGGCAGCATGTGGGACTAGATGGATGAAGGGAACTAGTTACCTAACACACATGTTACCTAACTACCGGCAGCATGTGGGACTAGATGGATGAAGGGAACTAGTTACCTAACACACATGTTACCTAACTACCGGCAGCACGTGGGACTAGATGGACTGAGGGAACTATCTACCATCTCTGGATTCAAACCCTCTCTAATAACTAGCCCATCCTGAGAGGTTCGTCACCGGCTCGTACAATTTCCATCCCTGAATAGGTTGTTACCATAGGCAACCCCAGTGTTAGGTGGTCCTGCAGTTTCCCTCTTGTGCTACATCTGAAACTTGACTCTGCACCTTTTAACCAGATGATCTCTGTTCTGTAAATGTCCATCTATACTGCCTCCTCCTCTTTCTACCCCCCTCCCTCCACAACTGCCCCTCATCCCTCTTCACATGCTCAACGCCCCCCTCTTCAACTCTCCTCTCAACATTTCTCATATATATATATTTTTATTTTACCCATTATTTATCCAGGGGACGTTGAGTGTGCTCGCTCTTTTCCAGCTCCACCCACTTCACTCTCATACAGTACATCACGTTCACACCTGGCAGCTACTGTTGGCCTCTCCTGCAGGCAGCTGCACTGGAGCAGTTGGGATTTAAGAGCCTTGCTCAAGGGCGCCTTTAACAGTGGCTGTTAACAGAGCGGAGGGGGAGAGCGTAACTCACTCTCGTTCCCCCGCCCACGTACTTCCAGCCCCGCGACCTTCCAGTCTCAAGCGTACTCCAGCGTCCTCGGTGAGTAGAAGTGACTCTACTCTGATTCTACTCTGGTTCTGATTCTCTCGTCTGTTCAAAAAGGGAATTGGCGAATGCTTTCACCGGGCCGGTCCTCTTAACCTCCCTTCCTCCTCCCTGCCGACCCTCAGCTTCACACACACACACACACACACACACACACACACACACACTGAACGGACACACCTTAACAATGGAACTCGATAGGGACTTGAGTCTTACTACCCCCTTTTCCTCAGCCCCCCTTATATGGTTCAGGTTTCCACCTGTGTGTGTGTGTGTGTGTGTGTGATAAGACTTCTCTAATCCCGTCATTGGTACTCATAACATGGAAGCAGCTTATTATTCAGTGTGTGTGTGTGTGTGTGTGTTTGAGGGGGTTTGAAGGAGAGATGGTGGGGGGTCGGAGGAGGAAAATGACACTGCAGTAATCCTCCTCTCCTTTCACCTCCCTGCTCTGTTTTCCATTGACAGCCTCCCTCTCTTTTCTTCCCTCCTTCCTTTTATGCATCTCCCGCTCATACCACACATGCTGGTGTCCATTTCTTTCCATTACTTCCTCCTTAACTTATCTCTCTCTCTCTCTCTTGGCGTTCCTTGCTGCCACTCAACGTCGCCGCCTCTATTGTCCCACCAGCATCCATTAAACTTAACATTTAAACATCTTTGTTTTTGCACATCACTCCTTTACAAGTGTCCGCGCCGGTGGGTGAACCTCGTGCCCTTTTTTTTCCACGTCCGTGATCTTGTTGTTGTCAGGACATGTTTTTTGATATATCTCTCTGTGTTTCCATAGTAACGGGTCATGCTGCGACTTGAAACGACTTGAAATGATACAGTTATACATTTACACAAACTCTTGCTTTTCTCTTCTCCGTCTCTCTCCACTCTGCCTTTCTTTCCATCCACTCATTCTATCTATCCATCTATCTATCTATCTATCTATTATCTATCTATCCATCTATCCATCTATCTATCTAACGTTGAGGGCCAGGTTGATTTGTTCAGCTGAAGTGATAGTTTACCCTCTGCCAGTGGTGAAGCCTGTGGTCGTCGCTCTGCGGGTTCAACCAGGACTTTGTGACGGTCATTGACCCCTACTGGTCACCCTCAGAACAGCATCTCCCGTCAGCCCTTTGGCCTTGCATGGTATTTCGTCAGTGCCACCCTCTAAAGAAGTCAACGGCCCAACAGGGACATCGTTGGTGTTTTTTTAAAGCATGCATGTGTTTGAGATGAACGATCTCAACCGTGAACACATGGCTCTGTGAGTATCTGTGAGAGGAATGTGTTGGCGTTTGAAAGGCAGCCTCGCTTTCTGATGCAGCTTGAAAATGAGGAAGAGAGAGAGGACACATTTTCTCTCCTGGCTTGTCCTTTGTCCAGATCTGCTTTCAGCTCCATCCCTCCCTCTCTCTCTCTCTTCAGCCCACTCAAACTCCCACGCACCGCTTATCTACCTCTCAACTACATCCTCCTCTCTTCTTTGCCTCTCTTTCTAACTCTCTCTCTCATACACACACACACACACACACACACACACACACACACACACACACACTTCTCTAAACCCCTCTCACCAGCCAAGCATCTCTTCCATCAACCGACATCCATCACAGCAGTAACCTGTGATAACTTCATATCTGCAAAAAGTAAAAAAATATTTTTTTTAATTATTTTTTTCAGGCTCGTTCTCAGGAACATGAACTGCTTACTGCATATAGACAGTAACTGGAGACAACATCAGCTGCCATTTACAGTAAAAAAACATTGGTGACATTGGTGATAAGCTGATAAAACCTAGAAGAAGAAAGACGTTTGATCTCTCTCCTCTTTGTGTCCATCTCATCCTGTCATCCTCACTATGAACCTCCTGAGGACCCGATGGCGACTGAGTGTCTGCTCCAGAGGCTACCGGGATGATGGTGCATAAATACATACAATTTGCATGCAAACGTGCACACACACACACACGTGCATGCCCACACACACACACACACCCTCAGTGGAGGCAGTGGAGCGGGTCCCATTTACACACGGCTGTAAATTACCCCACACTCCTCGATCAATAATTCATAATGCGTAATTAATTATGAAGCGATCAGTAATCCAACACCAGTCCACTAGGTTTGTGGTTGCCTAGTAACCATGACCCATATTAAATGCCACCATTGTTGCACCGTAACCGGAGCGCCAATTTTTTTTCCCATAGGGCTTCAGGGGCCTCGGGGCATTGTGGCGGAGAGTAAATAAAATGCCTACGTGCACGTGCTTGCGTCAATGGTGCACATGCACGTGAATGCATGGGTGTGTGTGGTCATATACCGGTTGTTTTGAAGGTTGATCACACGGGGTAAACAAGCAGGCCTGGTTAATAATGCAGGGTGTTTGGCTCGTGCCGGGGGAACGAGCCGCGGCCCGCTAGCGACCGCTAATGGGACACGCCACAGGGAGCGCAACCACAGAGCACGGCGCTCAGAGAGACAGACCATAATGCCAACACGTCTATAGGGACACATGACCGCACGGTGCTACTACTTTGCTCGGCACTTGTTCCTGGAGCTGCATCAGCAGGTTCCCTTATGGCGCTCCGGGGCGACCATGCATTATTTATATAGGAATGTTTTTCAGGAGGAGAGTCGACGCTGCATCACGTCGTCTCAGAGAGAGAGACGTCAAGCATGTCCTCACAGAGTAGTCCTCTTTTTCTCTGTTTGTCTCACTGTCAGTTGTTTTTAGATATCTCTCTCTCTCTCTCTCTCTCTCTCTCTCTCTCTCTCTCTCTCTCTCCACCACAGTCCTTTTAAACACAACCTCCACATCCTTTCACCACAACAACAGAGGAGACAAACACAGTCAGTAAATATAGAATCTGTGTTTGTTACTCAAACCATGTGAGTGGCATGTGAAAATATCCTTCGATCCGGGGAACATCCTGCTTCTGCTGAGAGAAGGTAAAGTGTGTACGTGTGTGTGTGTGTGTGTGTGTGTGTGTGTGTGTGTGCATACAAGGTAGTTGTCCTTTTCTTCCCATATGAGACGCAGTGTGAATCTGTGTGGGCTTTGCGTGGGAGGTGGAGGGAGGCAAGAGTGAGAACAGCGAGGAAAAAGTGGATGGGATAAGAGGGAGGAATATACAGAGAGAGAGAGAGAGAGAGAGAGAGAGAGAGCTGGAGAATGAGAGAGAGAGAGAGGGTGGGGTGGAGGTGAGGGGAAGCGGTGAGCACCGTGTGACCAGACTGCGGTTCCTTCCTTGCCAGCCTGAGAACCAGGAAGTGGAGCTCCTTGTTCCTGCATTATTGGGACTAACAGGAAATGCAGAGGTCTTCAGGAGGGTGTGTGTGTGTGTGTGTGTGAGTGTGTGTGTGTATGTGTGTGTGTGTGTGTGTGTGTGGGATCGTGGTGGTGGAGAGCTGTTTGTTGTATCAGTTAATAATAGAAGTCAAAACTCTGATTGTTATTGTTTGACATTTTCTCTGTTTGAATAGTTTAGTTGTTTCCATACTGCTCTCATATAGAGGCTGACGGAGGGAGCGACTGTGCGTTGGCGGCCTGCCCCAGTTTTTACGCCGCGAGCCACCAAGCGCTCTCGACGCTCCAGTAACGCTCCGACAACGCCATCACCCTCAGATCCACCCCGCCAAGTTCCCACTGAGACTCTCTGCACTCTGATGACAGCGGAGAAATTAGGGCTGCAGCGGCACGTCATCCATCGGGGGAGCCGCCGCCGCCGCTTCAGGCTACGCCAAGCATGTCGCAACCGCCAGGCCTCCGCGGATTCAGGGGGTCTGTGCTCTGATTATTGCTTTACTCCCGGGCCCGGGGTCTTT
Organism: Hoplostethus atlanticus; assembly: GCA_034670405.1. Taxonomy (NCBI): domain Eukaryota; kingdom Metazoa; phylum Chordata; class Actinopteri; order Trachichthyiformes; family Trachichthyidae; genus Hoplostethus; species Hoplostethus atlanticus. Next base: position 1,633,829 of record JAXDDX010000033.1, read on the forward strand.
GTCTCTCTCCCTATGTGTTGCGTTTTCTCACCGCGGATCCAGCTGAATAAATGGATGACATCTTAGAGGGAGATGTCAGATCGGGGCTTCTACCGAGCCCAGAGATCGTCACAATAATCACTGTTGCCTGTGCAAACAGTGTGCAGGTGCTCGGGCACATACACAAGATGAGATGGGGGCCCTGCCACGGAGCAGCAGGTTGCTTCGGGGGAAACCCTCGGCTCCCTCTCTTTCTTTCTTGTCTCTTTCTCCTCTCCACGCTCCCCCCCTTTTTTTTCATTTGCTCCATGCTGTCAGGGACGAGCCCCATCCCCCTTCTTCACGGAGACGTACACAATGCATGCATGCACACACACTCACACATAAAAAAGGAAGACGCACATCTACACAAGTAGCGGGGCGTGGAGATGTGGGGCACACACACACACACACACACACACACACACACACACACACGCAGGCCTATAAAGATAACCATGCTCTATCTGTCACTGAGCCCGTAAACCTTCTATCAATCTGCCCACGCTGCGTTTGGATTACTGGGAGGAATGAAATGAAGGGTATTCCTGCTGCACATGTATCAACCACATGCTCCATAATACGGCTTTTCACAAGCTTTAGAAATAGAAAATATTTGTATTTGATTGCATTTTTATTCATCCACATGAGTTTCATTTCTTTCTTGGGTTTTGTATTTGGTCATGTGGTTGTATTTCTCCTAAGAGATAGGTAAGGCTTTGTTGCTCTCCATCTCCTCCATTATAGTTCAATCCTCTTTGAACATCCCCCAACATCCCCCCATAGGTCCCACTAACACCCCCCCCATCCTCCTCCCATTCTCTGATGTATACAACATCCATACGATGCTCGGGCTGCTTGGCCGGGGTTGCGACCTGCCTTTATTACAAAGCTCTTTCTGATTTCCCCGTCGATAGGAGAGCGAGATGAAATGGCGTTGGCACCCTCCGGCGAGGCGCCCTGGCTCATCACCAAGTGAAATGACTGCACTCGAGCACCGAGGGCTGAAATTGTTCACATAGTAAATCTTTGTGAAATAATGAATAGCGACCTGTTATTGTTCCAAAGTGTGGGGGCGTAAATCAAAGTACGAGTGTAAGGTTTGGATAAAGTGTGTGTTGTTTTTTTTGATGTTCGTTTTATGTGCTGTGAATATTACGCTGATATATTGACGTTATTCTGCAGCCTTCAGTGTGATTAAATGCATTTTGCTGAATTATGGATTTGATTAAATATAGTTTTGCCTGCAGTATATCAAGAAATGTTGATGTGTTTATGATATACTTGGCTGTAGGCGTAAGCAGGACTAACACTGGAGCTCTACTGCCTCTCAGTGGTCAGTTTGGGAGGGGAGGAGGTAATCCTGATGTCACATCTGGAACTGATCACTGTTACAACATGAAAAAACAACAGCATGACAGAACTATCTGCTTTGCGTGTGACTGGAAAAACTCTCATTGTCTCTGTACAATGTCTTGAGTGTTTTAGCCCCCGGCTCTCAGACCACCACACTGCACTGCAGTAGCTGCTCCAGTTGCACTTTAATACAACTTGTGTACTCAATCCTGAAAACAACCATTCCATTGTTTTTGTTTTTATTTTGGATTTTGATCTGTCTGTCTCTTCACAAAAAAAATAATGGTTTTGGTAACATGCAGCGGTGGACCTGCTGGTCTGCTGGCCTGCTGGTCTGCTGACCTGCTGACCTGCTGGTCTGCTGGCCTGCTGGTCTGCTGGCCTGCTGGCCTGCTGGTCTGCTGGTCTGCTGGCCTGCTGGTCTGCTGGCCTGCTGGTCTGCTGGTCTGCTGGCCTGCTGGTCTGCTGGCCTGCTGGTCTGCTGGTCTGCTGGCCTGCTGGTCTGCTGACCTGCTGGTCTGCTGGCCTGCTGCTGTGGAGGTGTGACTAAGTTCACACAGTATCACAAAGACCAGATCCCCTGCATAGTGAGTTCAATGGGGGGCAGCAACTGTAGCCTAAACTCAGGCAGGGAGTTGTCTGGGGCAACACAGCACTGGTAACCTGGTTGATACCGATCACACACACACACACACACACACACACACAGTTATTGTGGGTCATGGGAACGCGACGGTGAGCTCACACTGTGTTTATTCTGTATGGTTTCCTATTGGAGTGTGTCCCTCTCACGGGACTCTTAATGGCTTCCCCTTTCCCAGGGCAGCGCGATCAGACCTCGCCAGGTCATGCCAGGAGGGCAGGAGTTACCAGGAAGCATGAGGTAACGTCAGGACCCGGCCTCCGCCTCAAAGGCCTCTCTGTTTGGAGTGAGACCTGCATCAAGAACGATGGTCTGTGAATGTTGAGCTGAAGGAGAGTAGCGGTCATCCGGAAGGGTTTTGTAGTTTGTTGTTATCGGCGTTATTATGAGTGTATTTGTTTGTTTTTCTGTGTGTTTTTCTGTGTGTTCTCCTGCCAAGACGGCTTTGAGACCATTCGAGATAGAGCCATGAAACAACACACTGGGACAAAAACAACCACAACTAGCACACTCTGAACTGGCAGGGGACATCAAGTACATCTGACATCAAATACAATACAGTTTGGCCCACTTTTGATCCAGATTAATACTGAAACAATTAATTTCACTTCACACCGGAGGGAATTCACTTCACAGCAAGATGAATTGACTGAAGTTTGCAGAGGACAGAGGTCTTATCAATTCAGATGTCTAGCCTGGAGGTACAGGATATATCTCAGCGTAGAGCCGGGGGGGAAGTGGCTCTCCAAAAGAATGCTAATGTGACATTTTGGGTTGAATAATCTTTAATGCTCTGGATAAATGTTGACATTTTGTGAGAGCGATTCAGCTTCAGAGACTGATAGCAAGCCACGCTCACACCCTGCTCTGGTTTGGGTGGGAGGTTTAGGATGCACGGCAAAAGGTAAAAACTCTCCGGTACAGACGGGAGAATAGAAATGATGACAGGAAGAGACACTTTTAGTTGACTAGTTAGTGAAGCACCTCGCCACTGGAGGGCGCTGTTGTCAGATGATTGCCACTTTGTCATACTATGTACACGACACAGCTTCCAGTAGCATTTATTTCACAATTGTGTTTAGATAGCAATGTGCAGTCCTCATAATTCATAAGAGTCATAGTTGTAGAGGTAGAAGATATCAGGACAATTTACAGAAGGTTATTGGTCATTTCCCTTTAATATATACCTACTACACACACACACACACACACACACACGTTTCCTCTGTGACGACCCTGCCCCTGTCTGCCTGTTATGTGGCTTGTGTGGCTGCTGTCTGGAGGTACTGGAGGTACTGGAGGTGGGCGTGGCAGAGTGTCATCAGCAACATTGGAAACACCGGGGCTTTGTGTGCCAGTGCTCCTTTGGTTTTTGGTTGGCGTCTCCTCTTGCGGCCCGGTTTGTGACACCTCACCGTTTGAACCGTCGTTGTTCGGTAGGATCCTCCACGTCTAGGCCAACCTGCTGCATCACTTTTTAAACATGACAGTATCAGGAGATCACCCCCGAGCAAATTTTAACTTTGATATTTTCAAGGTTGAATACCCAGACGACGGCAGCAACCAACATGAAGTAGGGCTACACTTTTAGTTTTTGGATATGGCGCCTTGTTGTAAGTGGAAAGCGTGATGAAGAGGCAGGGGTTCGTTGGACTCTCTTCACTATGCTGTACGTATCGATTTAACAAAATATAACCAGATTGATTTGTTACACAGGTTCAAGAGTGAAAAACCTCAAACAAGCAAACTCTCTACTAGGAGATGCTGAGGCTAGTAGAACAGTACATGAACTCCATCCTTCCCTCAGCGAGGCGAAACACTTCCACTGGTGTCTCGTTAAGAAGCCAACGTTCAGTATGGACTGTATCAGACAGGTATTGATCCGATTCAGCCGATACACTTGCATTGATCCACTCATCCAAGGGACCTTCTGGGGAATTTTCCTGACCTGTGGGTGGAGCGAGAAAAGGTTACACCCCCTCATCTGCCGCTTCCTTCTATTTTCTCTTTCTATTTTTCATGTATGTCTCAATCCAGGCGTCTTCGTCTCATTCTCACTGTATCATCATTCACAGCTGTCTCTCCCTCGCCATAGGAAGAGACGCTGATATACCATTGGATAGATAATCTAGAGGGTTTCATGATCCATCTTGACCAATTACAGGTCGGTTTTAGATGAGCAGTTTGCAAGGCGGTGCTCACGTGAACGGTCCATGCTTCAGTCAAAGGGTAAGACTGAGGAGAGTTCTTCAAGTTAGCCCATTGATTTTATTTAGACATGTTTGTCTCTTCTTGTGTTTGCAGCAGACATACAGAAACATATAAGTACTAACAGTCCAGCCTCTCAACAGCGAGACACTCTGCAGCATTGCAGCAGGAGGACGTCTTCATTACCGTCCCCGACTAGCTCCTGGCGGTGGTTTCCAGTTTCCGGTGCATCGCCGCGAGGCTCCAGCCCAGCCAGGACCATTAACTGACACGGTGCTATTCTGGCTCGGCTGCTAATGGGATGTCGATACAGGCCCCTGATCAGATGTTAATTGAGAGAGTGATGGATTGTGACTGCATGTTTGGCTGTCTCTTGCCGCCTCCTCCTCCTCCTCCTCCTCCTCCTCCTCCCCCCGTCCGTCTGCTCTCCCTCCATCTTCCTCTGCATCTATGAGAGATTCACTACTAAACCTCTCTCTTCTGATTGCACAGTGCACAGTGGACACCACCTATTGTGCTTGACCTATTGTGAGGTTGATGCCGTGCACATAAAAAACGAGAGGAATAAAACGTGGTGTGCGGTCGGTCCTCGAGGGGCGAGAGGTTCACCTCCAGATACCATCTACGTAAAGGGCCCGCTGGTAGGTGGCTGTGCCCTTTCAGCCGGTAAACAATACCACGACTGTCTTCATCTTCCTCCTCCTCGTGACGGCTGCGAGGAAATGAACTCACCGGCGTCTCTGGTTAGCGGCGGTATAGATAAGTAGCAGAGCGCACCGGGGTCATTAGCGCGGCGGAGGAGGAATGGAAAAGGTTAGTAATTCTTGCTTCTGTTAATTGGCTATCAGCATTAATGAGACACGCTGGCTGAAGAGACGGTGGGGGAGGAGGGGGAGGAGGAGGAAGAGGAGGGGTGGAGGAGGTGCATTGGGTACAAAATGTCACGAGCAAGAGTAGCTCACCTCTAGACTGGAAATGTCAGCTCACTGTCTTTGGACATATGAGTGATGGGTGTGTGTGTGTGTGTGTGTGTGTCTATCCACACCCTGTGGTCTGTCTGCAGATTCATATCTACTGAGAATAGATACTCTGTCTTGTTAACACCGACCTTTAGTCTGTGGATGTAATTACTATAATTACTAATCCCCCCCCAACACACACACACACACACACGGGCATACAACCAGTATGTAATAATTGCTCTTCATTTCTTACTCTGTCTCAGCAGACTATAACATCATTATTTTTAAAACAGGTATGAAGAAACCCTCACCTCACCAAAAAATGAGATTGTGTGTTGAAGTAATAAATCCTTCACAAATGATGAAGTGAGGGCGAATGGAAGTCAGGGTGTCCATAACATGTTGGTTATTGTCCATAATGTAAGTAAAAAAGTATCCAACACTTTGTCCCCTGGGTCCAATAGACGTGTATTGATTGATTAACGTGTATTTTCTCTGTCCAAAATCACTCTAGTTGCACCTTCTGTGCTTCGTTTCTGTGGGCAGCGTCCTGCAGTTCTGCTCAGAGTCAACAGGGGGCAGTGAACATCAACGTGACGACACCGAGAGCACTGAGAGGAAATATTAACTGTGAGTGACATTTCCTTTTCCTCTAGCTCCTGGGGCTGAGCGGTGATGGCAGGTTCATTTACAGTAGATTTGAATTTGACGGCCAGGTTTTTCCGAGGCCAAGTCCGGTCTCCTAGTCTCTCGGTCTCTCGGTCTCTCGGTCTCTCAGCCCCTCCTGGCCTTGACGAAACGACCCTCACCGTGGAATGAAATGGCACAAAAAACGAGTGGGGAAATGGGGATACACAAAACTGGCAGCTACGACTCATGTGGAGCGGTGGAGAATGTATGTGTGTGTGTGTGTGTGTGGAGAGAGAGAGGATGCAGGGTGCAGTGTGGATAATCCAGATGTGTGTGTGTGTGTGTGTGTGTGTGTGTAACTCTAACCTCCATCAATCACTGCTGAGCCTGCCAGTCGGGGTTGAACGGCTAGTCCAGCTGTCTGATAGCTGACAACACACACACACACACACACACACACACACACACACACACACACACACACACACACAGCGTCGTCGGCACCAACAGCATGCTCATAAATCAACCCCCTTTCACACTCCTGAAGGACAAAGAAGATAAAATAAAAGCCTTCAGTCATGTTTTCTCTCTCCCTCAATCGTCACATTCTGCGTTATGTAAGGAACATAAATTTGTTTACTTGTTGGCGCTGATTTACTGAGGAGCAACAACATAACATCACATGAATCATTTCCATCTCTTATTCCCCCGTGGCGGCTGCCGGTGACAGCTCTGTGGGTACACGCTGGATTGGTATTAGCAGAGCAGGGTTTGGTGTGACAGTACAGAAGAAGGATTTAGTACACAGTGCACATGGCAGTGTAGCGTCACTAGGGAGATGGATACCGACTCCGGAGGTGGGGGTTTGAATCTAAACATGGAGCGACTCTGTGGGACTGATTTTTTTGGAGCAGACAGTTTTAACCTTTTGCGGTCCAAACTGGAAAAATAACTAAACTTCAAATCAATATCCACTATTTTCCATAAAGTTTTTAAAGGTTATTGCAGGTTCATGTATAAATCAGGATGTAGCTTCACTAGTTTTGACGTCCTGCTACTGTTTATCATGAAATTGTAGGTAATGTTGGTAGCGATGATTCACCTGATTCACCTTCTTGTCCTGCTTCAAATATCATATTGTTAAGAACGCTTTGTGAATCGTGGCGGCGGGGATGTCATGAAGTTTTAGAAGATTTAGATTTAATGCATGAAATGTGACACAGCCTAATAACTAGCCATAAAAGTCTCTTCCCTTTCTTTTGTTTCTGTTGAGTTTTGTAGAAAATATGTTCTTATACATTCTGAAGAAACATCATTTAACATTTCAATATAAACTATTTACCATCAACATTAATTAACCGTTTGACATGGGTGTATAATTGACATAAAAGCATTGATTTGGGTAAATAAAACCTCAACATCAAACAAACTGAAATGAACATATCAAATGTAACTAATTATAGAAGTACATTATAGAGAAGAAATAACACCCAACACAGTAAAACCCACAGGTTTGACCCCCGTTACCTGCTCACTCAGCGTGAGTCGCTGAGAGCAGCAGCTAAATGCCTGAAATGTGACGTAAATGCAATGCACCTTGGGTAGAGCTGGCAGATCTGTGCAGGGGACGGGAGGCAGAGTCAGATAGGAATGAGTATTCAATAAAACAGGTGAGGAGGAGCTAGCCGGGGTGCAACCGAGGAGGGGAGAGAAAAATAGAATTGTTAGACAGAGGCTGGGATGCTAGCGTCTACATCTACCTCAGGCTGCTGGAGAACACCTCTCTGTGGGGAGCACTTTCACAGTCTGAAAATAGAAGCAGCACTACGGACCACCTCCCCCCCCCCTCAGCCTCCAGAGACTGTATCTCAGACAGCAATGGTAATTGGTTCTGAAAGTTTGTGCGCCAACAATTTTAAATTAATTCTCAAATTGGGAGGCAAACATTCGCGGTGGCCCCCTCGGGAGACGGGGATCTTCGAGTGGGAGCTCTTAATCTCGGGCTCCCGTGGCTCCAGCTATCTCAACGCCATCAAAGGTGAAACCTCGCATTAGCCATTCAGCCCGCGAGACAGACGTCCAGACGGAAGGACAGACGGGAGGAGAAAGATTTCTGTTTCAGAGAAGAGAGAGTATTTTTGCACTGTGATGCACGTTTTGATGTCAAGGGTAGGAAGTAGTAGGTAGTTAGTAATCATGGTAGAACTATGAGCAAGAAATTGGTATTGTACTGATTTAGGTGTTTTGTAAGGCATAATAAGCCCCCATATCACTTTGTGACAGTCACACCAGATACCTCATATTAGAATATTCTATACATAAACTTACAATACTATTATCATTTATTTTGCATTTTATTGCATTTATACACTGTACTTCAAAATACTTATCAGTGGCACCGACTCCCATCATGTCACACTGTACTCCACATAGCTTTTCCACTCAGGCATCAATAGTTGAGTATAGTTAATTATTATAGCTGATTCTGTACCTGCCACATCAAGCATCATTATGATATGATACTGGTCCAACCAACACAACCAAGTCTTTTTGCAAACCAAAGCACACTGGGTTGATCTGTAACACAAGTGTAGGACTGAGAGGATTTTGGATTCATGTCAGAGAAAGAAAGAAAATGACCTTCAGAAGACACAATATCACCACAGGTTCTGGTCCTACAAACTACTAAGGTGTTAAAGTCACACACTTAAAATCCTTGAGCCTTTTGTTACATTAACAATTCATCTTATTCCCACGGTGTCCATTTTCAATTCATTGACTCACACTCAGGGTGGGAAACTCTCTCTCTCTCTCTCTCTCTATCTATCTATATATATATATATATATATATATATATATGTATATGTATATATGTATATCCTTATTCAACACATTGTATTGTTAGCAATCTCAGGAACAAAGGCTGGTTTAAATTAGCTAGCTTACCAGCTAGCTAGCTATAGTGGGCCAAAAATATGACCTTAAAATGTGAACCTTATCTGTGAAATGATAAATGTTTGTATGATGTGTATCTTGGTGTACAACAGTGGGCACAACTTCCTAGTTTGGAATGATCCAAATACGTAGCGGGGCTTTCCGTGCTAAGCTAACATTTTGACTTGGTATAAAAGTGATGACTTAGCTTGCTAGTACACTAATGTACTAGCAAGCTAATGTACTACTAATGTACGCTGCACCATGAAAATGTTATAGCTAGAGATAGTTATAGTCTGTCACCCACCACAAACAAAAGGTGCAATCATTTTGTTTTGTTTGGTGAAAAGTCATTTAATGGAAAATGTAGTTAACTATACACACTGACTATACTATATAAGTACAATCTCGTACCCAAGCCTTTTCCCTCAAAAATGTCAATGTGGGTGCCGCAAGATGATTTTCAAAACAACGTATTGTTGTTCGTCTATGGGAACTGGTGCTAGCCTCCTAGCCGCTAGTAAACCAGTGGGCGGTCTTGGTAAACTCCGGGTCCCTATAGTTCAAAATCCTTCATACATGACAACGAGAAGTCGGGTCTCGGAGAAGCTCACAACAGGACGGAGTCGCTGAGAGAGACACGGGAAAGAGAAATGCAACTGTTCTGCAGTATATCTAATAATCAATTTGGGCATGCATGCTGCTCTAGGAACAGATTAAGGAGAATCAAAGTACTCTTTAACCCTCCTGGCAGCTTGTCCATCTGCCAATCTGGATCTGTACTCATTAGCTTTCGACATGGTGAGGGGTTCGGCCAAACCACACCCACACACACACACACACACACACACACACACACACACACACACACAAATATTTCTCACTGTAGAGTCATATTGTATTTTTGCCGATTCTCTTCCATGTTGAGCTCAGTTGCTCAGTGCAGACTCAGAGCAGCGGGAAGCCCCAGGTCCACCATGTTTGAACTAAAGGATCAACATCACAAAGCCATCTTAGATATTTCTCCGATTCCCCCTGTTCTCTTTTTTCCCCCATTCTGATAATTGGTGCTGCCTGGGGGACGGGGGGGGAATGTGAGATGAGGAAAAGACTGATAGAAGAAGGAGACAACGTAGACAGCAGCCGAGAGATGGAAAGAAGAAGCATTGTCAGACGGGCTACAACAACATGTATATAAAAAAATAAATCCTAAATTCAACCTGATACTTTCACCTGGCTTCAAGGCCTCCACAGCAACTGATGTCAAGATGTTTTCCCTTCATGGCTCAGGAGTCTAAAGCGTAAAGTGGAGAGGGAGGAAAGGGGGGTCGGGAGGATGGATTGTGTTTCCTGCAGCCTCATTATACATAGTGCTTTTTCCCAAACAGTGTTGTTTTTTTTTGTTTTTTTTTCTGATGATAGATGTTTTTCTGCCAACACAGATTTCGTTCTGACAGAAATGTTACAACTCTGATTAAAGTCACGCTGTCGCGGTTCATTCTTCAACAGTGTATGAAAGGCTGAAGTGCTTTTGTAAGTAGGGCAGCGTGTACTCGGCGTAGCATGTTGTCTAAGATGATGAGAATTACTGTAATTTCTCTATCAGTGGCATGATGTCTCTCTCTCTCTCTCTCTCTCTCTCTCTCTCTCTCTCTCTCTCTCTCTCTCTCTCTCTCGCTCAGCACTTTATCTCCCACAATGGTTTCCATTTTCAAGCCGGGGGGGATTTTTTTTCAAGCCTGACTACACTTTGCTAAATGCTCACTTTCAGTTTCAGACACTTGAAAAAATACAGCCAAATAACTGATGGCACTTCCACATCCAGCCTAATGTGATCAGATACTTTGGAGAGAGAGAACGAGAGAGAGAGAGAGACAAAGAGACCTCGGGATATACAAGGAAACGTGAAACATTAATTTGTCAGATCCACTTTCTAAATCCTCCCCAATCTTATAGTGCTGGAGAGGAGTCCTGAAAGAATACCACTACTTACACAGAGAGAGTTGGTGTTGGTTATTGGGATCTTCTACGATTTAAAGGTACAGTCTGAAAACTTTGATCGGCACCCAGTAGTGTGACTCTTCCAGTTAGGCAGATACACAAACCAATTTAGACCGCTAAGAGGAAAACAAACTCAGTGCCTCCCTCCTTGCCGGTTCACTTTGCTTCTGGCGCTTTCAGAGTGGCGTGCTGCTGTTGTGGAAAGTCACGTAAGGAGGTTCTGGTGTAGTACAGTAATACAAATAGTTTTAGTGCAACTGTATGTAAAGCCACACTGACATCTCGGGTCATGTCGTGACAAGAGATGTGGTTGATTTCAAAGGAAGAAGACATTTCGGCACTAACCGCTGCCACGACCAATCAGCACTCGCTTGTCAGCCTCGCTTCCGCGACGTCGCGACTCATCAGCTGAGCCGCTCACGTGGAGGCTTCTCACTTCAGCACTGAGACTGCCTCGGTTGGGAGGAGGCTGGAGGCTTGCAGAGTATTGCAAAGGAGCACACAGATCCTTTAAAAATAATACTTTTGTTTTGTTTTAAAAAGGATCTTGAATGAGCCTAAAAAGCTCCTTAGCAACAAGGCCTAGCAAGGAGACCTTTGATGTATTATCTTCCCCAACCATCGTCCTCATGAAGTTAATCTTTATAAAGAATAGGTTGGTGAAACATTGGAAAGCAAGCAATGGCAGCTAGTGTCCAGTCCTCACATTAGGAAGAGTGACCCATAACTGCTCACTTTTAAAGGAACACCCTGATCACCCTGCACCCAGCAGCCTGCCATCTACCTCATCTGAACACCCTGGTGGTAGTGCACCCACCCTCCCATCAACCTCTTCAAACCTCACACCTATATCTGCTGGTGATGCAACATCCTCTGAACCTCTGGAGCAGGTGAGTACAGCACATTCTTCCATACCAGCTTCTGTGTTTGGCTATAATACGGTAATACGCTTTAATAGGTTGCTTATTTAGGTATAACAGTGATTGATTGATTATATATGTCTGCATGTGTGAGGTGTGTATTTGTGGCTGTAGAGAGGTTTGCTGTGTGTATTATGTGCAATGTTTTTTTTCGTTTTTGAAAGAACAGAAATAAAACATGTTGTGTTGGTAACAGTGAGTGGTGTCATGTTATTACTTTTGGGGGTGGGTGTGGGGGTGCAATCTGGGATCTCGCTGAGGGCAATTGGACCAGGGCCGGTGAGAGGGCTGCTAGTCAGAACAAAAACAAGCTCCTCATTACTGAGATGCAACAAGGTGGAGGTCGGCGAGAGCCCGGGCTGGACCTGAAGAGTTTTAAGTACCCGGTCACACTCCAGTGGAGAGTCTAGCAAAAAAGAACAAAGAATCAGCGGGGTCTGATGTGGCTCTGCAGGCAGATGAGACTCACGATGACTTGATTGAGATGAGATCAAGCATGAGACACTCAGCCAGATGTTGGTGTTATTCAGACAGAAGGAGAGAGAGAGAGAGAGAGAGAGAGGCAGAGAGACTATCGTTGACACAGATAGAGACTGGAGGCAGGAAGAGAGGAAATGAAGTTTGTCAGCTGTGTAACAACTTTTCATGTCATCTTTCTTCTGGCAGAATGACTTGTTGCTATGGAAACCACACAGAGAGACCGTATGTGCGAGTAAAAATAAACTTCAACCTGTGATTACTGTTGGAACATGAAATTGCCGTCCGATATTTTTTGCCCCCTTCCAGACAAGGCCTGCTCCAACAAAACGAGAGCAAATCTTTACTCTTTATTTCTTTAAATCTTTGTTTGGGTCGGTGGTGTCGGCACCCTCACCCTCACCCTCACCTCACCTCACCTCACCTCACCTCACCCAAGACACCCGTCGGTTACAATCACAATCTTCTGTTGGTTTTTTTGCCACTCCACATGAGGAGTTAGAGATGAAGTGCCTTGCTCCAGGGAATGCCAGTGGAGTTGATGGGACGACATTAGCCACCTGACTTTTCCAATTTATTCTCCATGCCCACACTTCCTTACCGGGTTTGGGAATTCCAGGCAGCACCCTTTTGATCACAAGCCTTACCCTAACCTCAAGGCTCAGGCTGCCCCACTTTGCCCGAGTTGCACTTGGAAGTTTGATCTTGGGTTTGCGCTCTCCATCTGGACTGTTCAGTAATACCAGAAACTCAACGTGGGGACGTGGATCGACGTCTTCATCGTCGTCTTCCTAGCAGGCGTGGTCCAGCCAGCCAGACGGCGCTGTGCTGCGGTGGTGGGATGCTGCTCTGACCTTTCCAAAGCACACTGTTTGGGATGCAGGCTGGGTTGCAGGCAGCACAGCGGGTCTCAGAGGAGAAAACAACAACTTGCTCTTAAATTGGCATGGAACAGTGTGTTCCCAAAGCAGCATATTGAATGTGTCAGGAATCAGCGGGCTCCTCCAGTCATCCATTTCTCTCGCTATCTCTCGCCCTTCCTCTCTCTCTTTTCTTCTCTCCCCCACTCTCTCTCACTATTTTTCTTCTTCCTCTCACTCTCTCTCTCCTAATTTCTTTTTTGTCTTTATCCCAAAACCAATATTTCATTGCTTTATTTGGGACAGAATTTAATAACGTCTTCTGTGTATTGAAGCAAGTGGGAGGGATTGGATGATGGAAGGAGGAGGGCAACACTTTATCTGCCTGAGTGAAAAGGCTGTAGGACCCCCAGGATGGTTTTTTTGCCTAGTTTGTTTTTATATTTGGTTTTGTTTTTCTTATAAAATAACCACATTAACAATTTACATTTTAATACAAAAAATGCATTGTTGTTTTTCCCCACATCATTTCTACTTTATTACAGGCTGCATTGGGGTCTGCATGGTCAGGGGTCTATGATATGAAACTGATTGAGTAGCTCAATAGTTACTGCCAACTTAATAATAATAATAATGAACCTTTATTTAACCAGGAAGGAGAATTAATACTGCCGTCATTAAAGTCTATTTACTTAAATAACGTATTTAGATACATTTTAGAGGTACTACTGCTTGACTTGAAGCATTTTCAATAACCTTCACTTTCACTTTCAATGACTACCATGTCTACAGTATAAGGACACTTACAAGTAATCATAATGCTCTTTTAATTCTTAATGACCATGCCTGCAAGAACTCATAATGCTTACTGATGCATATCAACATAAAGCCTAATAGAACGTAAAGTGAATTATAAGTACAAGCGGAAATGGAAACCACGTTGGAATGACAATGAATGTAACGTTGAAACAGTCTGTTGTCAGTCAGGCGTCCTGGGAGGACACAACCACAACTGATCCTGAGCAGGATGACTTGCATCGGCATTGGTTCTTATACTAAAAACAAAATGCAGTTTTTTGGTATTTGCGTTACTTCATTACTACATGATTTAAGATGTTTCAATCCATCTGTCACTTCACCTGACGGATCAAAAAAGGATTCAGTGACGCAGTACACAGGGATACTCAAACTCAGTAAAGCAGTACTACTCCGTGGACAATATACATCTTGATAATAGTACTGCGCTGTTAAATCAATAGTTCCCGTTTTAGACAGCGAATTGAATTGAATTGCAAACCTCTCGTACCAAAGATTACCATGTACCGTACAGCTGTTCCCGCTACTGTCAGGCTAACAAAAACCTTCAAGCTGATGAATGAACCAAAGCCAAACAATGGAGCAGCTATTTCCATAGAGAATATTCTCCGCGGAGAGGAACCACCGATTAGGACCGGCCTCGTCCATGTTGGTCCGAGTGCGTGGGTACACCTGTATACCATTACCATATAGATTGCCTGTCCATCATTTCCATTTTGATATTGCAGGAGAGGATAGCATGATGGAATAGAGTGTGAAAAGAGTTGGGGGGGGGGGGACTTCGGGGTGAGGGGGAGGGAGAGTGAGCATATGTATAACATCCAGTTACAGTACAAGCGATGCTACAGCAGTCGCGTAGTTCACCCGGTTCCTCTGACACCGCCGCCGCCGCAATATGTATTCCCAACCAGCTTTGCCCGGGAAGAGGAATGAGATCCGATGAGTTACGGCGCCCAAAAGGCCGCTGACCCCGTGTGTTGCGAGGCGGAGAGACCCGACGGTGAAAGTGAGCCCGTGGCCTCACGAAGCACGACTGCACACAGCAGCAGCAGCAGCGGCGGCAACAGCAGCGCCGAGATGTCACCGAGTTCACTTGCTATCTGTTATTTCAAAGATAATTGGCGGTAATGATGGTTTGTAATATTGCCTCGTCACAATTGAAACCCCATCTTCCTTTATTCTGGTAATCGGTGTGTTTTTCATCACCTCACCCTCTCGCGTTTAGCTGAATAACATCGCCTGGATCCCACCAAGCTCCGTAATGGGATTGTAGATGCTGCGTTGGAAGTTGCTCGGCGGTGAATGGAAAACATTCTTAGTTCACATGTGCCGTTCACCAGAGGGCACCTTGTCCCCAGCAATAATTCCCTCATTAAGAAGCCAGCATCGACCCCCTATCACCCCAATTATCACATACATTAATCCCATCACTCTTCTTCACAAACACACTTTCCAAAGGTCCGCAGCATTGATAGCTTGCTGATTGTCACCTTGACGTCTAAACATCAATTGGGGCTCTGGGTATATTCTCAGCTTCCACTCGATCTGAAGTCAGTTAAAGTCATTAGAGTTCGATGATGAAGTGTTTTGAGACCGACATGTGCACACGTGAGCAAATACCATTGATGCAGACACACAAACACTCAATATTTCAGTGTATCTCCATAGGGGGGGGCAGCTTTGCTCTTGGTTCGATCTATTAGTGCCCCGCTTCTCTTCCTGGTGGAATGTACCACTTTTAATCTATATTTCATGTTACGCAGTCTTACCTCGATAGGATAGTGACGTACTGATTCTCACTCAGTATCGAGGTGTGAGTGAACGCAGAGTGTCCAAGGTGAAAAAGGGCTGTCATTTTCACAATAAAAGCCTGTCTGTCTCCCTTCTCCCTGCCTTCCATTCACGTCTTCTCGTGTTCAATACGAAGACGGATTTTCAGTATAACAACGGGGAGGTCTTCCTACAGCACGGAGGATCTGCTCACTCCCAGATACTTCAGAGTAAACGGTTCAAATGCTCAACTTGGAGGCTGGGTAATTGTTACGCTCCCCACTTGCTCTCTTGGGCTCGAACCTCTCCAAGCTTGTTGGAGATAATTGGCCTTTCTCTTTCTAATGAAGAACCGAATAGTGAAAAAAGGATGGGGGACTGTAGGTGCAGTAAGACAAAACAAACGTAATTCCCCCCTCATGAGGTTTTCAAACATTTTGAAACAGATTATTTTAATACCATTGAAAAATTAATTGTTATAATTAATATATATATTCCATACATCCTTTGTAAGGACGCTCGTTTATACCTCTTCGTTTATATCTCTGAAATGAGTTTTTCATAAGAGGAAATAATGGATTAATGAAATATGGCGTTCAGCAGATCACACAAGCGTCAATTTACTGCAAATGCTCATCATCACAATACTTGAACTTTTACACTGGTTACCTCTGGATCGGTCAGTTCCAGTTAGCATTCCCTCAGTCATCCAGGAAAGGAAAGGAAAGGAAACAGAAGGAAAGGAAAGGAAAGGAAAGGAAATATTAGTGGGCTGGGAGCATGAGTGGGTAAACACACACACACACACACACACACCTGTGGTTATGTTGTTCAGTGAGCTCTCTCGGTCTGTGGGGACAGACCAGACAGTTTGTTGGTTGTGCGGTTTGGGAACGAGAAAGGTCACGTAAAAAGGTCACCGCTTCGCTGCACCTGCTGGGGACGACACAACGAGGAACCGCGGCTAACAAACTGAGGAAAGATGTCAGGCTTTGTTACGACCTATTGAGGGATGACCCAGCTCGGAGGCGCACAGTCAACAGTGGAAAAGCTGTTTTGACACGTTTATCGAGAAACTACATTTTCTTGCACAGCGATATGCTCCTCCTCCTCCATCCACTGTTATAACGCCACATAGCGGATCGCCATTTATCTTAACCGCTTCATTATTGTGTCATGTTGCAGAGTAAGCAGCACAAAAGGTCACACGTCGGAAAATGAAGAAACAACTCAACGTATGGAACAGATTTCTCAATTTATCTCAATTCATCTTGCTGTAAGTCGGGAAGAGGAAAGAATGATTTGGTTGTATTGAGTCTCTTAATGTGTCTGCTGGTTTCTTACCTCACTTTCTTTGCTGGTGTTTATCCTGATGCATGAACTTGCATGAACGCACAGGCTGTGGGAAGGGACTACATTCCCCAGTGGACAGTGACCAGCCAGTCGGCCATCTTGCCCCAGGTGAACGGCATTGCACTCAGCCAGGTGGGGGATGCTGGAGAGGAAAGAGACGTAAAGAGAGGAACCTGCAGAACCACGAGGAAGGCTGCTGACGGTTCTCCCTGAACATCTGATTTCTGAGGAGAAGGTTAAGATGTACGTTGAGTAAATGATGAAAGGTGAGTGCCTGTAGCAGGAAACTGCCCTCAGATTGGGCTTGTGAGACCTGCCATTTCCCCTGGGGTGCCACAACACACACACACACACACACATTGTTCATTAAAGACCACACTCAGCGACAGGAGAATCGTATTGCGTGACAGTGAAGTCACAAGCTAGCCCACTCCCTTACATTATGGCTATCTTCCCTCTCATGTTTTCATTCCTCTCATTCTCCTCCTCCCTCGTCCATCTTTTCCCCTCCCTTCTGCCTGTAGGACGAGTCTGGACCACTGTGTGTGTGTGTGTGTGTGTGTGTGTGTGTGTGTGTGTGCGATAATGGAGGGTGAGAAGACACAGTGCCTTTTATGGACAGCTCAGACCCAAAACATGCCCTACTGGGTTATTGGAACATACTGAGGTATCTAGTATATAATGTTGTTTTTTCCCCCGCCGTGATAAAATAATAGATATGGAGCTTGGGGGGCTTTCACAAGGAAAGCCATGTTTTTTCAGAGGTTTCCATCATGCCGTCCTCCCCACTGGATGCATTGAATTAAAGAGATATTTCACTTTGGCACGTCATCTAAAAATACTTTATGACTGTGGGCAAAAATACGCCTAAACATTAGTTGTTTTCTTTTGTTGTTGTTCTCCTCATCCATAGAAAACAGGTTTTTTTTAAAACTTCAATTTAAAAACTCATGAAAAAACACACAATACATTCCATCATTCTGCTTTACTTTTTTTATGTGATCTAAGTATACAAAAAAACAATCTGCAGGTTAAAAAAACAAACCAACTGTGTGACATACTTGTAGATTCACAGGACGGCTTATAGTAGTCCGTCTGGTCTGACGATAACTTCCTCTTCTGCTTTCACAATGAATCATTTGATTGATGGTTCATATGGACAAAAGGACACAGAAAAAAGTGTTGCATTGGCCTCCAGATTTTGCAAGCCATGTGAAACCTCCAGATGGTCCACTCTGATTGACACCAGTACCGGCCACCAGCATGCTAGGAGAGAAATACCTGCAGTATCAGAACACAGAGACATAAAAATAGAGTTTGTCTTATTGGTTTCTACCTCTAAAAATACTGTGTACCTGTCTCCTAACTCAGAGCGGTTAACGGCCACCACAGTTATATTTGAGCTGCTCTACTCAACAGCAAAACACCTTCACCGGGGATCCTTGGATTGACGGTGACCATGAGCCTTCGGGCTTGGAACAGCATTACTGTACGCTGCTGCCATGTACTCAATCTGGCTTCTCCCCGAACACCGACTCTCCTCCTCAGGCCAGTCATTTGCTGAGCTGGGGTTGTGTCGATATTGACCTCCCAGAGGTACACCACTCTCTCCTTCCATCATTCCCTCCTCCACCCTGCAGGGGTAAAAAAAAATAGGCACACTTCCTCCAGTGCCCAGATTCATAACCTCTCTGCTGTCAATCAGAGCTTATGATGTGTGTGTGTGTGTGTGTGTGCGTGCGTCCATATTTGAAAAGCAAATAACCCAGCTTTAACCCGATCCCAAACTCCCTGAGATGTACGTGAGTGGGTGAGATTTTCCATAAAAGTGCTTTCAAGGTTGCAAAGGTAAAAAAAATCACATTCATGTGCTAATGTACAAATATGTCAGTTGCTTTTGCCTTTTCAAGAGTTACAAACACGATGTGCGTATGTCAAGCGTCTGTCGTCTAAACACAGCCCTTTGTAGCGCTGCAGACCCTCTGAACGCTACAACTCAACACGGTTGGATGTTTAATTCATAAAGCACAAATCTAATCTAATTCTTACTCTCACAACCGGTTCAGAAGAAGTCCTTGATAGGAAGTCACTGCTAGCAAAAGACTCTGCCATAATGACTCATATACCAGCGAGGACGCAATGTTTTATGAATGCAGTCCGCCAAATTACATTCATGGTCTGCCGAGTCACGGTTCAGGGCTGCTCAACCTCGCCTCGGCTCCAAACCTTTCAGAGGTTGTAATTTGACGCATTGTGAAGGGTTTGAGAGTCACACAACAACGCTTTCAACATTTGTCACGCAGTAATTTCTGAAAAAAGAAAATGTATGTGAAAAAAAAGGAAATGTACGTGACAATGCAGCAAATCAATGGTTCAACCAAGTATTTTTCTCCAGTGTAAAAGTTAGTAATAGTAAACCTTTAAGGCTATTTCAGGTAACACTGTCGTTTTAAGCTCAAGAACAAGCAAACCACCCCCTGCTGTTACAATCCCATTTTTATAATCACGTTATTTCTTTCTAATTATTAATATTAAACAAAATAATCAGCATGGAGAAACTAATAATGTTCTACTTTCAATGATATTTTCTTATAGTTTCTGCAGCGTTCAACAACCTGGAGCGTCCTGTTTCCAGTGCTGGATGAGTCAGTCTGTAACTCGAGAACGATGTGATGCTTTCGTAGATACTTCATTATCGTTTTTGCTTCGTCGCCGTCCCCGGGCGGGTCAGAGTGCGAGGTCAGCTGCTACTGAACCTCTGGATGCTGGTGGAGATCCAGCAGGGTGGATGGATGCTGACGCAGGATCTTGAACCCAGGTCCTCAAGCTGAAGGGCAGGCTCCCTAGCAACCACGCCACCTTGTCTCATCAGGACCGCAAGAGTTGACCGCTGTGTTGCGTAACTCACGATGACGTCCCAACTTTTATAAGATAATATGATAAGATACTCTCTTTGCAATACCCCACACTATGGTATTACATCGTTGTCATTGACCTACAGTATCAGTGTCTATTTATAACATTGCACTACTGCTGCTGCTGAGGAGGATTTAATGCAAAACTTCAGCACCCTTGAAATTACAATTGAGACACTGATGTGAGAAGGGCAGCTCCTTTGATAAGAGCAGAGAAGGCTCTCCAGCGTTTCACTGAAGAGAGCCATGGCACCAATAAGATCCTCAGGAGGTGATACGGAGTTACAAAGAACAGCACCAAAGGGAGCCGGGGAGCCGAAGGATCCCAAAGATACAGAACCTCATTAGGAAATGGAATAAATTTCAGAGTTAGGAAACAGATGTGAGATAGCGGGGAAGTTTAAGACTCATGGAAGTGAAAGAACATGACTTGTTTGCAGAGTAATTTCATTTCACTGGCGGCCACAGCTCCACTTAGTGACCACTTTCCAATTGATTTGGTCCAATTTGGAATTAAAATGGTGTAAAAAACAAAAGTGGTCTTGATGTAATGTTATATGTTTTGTTTATAACCTAATTGAAATGAAATGAAATGTTTGTATTGTATGTATACATTCTGATCACATGGCTGTTGTGATGAAGATACTCATGGTGACAGAGTGATGATGTACACCCAGAGGTAAAGAAAGGGGCTGGGTAATAACGGATGAATAACTCTGGATCTCAAATCCAGGTTGACCATGCCTTGAAATAGTCATGGGTTGTAAAATAAAACATGTTTATGGATTGAATGGTGACTTCTATTAAAAGTGGTTTATAGTTTATAGTTTGAAGTTAGTTTGAAGTAAAAAATGACAACCTACTGCCAAAATCACTTTCTTCCAATGAATGCCCAGGTACTCAAATAGTGTGTCACATATTGTATGTGCACCATGTTGTGCTCACAATAAAGGGAACAGCGTAACAGTGAACCTAACACCAATAAATAACTAACGTGACTCCTGGGAGCCCATTACTTCATTTCCACAGACATTTAGAGGCTATATTGTTATATGAAATGTACTTAAAACATATAAAACATTAAAACATGACACGTTGTTTTTTTTAAACATCCAGGTCCTTCAGCCAGGTCCTCTTTCTAACTAGGTTACCCCACCATCCAACAGTGCTGAGCTGATAGCTGCTAAAAGCCCCTTATTCCTGACAAACATCTCCTCTCCAAGATCTCCTCTGGCGTCCTGCGGTAGGTTGCTCTGCCAAAGATTGTAGGCAAAACAAAAAAGAAATGACAGCCAACTCTGATATTAGT
>JAXDDX010000033.1:1657500-1802500 GCA_034670405.1 Hoplostethus atlanticus
CTGCGCCGGGAACGAATGGCTGAGAAAAAATAAGTAAGACAATGGATCTTCAAGTGTGCAACAGCCTGTTAACCTACCTGTTACCTGTATAATGAGAGAGAGAGAGGGAGAGAGAGAGAGAGAGAGAGAGGGAGAGAGAGAGAGAGAGAGAGGGAGAGAGAGCGAGAGAGAGAGAGAGAGAGAGAGAGAGAGAGGGGGAGAGGCTGGAGGGATAGATTTTTTATCCCTTGCTCCAGGGGACACCCAGACAAAGACCATAATGTGTGTGTGTGTGTGTGTGTGTGTGTGTGTGTGTGTGAAGAAATCCAAACATAACTTTCCAAGACACCTTTAATAATGTGTGTGTGTGTTTGTGTGAAATCCAAACATTACTTTAAAAGTAAAAACAACTTTTCTTTGAATGTGTTTGTGTGCGTGTCTTTAGGTGTGTGTGTGTGTGTGTGTGTGTGTGACTTTAGAATAAATTGTGCCTTCAAGTTACTGTGCAGCTCACCGACAGTGAGTCACCCAGCCTGATTGTGTCTGGGTCTGAAAGGTTTAGGCCAGAGGACAGAGATCAGTTTTCACATTTGATAGGTAAATACATTTAACACTTTCACTTAAGTAGAATCACAAAAGGAGGACTTAAATAATACACACACACACACACACACACACACACACACACACACTTGCTCACGCACATCCAATCACACAGATGCACACAAACCCATCAATATGTGTTGAGATGTGATAGATGATGCGTCGCCATCATGAATAAAACACTTTTCCCCACAGACCCTCGCCTCTCCCTCAGACCGTCACAGTAACTTCACCTACTAGCCCCAAGACGTCTGTAAAAAATGTAAACGCTATAATACGAGACGTGAATCACCACGCAGGCATGCCTACACATCTGCTGTTGCCATGGCGATATATATCGATCCGCTTACTCTGCCCTGAATCAAACTTTACGAGCTGTTGTAATAGGGGCTATTATGGTGGGAGGCTAAGCGACGGGGAATCATTGTTAGTCTGAGGAGCCGGCATCAGATCGAGTGCACAGTCTGAGTGATGTCACCACGGATAGCAATGTGCAGCTCAATAAGATATATTATACACCATCAGTCTGTCTGTCTGTCTGTCTGACTGTGACCCCGTGAGCTTACGCCCCAAAATCCTGAAATTAGCTTTTCATCGATGCTGGCGGCAGATCTCTTTTCCTCTGGCCGATACATTTCAGTGGCCACGGCGCGGGGGAAGTCATAGCAACAACAACAACAACAAGCTAGCGGCGCTCGATTCTCCCACTGGCCTCGTCAGACAGCTCATCAAGATGAGTGGCGGGTGTGTTGGGGGCGTGACCTTGACCGGGATGTAGGGCTGAATCTGATTCTCACATTGTTAAAAAAATATGTCATGTCATGATATGTTACATTCAGGTGCAGAATAGATATTATTCTAGTTATATAACATATTATAGTATATGTTATAGACCCTGGTTCGGTGAAAAACAATGATTCAAACAAACTTTGACAAATGATTCATTATAGAAATGTCAATACTGCCTCGTCTGTACATTATTTGAGCTGTATATTGAGGTTTTGCAGTTTTGTCTCAAATCTCTTAGCAACCCCGTGTGCTGCCATCATGGAGGTCGAGTGGCCAGAACCGCCAGAACAGCCCAGCTAGAAAAAGAGAGAGAGAGAGATACCTGAAAAAGATTGCTGTGGCGTGGATGTAGGTCAGTAAAAGACTCTTTCTAAATGTAGGTTATTGTGACACAGTAACCTGCCTCTCTTTTCGCCCTGGCCCCTTCCGTCCTATAGCTACACCAAAGAGTTGTAGCGTGAGGAAAGTCAGCTCGCTCAACCAACTAGCCACTTAGCAACCGATGCTAGTCAACATAGATGCTAGCTTCTACTAGATGCCTGCAGGGTGCGTTTCTGGTCAGATGAGAACGTTCTGGTGGCCCCAACATTTTCAATCTGGGTGACTTCTTTAACAAAAGCTTTCAAATGTGTGCAGCACACCATGTTAAGGTCAGTATAGCCTCTATTCCCTGAGCAAGTAGTGGCTCGGTGCTTGCAGCGTGTGAGTGTTTATGTGTGCGTACATGTAAAAAGTCACTGGGGAGAGAATATTGCTCCGAGGAATTCACCTCTATTGCTGTCTCATTTTGTTTGTCCTGTTGGCGCTCATGTGTAAAGAATAAAGAGGGAGGCGGTAAACAAAGAGCCGGCGCATCTGTGCCTCCACAACAGATTGGTGTTCTGGGATGAATTTACCGAGACTCTTCAATAGGCTTCAATTTCACAGAAAAGGAAAGCTGGGTGAATTCTTAATGAAATCTTTCAAATTGGTATTACTTTGCAATCCAAATGTGCTGATTGGCTGGGGGAGTGGTTGAATGCTGATTTTTTCATTAATACCTGCAACACCCATCTCTGCATTCAGCGGAGGGCTAATCTCCAAGACCCACATTTTATTAATAGGTCTCATTTTGTGAAGGAATAAAATGACATGACGTTCGCAGCATCTAATCATGGATTTCCTCAAAAGGTCTGCAGGGGAATTACAGAATATCAGACTTAATGGAAAATGAATTACCTTTTAGCTTTCATGTTCTTTCCATGCATGGTTCATTCGGTCTAACTGTCTCTCACTGATGAAATGGCTTGGAAAAATATGTTTTTTTTCCTTTTCATATTTTTGTCCTGACAGAGAACAAAACACATTAAAAACTAAACGTTTATAGGAAAGTCAAAAGTCCGTCTGTACAAACAGATGTCTCAGAAGAAAAATACTTTTAATGTGGTAAATTCGTTCTATTTCTGACACGGTGCAGAGATCAATTTCATGTGAGAAAATATCTGATATAATGAGCTGTTGATCAACGCCCAAATTAAAATGGAAAAAGCTAATTTAATATAAAATCTGCTCAGGGTCACATCAATCCTATAGCTCACCGCAATGCAATCTGTCTCGAAACAACCATTTCTTCACACTCAAGAAAGAAATCGCGTCGTTTCTGTACAAAGAAACACGCTGTTGTCTTTCTTGCCTCCGTCACCTCCCCGCCCCCCCCTGCTTTCAAGTCCAGTGGGCAACTCGTGGCAAGTTTTTCGCGGAGCCAATTAAAAGATTACATACATCAATAGGCAAAAGCTTTGTTGCCTCGGGCAACAGACGAGACCCAAACACAGAATTAGGCTTGTTTGTTATCTAAAACAACATACAATGACTCAATCTCTCCACCAGACCCCCCGTCCCCGTCCCCCCCGTCCCTTCGTCTTCTCCCGTCTCCGTTTACTCAGCTCAGTGTCGACCTAAATGGATTTCCAAATCAATTAACTTTGAGAGAGACAGTGAAGTCCGAGGTGCAGCAGAACCAATGGCGTCGATGATGAGAGAGCGACAGGCAATCTGCCAGCTGTGCAGACTTAATTAGGGCAGTCTGATGTTTATAGGGGGGAATACGGCTGTTTGGATAGCGTATTAAACCAAGCAGAAGGGCGGGCCCTGGGCAGCAGCAATCACTGTGTTAATAGACACACAGTATTAACACACTGGTTAGTTAGAAAGTGTTTGAGTGCATCTCCAAACCTCCTCAAGAATATCACAGCTTAGAGATAAACAGAGAACTCCAAATAATATCATGAAAACCAACAGTAAACTGGATATGGTTTACAAAGGCCTCAGCAGCCTGGTTGCTTTTCATGAGAACAAGGACTTGTATGGGTAACAGTTAACAGGAAGCTCACAAATGAGCTTTAGTGTCCCACATATGAAAGTGATATTGGCGGTATTGGTATTGATGAGCCATCAAATTGAAACCGTGTTTCTGATTCAGTTACCACCATCACTTATTACTGTGACATTCATCATCTGTCTAATTAATACTGTCGCACATATCAGGTAACAGTTAACATTTGCTTCCCAGTGATTGTCTGATGTGCTATTTGTGTTTGCCTTGGCTCTAATGTTATCAACCTTGTGTTTTTGAGTGTTTCTCTGCGGCTTCATGATTGCCGTAGCATGTGGCGCTACGTAGCCTTCCTTCTGATTAAAACTGATTAGGTAGATCAGGTGGATCAGGTGGCGCCATTTATTTCTCCTTAATGAGAGAGGTTGGATATTTATCCACCGTGAAAGAAATACAGATACAGATACAGATACAGGTACACATACAGGTACAGATACAGATACAGATACAGATACACATATAGATACAGATACAGGTACAGATACAGGTATAGGTACAGGTACAGATACAGATACATATACAGATACAGGTACAGATACAGATACAGATACAGATATAGATATAGATATAGATACAGATACAGATGCAGGTACACATACAGGTACAGATACAGATAGAGATACAGATACAGATACAGATACAGGTACAGGTAGAGATACAGATACAGATACAGATACAGGTATAGATACAGGTACAGATACAGATACATATACAGGTACAGATACAGATAGAGATACAGATACAGGTACAGATACAGATATAGATACAGATACAGGTACAGATACAGATATAGATACAGATATAGATACAGATACAGATATAGATACAGATACAGATATAGATATAGATACAGATATAGATACAGATACAGATATAGATATAGATACAGATATAGATACAGATACAGATACAGATATAGATACAGATACAGATACAGATATAGATATAGATACAGATATAGATATAGATATATATACAGATATAGATATAGATATAGATATAGATACAGATATAGATATAGATATAGATATAGATACAGATACAGATGCAGGTACACATACAGGTACAGATACAGATACAGGTACAGGTAGAGATACAGATACAGATACAGATACAGGTATAGATACAGGTACAGATACAGATACATATACAGGTACAGATACAGATACAGATACAGATACAGGTACAGATACAGATATAGATATAGATATAGATACAGATATAGATATAGATACAGATACAGATATAGATACAGATATAGATATAGATATATATACAGATACAGATATAGATACAGATATAGATATAGATATAGATATAGATATATATACAGATACAGATATAGATACAGATATAGATATAGATACAGATATAGATATAGATATAGATACAGATATAGATATAGATATATATACAGATACAGATATATGCACACCCGTAAGGATACAGATACAGATACATACAGTACACACAGATGCATGATGCACCCACGCACATATCCACACAACACACGCATACATGACCTGTACCCTTACAAGCGTGCACATATGATATGCCTGCACACGCACACACACACACACACA
This sequence comes from Hoplostethus atlanticus, assembly GCA_034670405.1. Classification (NCBI taxonomy): domain Eukaryota; kingdom Metazoa; phylum Chordata; class Actinopteri; order Trachichthyiformes; family Trachichthyidae; genus Hoplostethus; species Hoplostethus atlanticus. The sequence continues at coordinate 1,662,829 of JAXDDX010000033.1, forward strand.
CACACACACACACACACACACACACACACACTGAAAAGATAATGAGTGTGAAGGTTGGCATTTATTCTGAATTCATGATGGTGTAGAGAACAAATACATGCAATCCATAATACATACATGCACACTAATAGTTATATAAACTACAGCAGGATTCAGAAAGCAACACATGATATCCCCATGCAGACACACACAACCCCATCCACTGTGTGGCTTCGGTTTGGCTTGTATCAATAACATTGATCTAACCGAAAAACCTCTTTCACACGTCATGATTATTTTATAGCGCCTTCTGAAGGTCAACGCAGAGGAAATGATTCCTCTCTCTCCCTGCCTCTGCCTCTCTCTCTCTCCCCCTTTCTCTTCCTCTGTCTCACTAATTACAGCTACAGGTGAGAATCCCTGTACATTTGCTAAGGCTGCTGCATGCAGGTGCACTGTACAAATCAATTAACTTGCCTGTTTGTGTCTGCCACTCTCACCCTGTTTTGCTGTCTCGATGTTTCACACAAATGTCACACACAGATACATAGACAAACACACTCTCTCTCTCTCTCTCTCTCTCTCTCACACACACACACACACACACACACACACACAGTGGAGAGGGGTATAGAGGAGCTGTATTAGGTAGAGTGGCAGGTCATTAACTGAACCAGTGAAACATCTGGGCTCTGCTGGTCTGACCTGTCTCGGCAGAGGGGCAGACAGGAGTGTTATCACATACTCAACCTGACCTGACTAGGACCGTCTGCGGACTGTGTGTGTGTGTGTGTGTGTGTGTGTGTGTGTGTGTGCGCATGGGTGCGGTTGGAGTGTTACTCTTGACCTCGGTGGGTCTCAGTCAGGCTTTATAATGAATGTGGCTTCCTTGTGCGTGCAGCCTGATCCCCCCCCCCTCACCCTCCTCTGTCACGACCTTGTGAATGACAGATGAGAGGCAGTCTCAGTGTGCATGGTAAGAAATGGTACACAATGCTAATTACGTGAGGGGAGGGGGAGCTTTGGCTTCGCTGCAGCGCTCAGCCCTTCTCTTTCATGTTTGTGAATGTAATGGCTGACAAGGTTGTGAGGATGTTACAAATTTATGCATCTTCTTTTAAAGGGGAGTCGAGCGCTGGCTTTGGTTGTCTGGATAACCGGCCTTCGATTTACAAGAATACAACTCAAAAATAGCAAACACAAACAATTTGCGTGGACTTTTTAGGTTAAATTGACGGGCAGCACTTTAGCAGAGTGGATAAATAAACAGCAAAACCTGAATACAAATAAAAAAAAGCAGAAAAACCCCAGCAATGTTCTTCTTTCAGGGTTAACCAGCCGCTGTCCGTGGTGCTGAAGTAGTACCTGATGTTTGATGGGGTTGATTAACTGAATAGAGATTGCTCACCTCAACCACGTCAAAGGCAGGGAGGTCATGTTGGGTCTTTAGGCGCGCTCAGACCATGTAGGAAGAAATAATGCAAGAACTAATTTGAAAGTACGCAGGGCTGCATGTCAGCATTACACAGCACAGCCACAGGAAACTACACCTCTTCCTTCCCCTCTCACTTTATTTGAATCAGGTCGCGAGCTTCATCAATATTTATGAAAGGATGAATGTCTGAGTAAGGAGAGAGAGAGGAGGAAACAGAGAGGAGGAGATTGGCTGTGAAATGGGGAAAGAAAGAAAGAAAGAAAGAAAGAAAGAAAGAGAGGGATGTGAGGAGGAAGGGAGATGAAGCTCCACAGACAAAGGGATGAGGGCTGTTAACTCAGGTTTTTTTCTCTTTCCTCTTCATGACTAAGCATAACTTTGAGGCTGCGGTGCTGATCCTCTATTGAGAATATAATAGTCACACCTGAGCTGACCTCAGCTGTGGAGAGGGAACCTGGAGTTTGAGAGATTTTGGGTATAAATACAAGACAGAATTGGCCTTCTTCAGCAGCCCTGAGTGAGGGACAAGGTAATTTAGGAATAAATAGCTTTTACAATTATTTGTAAAAATGTTCATGTTCATTTTGGAGAGAGTGTGTTCACTTTATGAAGCGCTGACCTTTTCTAAACACAAAATAATTGGATGCAGTTTTGGGTAGTTTGTTATTCCTTATTACATGGTAAATACAAGCCAGAAACAAATTGGTGGAAGAAAATTGATTTTTGTTTTCAGTCTCATTCACAACTGGGGGGCTCAAAATAACCAGCCACCAGCCTAATACTTGTGAATTAAAGATAAATCTCAATCTCAGACACTTTTACTGGGTGCAAACACGTTCAATCAACATGTGTTCAATCAACATGTGTTCAATCAACATGTGTTCAATCAACATGTGTTCAATCAGTCTTTCTTGCCCTACTTTGGCAGCAATGAAATTGAAATTGAATTGGCTGGTAAAAATTTACTTTTTAAGAGTCCAGGTGCCACCAAGGCCATTTGACAGAAATTGTTTCATGACGGGCATTGCTGGACACAGAATTGCATTTATTTACTGAGTTACTTGAATGTATTTCTCCTAATGAGAGAGGTTGGCTATTTATCTGGAAATGCACGCCAATAAGACTACAGATACAGACAGACAGACAGGCAGACAGACAGACAGACAGACAGACATAGACACAAAGAACCATTGTATTAGGATGTGTTTGTTGTCTTTATTACTTCTTCTTTCACTTCATTAATTTGTCCACTCACTCACTCACTCACTCACTCACTCACTCACTCACTCACTCACTCACAGCATTTTGTATTTTGTTCTCTTACTAAAAGAATCATTCTGTAGATATCATTTCTTGTGTAACTCTGAAGAAACTGGCAGGTTTTTGTGCGTATAAAAAATTGACTTTGAGGCTTTCACGCCCGCCTCCAATTTAGGAAGAAATAGTGTTGCTAAATAATTACATTCCCTTCCTGGTTGTATGAAAATCGCAAAATAGAATAATCTATATAACTGAATGATCGAATTAAGGCTGAATTACCAGTAGAGCTGAAGTAGCACACACCAGGTAAAGTGTTGATTACAGGAGAATGAGAGGAAGAGGCTCCGGGGTCCGGCTAAATGGAGTTACATAGAGAATTAGTGGGCTAGATAAGCTTCATCTGTAGTTCATCTCTCTCTCTCTGCATGTGTATGTGTGTATTTGTGTGTGTGTGTGTGTGTGTGTGTGTGTGTGTGTGTGTGTGTGTGTGTGTGTGTGTCCTCGCAGTCACAGCTGTCGTGCAGCTTTAGTTTCACCCTGGTCGCCTCTTCGCTTTCAGGGCATTGTGTGCTCCTTTTCAATTTCAGCCCGCCCTGCGGTGGAGCTGAGCCATTTTGGGAACTGCTGAGTATATCGAACTTTTCTGCATGGCTACCGAGGAAGAAAAATCAGCTCATCAGAAACGCTCTCTGGGTCTCTAGCCAGGCTCAGATGGGGATTGGTCCATTTACACCTCAAGAAGGTGTTTTACAGTCCTGCTGTACAGTCGGCTCTTGAGGGGGCTTCTGAAAATCTACTGTAACTAAACCGCTCTATTAAAACCACATACTCTATTAGAACAACGTACTCTATTACAACCACATACTCTATTAGAACAACATACTCTATTACAACGACATACTCTATTAAAACAACATACTCTATTAGAACAACATACTCTATTACAACAACATACTCTATTAGAACAACGTACTCTATTAGAACAACGTACTCTATTAGAACAACATACTCTATTAGAACAATATACTCTATTAGAACAACGTACTCTATTACAACCACATACTCTATTAGAACAACATACTCTATTACAACGACATACTCTATTAAAACAACATACTCTATTAGAACAACATACTCTATTACAACAACATACTCTATTAGAACAATGTACTCTATTAGAACAACGTACTCTATTAGAACAACATACTCTATTAGAACAATATACTCTATTACAACAACATACTCTATTAAAACAACATACTCTATTAAAACAGCATACTCTATTACAACAACATACTCTATTAGAACAACGTACTCTATTAGAACAACATACTCTATTAGAACAATATACTCTATTACAACAACATACTCTATTAAAACAACATACTCTATTAGAACAACATACTCTATTAAAACAGCATACTCTATTACAACAACATACTCTATTAGAACAACGTACTCTATTAGAACAACGTACTCCATTACAACAACGTACTCTATTAGAACAACATACTCTATTAGAACAACATACTCTATTACAACAACATACTCTATTAGAACAACGTACTCTATTAGAACAACATACTCTATTAGAACAATATACTCTATTAGAACAACGTACTCTATTACAACAACATACTCTATTAGAACAACGTACTCTATTAGAACAATATACTCTATTAGAACAACGTACTCTATTAGAACAACGTACTCTATTAGAACAACGTACTCTATTAGAACAACGTACTCTATTACAACAACATACTCTATTAGAACAACGTACTCTATTACAACAACATACTCTATTAGAACAACGTACTCTATTAGAACAATATACTCTATTAGAACAACATACTCTATTACAACAACATACTCTATTAGAACAACGTACTCTATTAGAACAACATACTCTATTAGAACAACATACTCTATTACAACAACATACTCTATTAGAACAACGTACTCTATTAGAACAACATACTCTATTAGAACAATATACTCTATTAGAACAATGTACTCTATTAGAACAACGTACTCTATTACAACAACATACTCTATTAGAACAACGTACTCTATTAGAACAATATACTCTATTAGAACAACGTACTCTATTAGAACAACGTACTCTATTACAACAACATACTCTATTAGAACAACGTACTCTATTACAACAACATACTCTATTAGAACAACGTACTCTATTAGAACAATATACTCTATTAGAACAACGTACTCTATTACAACAACATACTCTATTAAAACAACATACTCTATTAGAACAACATACTCTATTAAAACAGCATACTCTATTACAACAACATACTCTATTAGAACAACGTACTCTATTAGAACAACATACTCTATTAGAACAATATACTCTATTAGAACAACGTACTCTATTACAACAACATACTCTATTAGAACAACATACTCTATTAGAACAACATACTCTATTACAACAACATACTCTATTAGAACAACGTACTCTATTAGAACAACATACTCTATTAGAACAATATACTCTATTAGAACAACATACTCTATTACAACAACATACTCTATTAAAACCACATACTCTATTAAAACAACAACATACTCTATTAAAACAACAACGTACTCTATTAAAACAACAACATACTCTATTTCCTATAGCAGGTGTAGAAGCAGTTTCTTTCTTTCTTTCTTTCTTTCTTTCTTTCTTTCTCTTTCTTTCTATCTTTTCTATTTATGTACACTGCCTATATCGAGTTCATCCAGCAGTGGCTGTTTGCAGAGCAAAGGCTAGTCTGAATCACTGTTCCATCCTATTCCTTTATAGAGCTCGAACTATTACTACCACAGATTTGCTCTTTCATCTCTGTTTGCTTCCCTCTCTTCCTCATCTCATCCACCCCCCCCCCCCCCCCCCCCTGTTTTTTCCCTGTCTATTTCTGATTTGGGGTTGGTCAGGGCATGTTTGCTCTATTCCTGGGGCTCAGCAGTCAATACAGAAAAGGTGGATGGTGGTTGATTACTATTTGCAAATTGTGTGTGAGAAGAGAGAGTGCAGAAAAAGAGGAGAACGGGTCAGATACTGGGATGGAAGGAAAGTGAAAAAAAACATTCATTCATTCTTATCACATATCACTTCTGTGTTCAAGAAGTCATTTTGCTTACAATTGTCAAAAAGTGGTGACTGTGGCAGCCGATGCCTGAATTTCACCGTTCATCTGCACAAAATGTTTTCAGACCCCCCCAAAAAAATGTCCACAATCTTATTCAAATGATCCATGTGACACAAAGGCTTCTGAACAGGAGATGAGGCGTTTAGGAGCATTAAAACAAATCCTTTTTTCTTTCATATTCTTTCCAAACAATGACCTTTCTGTGGACCCTGCCAACTTCTGAACCAATCAAGCGGAGAGAGTGGTCCAGTGGGGCCACCGTCTGTGTCTGTGTGTCTGCCAGAGTGCTGTTGCCCTTTCCCCCTACAATTGCACTTCTATTTGAAGCAGCTGATTGTTGTGGCCGTGCCCATGGGGTCCCGTGGCAGAGGCATTCAAAGCTGTGCCCTTCGGCTCATTTTACGGCCCACAAACCATGGCACCGTCGCTTGGACTCCTGTGCCAATTGGGCACATCACAGCAGCATGAATCAAACTCCATCTCCTCTTTTTTTGACTCCGCCAGTCAAGGAGGAGCACTAAGGCAGAACCGTCGTGAACCTCTTCGGGCTCAAACTGTGCACCGCGTTTTGTGATTGTTTATCGGGGACGGCAAGAACAAGCAACAGGCAATTCAGAGAGAGATAGGGGGAAAAACCTGGCTGAACTAAGCTGGCTCAGACCATCCATTTACATAAAGTAAGTGTTTTTACTATTAGACATGGGCTGTGTGCTTATCTCACTTCTTACAACAAAGACAGTAGGAGAGGGAGAAGAGAGATAGAGGGTGAGGGAGATAGCTTGGAGCAACTCAAAACAAAGAACAGAATTAGAACATGGAAAAAAAAGCATAATTGGTTTCCATCCTTGTGGTTATCTCGTATGTAGATGGATGCCAAGATTCTCCGAGAGGATGGAAATGGTGGACTTTATAAAAGGTGTGTGTGTGTGTGTGAGAGAGAGAGAGAGAGAGAGTGAGAGAGATTTTATTCCTGCTTGGTGACACCAGTAAAGCTCTTGTCTTTTTGAAGCTGTCCATCGGACTCCGAGGGAGGTTGGGGCACCGCAGGTTGACTTCAAACACGAGCTGGGAGCACACAGACACCAGCGAGGTAAAGGACACGATATCCTCAGAAACACGAGAAAGAGAGAGACAGAGAGAGAGGGGAAGGAGATAGACGGAGATAAAGAGGGAGAGCTAAAGAGAAAGAGAGGGAAGATTAGAGTGGGGAAGAGAAAATCACAGAGTGCTGGAAAAGGGAGAAAAGTAGAAAGAAAGAAAGAAAGAAAGATAACAGTGAGTAGAATATGGAGGCTGCCTCATGCTCATCCATGCTCTGCTGCTGGTGATGATGGGACTTTGACACCGGGGCCCCAGCTCTCTGATAAGCATGCTTTCACGTGTTCCCACCCAGCCCATCTCCCCCATGAGCCCGGCGTCTCGGCCCCACTGCACCGAGCTAATCCTCAGCCTCAGTTGGGATCCCCGGATGTAGCCTTCTTCTTCTTCTTCTTCCCCCGGTAGCCTCCGAGGCTCCTGAGCCGCACAGCACTTACTCTGTGTGTAATATGATCAGGCTGGAGCAGAGCCCCCAGCGCCGAGGACAGCCCTGTAGAAAATTGGGACCGAAGGAAAGTCACATTTCCCACTCGTAGACAGTTCTGGCCAAGACTATTGGCACCCTGGCATTTTATTTAGATAATGTACAATATCTTCTGAAATAATTGGAAATTCAAACAACTTTCGGTTTTCACACTTTCACCTATTGAACAGCACATGACCAAACAATAACAATAATAATGTTACGGTTTCAAAATTGAAAAGTGTCCATGGCCGTGATTATTGGCATTCTCCAGGACAATTCAAATCAATTTTGTTGGAGGAAATAGATTCTCCTTTGCAGTGTGATTCAACCGACCTGTGTATAAATGGTATAAATGAACCGATTATCCATCTTAAAGTGATAAAACAGTCTGTTCTGCTTCCCTGGTCATCTGGGGAAAATGGTGAAGAGAAAAGATCTGTCAGCGGATGTCAGAGAAACGATTATCACCAGACATTCAGCATTCACGAGGCTGTAAGAGCATCTCTAGAGACCTTGGCGTTCCTGTTTACAGAGTTCACAATGTAAGTTTGCTGCTCTTGGACTCGTCCCAGGACGTGGTGTGTATTTGTGTTCTTATTGTTTGATCAAATCGATAAAGGAACATGTTGTTATGAACTCAAAGCGAGGGCCAGTGACAATTACGGCCCTTTTTCACCTTGGACACTCTGCGTTCACTCACACCTCTATACTGAGTGAGAATCAGTACGTCACTATCCTATCGAGGTAAGATTGCGTAACATGAACTATAGATTCAAAGTGGTACATTCCACCAGGAAGAGAAGCGGGGCACTAATAAATCGAACCAAGAGCAAAGCTGCCCCCCCCTATGGAGATACGCTGAAGCAAGAGCTGTTACATTGAGTGTTTGTGTGTCTGCATCGATGGTATTTGCTCACGTGTGCACGTGTCAGTCTCAAAACACTTCATCATCAAACTCTAATGACTTTAACTGACTTCGGATTGAGTGGAAGCTGAAAATATACCCACAGCCCCAATTGATGTCTAGCATCAAGGTGACAATCAGCAAGCTAGTGTGAAAGATGTTTGTGTGTGTGTGTGTGTGTGTGTGTGCATATGACTGTGAGCGTGACTGAAGTTTTATTCTGCAGCTTTTCTGCAGCCTTCCACGGCCATGACTTCAGTCATCGTTTCTTTCCCTTCCCGTTTTCTGCTCTCTCCGACTCTATCATTTACTCCCATTCAATTCCCCTTCGCTTTGTCTGCCACTGTCACCATTCACGCTTCTCTATGCACATGTGTAACCATGGTGACTGCATGCAGACGTACAACGCCGTGCCATTTCCATAGTCTCATTCTCAAAGTGTGTCTGACTCAACGGGCCCGTGGATGTCATGCAGCGGCACATGCAGTGGTATCTGGAAAACGACGCTTATACACCCTTCTTCTATTTTTATCCTTGCTGGTACGTATCTGTTCAGCGGTGTAATACAGTAGCGTCTCCATTGCATTCACAAGTGAGTCAAGACTTCTAGTGTGTTTCTTGTCATTTTGATGCTTGTTGAACGATGAAATAACACAAAGATGATGCTGCCTGAGGAAGAGCGTGGCTTACTCTTTATGTAGTATAGAAACCTGTCACTGTAATCTATGTTGCCCTTTAAACATCTTGTTATCTTGCTCCTCCAACCAATTAATGAACCTTTACCTTTTGCATTGTTCAGAAGTAAAAAAAATAAATAAGCAAATAAAATGTGCTGCTTCTCTATAGAAAATGATTTTCAAGCCTCAATCCCTCAAAACTGTCCAAACAGAAACCAAGAAAAATAAAATGTATGAGAAGCAAATCACCTAATTCAGTTTTTCTAAAAGTTTTGTCCATGAATTTAAAGCTCGTCTGCCCAATATGACACTAGTAAGTCAATATCCCTGATCCTTGTATTTTTTAATCATGAACAGCAGAATACTACTGTTAATAATAATGCTGCAGGCGATAATCAAAGCATCCTTTTTCTGACTCTGCTGATGAGCCACCTGCAGGATGACATCTGTTCTTTTATGCATCAGCTCTGTGCAGGTACAATCCATTCCTCCCATTACTGTCTGAGTTTCATCCATAATAGTGATGCTTTGCTCTGAAACGTTAAGTGTCTCTGCATGCCTGGAAAACCGATGAGCCAGAAGCTCAGTGTATCCCACAGATTGTTTTTTATGTCCTGGAGATACGGAGCAGTTGGGAACGCAGCATTCAGACCACGTGGCAGTAAAAAAATCTCCATTTAAAACAACTGTTGTATAACGGCATAATACAACTGGAATTGTGTAGGTGGGCAGCCACTCCCTCGGGGGGACGGCCCATCGCAGAAGCTACGAAAGATGGGATTCACTTGTTGTCTCTTTTAATGAACTAAAGAAGAAATGGCGTGTCTGTCATGGTCTGCTCGCCTTTGTTCATTTGTTCTTCACACATGACATCTTGGAAACTACTGACATTTACAAAACGACACCGGCTAGTCTGAGGGAGACGCTGTAGCAATTACCTGAATAGCAGATTTCTTGTATTCCACCATACACTCTCTGACATAAATGCACCTTATCATAAAACCCTGAAGCTCCTCCAATTAGATTTTCAGAATTTGCGTCTAATGGAGGCTTTTCCATTTGCCAATCATTTATGGGCAAAAACAAACACTTACATACTGTACGTATCCTGAAAGCAATTCAATTCTTCATGTATTTGTATACAGTGCAAAGTTGGTCTCAGGGCTTTCATTCAATGTTATTTAGCTCAGATTGACCAAAATCAATCCCCTGTTCCATCTGTATTCATCACAGCTATTTCACAAATAGGCAGACATGTATGAACAACTATCTTGTCACGCACACACAATATTCACCAATACCATCTCAAAGAACCGTCGAGGCTCCATATGGACCAAAAGGATCGAACCCTCACAGTCTGCCTGAGAGTGGCCTCCCCGTGGCCGAGATGTAATTGATTCGCCATTTGAATGAACAAAATTCACTACAAAGTTCAAGCTCAGGGGTGTGAGGGTCTATTCATCTATCAAACTCACCCAGCGCCTGCGTTGGCCTCTCAGTCTGAAACCTCACGCTCTCTCCCTGTAATGCATCATTTTGTACAACCTCCTCATGTGACGCCGCTTGTTTTGACATGAAGTCTGGGATGTCACGGTTTCTCTCTCTCATTTCCGCTAGATGTCAAATCTGACAGGAGCCCTTCCTCCTCTCATCATCCATCTCCCTCGCTGAAGTGTAAGATCCATGTGATTGCAATGCAAACTGCCCCACTGGTGTGGAAGCTGATTAAAGAGGCATCAAAGTCTTCACAGCTTCATATGTCAGCTTATATGAAACTTGCATTGCGTAATAGCCCCATCTTAAATAACGCACTTTCATCTCGGACGTAGTGTGCATCCTAACCAGCACCAACAACTTCCTCCGTGGGAAATATCACTACTCCATAAGTCCATCCCAATTAATTTCTACTTTTAAACTTTGGGGGAGGTTTCTGGCTCGATAATGGCGCTGTTTGCACGCCAAGCCCCTTCATTAGCTGGATGAAGTGGTTTGGAAACACTCTCCTCTCTTAATTGTTTCTGTTTGATTGCTGCCAAAGCGTGACCTGCAATTAAACGAGAAACAGAGAGAGAGGAGAGAGGAACAGAGAGTCAAACTACAGAAGTGATATTCAAAGAGTGCAAACAATGAAGAAGCAAAGGCTAGTTAGCGTTTGTAAAAAAAATATGCAATAATAACCTTCGGACCTTCGGCGCGATACAAGTACACACAGCGCTCATCGCTCCGTATTGATGTTAAACACCACAGAAGAAGCAGTCACCCAAGCCAAAATAACAGGGCACAACATAACAACAGCATCAAACTTTAATCACGAGTCCAACGGCGTGTTTTTCTATTCCTGCAGCCTGGAAATAATCCATCATCAAAACCTTTTTTTCCTTTGGGGTGCAATGAGAAGTTTGAGGCAGCTTGAGCCGCGGTGTTCAGCGGACCGTGAAAACACAACGGAGCCGTACATGAACTACTACCGCACTAATAGGAGCAGGAGGAAGGAAATCTGACCCGTAAACAGAATTTGAATTGAATTTAAAATGTGTATTTATTGCTTTAATTCTTTAATCTCGCCAGTCGTCAGTTTGCATGCATGACGGTCACTAGTAAAACATTAGCGTTGAAATGTTTTGCAGATTAATCCCAGATGCTTTTAGTCGTGTTTTGGCGGGTGGGATTAAAAAAAGGCTTGACTATGGCAGACAAAGCAGGTTATTATTACTTTTTTTTATCGTGCAGTAAGTTCAGCTTCACTGCCATCGGCCAACGCCAGCGGGTACGACAGGTCCAGGTCCATTTTCCATGCTACACCGATGGTCGTGTTCACTTAGTAAGAATATCCTAATACCCATATTATGCACACAACCACCAAAAAAAACAACAACCTTATCTCCCCTGCGACCCTCGGGCTGACCTGCTCTGTTAATGGGTTATGTTTGAAAGTGCTGAGTGGTCGTTTTCCTACAAATGGGTTTTTCCTTATCTCCAGGTTGGCAGCGCTCTGTCACCGGCAATAGATGACTCTCTCCATTTCGCTCTGTAATTCCTTTCTTTACTTTCCCCGTCCACCCCGCCTCATTCTTTCCCTCTTGACAGCGGAGATAGATAAAACAGTTAAATCCTGTGGGCCGGGTTGTTTGCCCGATAGCTGGCCCGAGGAATCTCGCCGAATGATCTCGACTTCACAAGGTGGGAAAACGTGAATCCGACGAGACAGAAACCGCTAATACCGGCCGCTTTGACGAAATGAAAGCTAGAAAAAAAAAGGATTGAGACTTAAAAGATAGCGTCTCAGTTTGTTTCCATAATGAAAACTGATACACGTTGAGTGACTGCGTGGCGTGTGCAAATGGGATTAAGATCATTTCAGCACGCCCAAACAACGCTATCAGCTGAGTTGATTCACGCTTGTGTGCTAATCTGCTGTGTTTATAGCCAGTCCACAAAAATCTACAGGCATTATACCACACACACACACATGCACACACACACATACTCTTGGAGTGCTATCTCACCCACTTGCACAGATGCTCTGAAACGACAGGAAAATGTGCAATTCGATGCAACAGTTTTGGATGACGGGTGAAGTCGGGACAGCTCCAATAGAAACAGTAGACAGCACAGAATGGATGGCGTTGCAAGTCGTAGTGCATGTCCATTCACAGAACTCAGCATTTTTCTTCCAGCCCACAACTTGACAATCACAATGGAAGCTTTTTTTCCATTTACCATCCATCTTTTTTTTTTTTGGGCCGCAGCCACTTGGGACGCGTCCATCATTGTGGGAAAGTGAAGAGGAGGCAAAATTTAAAGATCCAAGGCTGCTGATTTGTCATATTGTTTGATTTAGCGGACAGGAAACCTTGAGGTTGAGTGAAATATCCCGGGAAGAACGGATCAATGTGTGTTTTCACTTCCATTTGTTGTGAAACGTGCTGCAGCAGAGGGGAAGACAGGGAAGTAAAAACTGCAAAAAAAAACTGCAATTCACGAGGACTGGAAAGAGAAATTCACAGATGAACTTGAAAACAGTAAATGGATGGTGTTTTGTATTGCACGGCGCTCACGTCCTTGGCGGTGTGTCAGTTAATCGTGTTGACGCGTGGCCGCAGACAGGAAGTCCTCGCTAAAGTCAAGGTCATTAGCGAGTCATTACAATCTCCTCCCCATTTTTCAACTCTTTAATGATGCGTGGATACACCTGCCAACAGAGAGAGAGGAGAGAGAAATCACCCATCTCTTTTTCTGACTTCCTCCCAAGCTCTCTCTCTCTCTCTCTCTCTCTCTCTCTCTCGTTTTACTCCCCGTCTCCATCCATCCATTAATCCCGCCCCTCTCCTCCCTGCTCCGTAATGTTGACTAGGTGCGATATCTGTCCTCTCCCTCCTTGACATTGATTCCGGTGATTTAAGTCCTCTAACTCATGACACAAATTACCCGCAATTTACAACCATCCTTGCATCTCACTCATAATCTGCTCCGGTGAGAATTCAATGTTCCCTCTCCCCTTCCCTTCTCTCTCTCTCTCTCTCTCTCTCTCTCTCTCTCTCTGTCTGTCTGTCTACCTCACGTACATACCTTTTACTGCATTACGATTTATGGTCTTGGCTGTTTCCTGTGTAGGGAAAAAGGAAGGTCTGTGCAAGCGCAGCGTGAACCCTGAGCCATGTTCAACACCGAACGGGCTCCCAAAGGCGCTGCACGGGATGTAAAGCTGGAAATGAAGTGTCAGCCATGCCACTTAAGTAGACAAAGGCTGGATCCATCCATACTCAGCAAAAGATAGTGCCGGCATATATCACCTAGTGAGGCCTGTTTTTACTGTAACACCCAGAGTGTCTGCTCATTTCCTGGTTCGTAAAACTCTCTAAATTAATCAGCTTCTCCTCAAAGGTTCTTTCGACAGGACAGGAGAGTTTTAACTTCTCGCTTCCTGAGGGATATAAGTTCCTGGAAAATGTTTTATCTGTGTTTTTGTCAATTTCTGGCTTGAAAAAAAAAATTCACCGGTTGATTCAATTTGAGATAACATAAATCCTGTCCATTGTTTCCCCCCCGGTGAGAAGATTAAAGAGTACAGCTGCACACCACATCGCACGACTTTTCCCCTCAAACTCGTCGGGGGCTCACTTGAGAGGGAAGAGGTTAGAATATGTCACAAACCACTGAGTCGAAAACTTCCCTTTGTCACGTCGGTGTCTGCAGGTGGAAACCTCGGAGATATAGCGCTTCAGGAATGGAGGTTCCAATCACCTCTGAAATGGAATTATAGAGCACTTCACAGCTCAGTGGCATTTGAGCGCTTTCAGCAATGTGCAGCGCTGAGGAGGAAGAGGAGGAGGAGGAGGGGGAGAGGGGGTTAGACAGCTAGGAAATGATACAGACACCCGGACTACAGACATATAGACACAGAGAAACTGAAGCATGCACACAAGTATTCTCTCTCTCTTCAACCTCTCTCTCTCTTTCTTTGTGTTGCTCATATTTTTCTCTCTTTTACAATCAGTGTATATATAAATCTCTCTAACTCTGATTGTGAAACTTTCAGGAAAAAAAGTGTAACAGAATGAGCAGCGCGGTGTTGATAGCATGTCGAGGGAAGCGAAGAAGAATAGAAACTGGTGTTTTGAGTTTCTCTGTGGATATTGAGTGTATGGATTTGTTTTTCTCCGAGAGGCCGTCGTGATTCTGTCAGATATACTTTCTTGGTTTTGTGAGAATATGTGAGCTTTCCTGGCTTACTGCATCTTTAAAGGCTGTTTTTGACCGATGGAAAAACTTTGCAAGTTTAGTGTTCGTAAGGAAATACGATGAGCTCTCTGACCTCCGTATTGATTAAAAGTAAACATCTCTTCAGAAAATGAAAAACCTGCAACACATAAAAGGAGAAACAGCAAAGATGGTCTGACCTGAAGATGAGCAAAAGATATAAGAAATCATTCAGCTAAAAAAAAAAAATTGCATTGTGGGTACAATGCACTTAATCAAACAGTCCTATTTAAATGTTAATGAAACTGGGAGGTGTAGTGCAGCTCGGCTCACAAGTCCACAACAACATAATCATATTAAACTCATCTGCACCGGTAGATTTACGAGTAAACAAATACGCTGACTTTCCTATTTTCAGTTTGCTGCTGACTTGTAATTTTTCCTACGGCAAAATAAAAAGATACACAAACAAACAAAAAAAAGAAAGTGTCCTCATGATAGCAGCACTGTCACTGCAGTTATTTACTAATGAAAGAATACAAACACTTTGCTGGTGTTTAGATTGAAGATAGAAGGAGACACAAAAAAAGAAAAGGTCTCAGGTTGATTCACTTACTACTACTCAGCAATGCTACAGGTCAGGTTGGGCAACTCCCTGTGGTGTTTTGTATGTTTGTATGTGCGCGCATGTGTGTGTGTGTGTGCAAGTAAATGGGTGAAAGAGAGAATGAGGGAGTGTGTGCTTGTCATAGGCGCCGATTTATGTTTTTGCCAGTGGGTGCTCAAATGAAGTGAATACCACCAAGGTGAAGATTGTCACAAAATCACTTTTATTGCGCTTGCTTTAGTAATTACCGTGGTGCAGGCTACTGTCATCTGTCAACGTAGACACACACCGAAACGAAATGCAACACTGCTCTGCTACAAATTCATCACTGGTGGTGGATCCTCACTTTGACTGTCTTTACACTCGGTATCTCTCTCGGTTTTTTAATTACAAATTCGTCGATTTTTACCCGATCATCACCCGTGTTTCACACTTGCTGTGTCGCTAGCTAGTAGCTACGTGATGGAACAACGTTGGTTTAGCCGACTCGAACGTTACATTGGCAGTTGGCTACGTGACCACGCCCCTTAACGTAGCCTACACACGCACAGAGCTGTAACAAGTTTAATTGGATAATGCGATTTGTAGTTAAAACGTTCACCGATAATAATAAGTAATAATATAATAAATAGATGCGTTTTTTAAAAAAAGATGCAGTTTTTTAATACATGTATTTATTAATTTATTTTTAAATCGGCCTTCCCCGGAGCACCCACGTGATCGGCGCGTATGGTGCTTGTTATTATTGTGAACTCACACACAAACACACACACACACACACACAACTTTAATCTCCATCGAACAGTTTGTCCCCTGCTCCCTGACCCAAGATACTGTTATGTTTTACTAGCAGCAATCAATCCACCAGAACCAGAGGTGGTTCCAGCACCACGCGGATTAAAATGATTGTCCAATTTTATGTTTTAGTATTCTGCTGTTGTGGCCAAAAGTCACAACTCAACGCCGATGTAATTTTTATTTGACATGTCCACTATATCCATTTCCAAATGAGCCATAACACTTCCTCTTTAAGCCATTTGTAAAAATCATTTCCTTGTAAATCACAATCTCTCGTTGACCTGGAAGCCAAAGTCAAACCGGCGTCGTGCCGTTTTCTATTTCCTTTGTGTTGTTCACGGTGCTTGCTATACCTTTTCGCTGTCACCTGCCTCACCCGGAGCCACTCTCCTGTTAAATTCCCTCCTTGTTCCATTGCCGTTCACGGAGTGGAGGGAGGGAGGGAGGGGAGGGGAGGGAGGGGAGGGGGCGCGTCTCCTTGGAGTTGACTCATCCGAGCCTTGTCCCACCCGACTGCTCTTCAATTCGCCCCTGACTGACTCCATGAGGAGATTTTAATTACCCACAATGTCATGAGCAATCTCAGGTAGAGTGTCTGGTTACCAGCAGGGGGTTGGATGTGGAGAGGGAGGCCTTGGGGTATGGAGAGGGGCTTTGGTGAGGGTGGGGGGGTGCGAGGATCTCATCAAATAAGGGTGAGAAGGCACCGAGGGAAACCACGCCGTTGAGCGGAAATGTCCCCACAGCCACTAATGATGAGAAGGACTGTGTCAAGGTTGAGGAAGACGTTGTGGATACAGTACGCTGAGATGAGAGGACCGGGGAGGGGCAGCTGGATGAGACGGGGGAAGGTTTCAACCTTCATGCGAGGAGCTGCCTGGTTTCATGGAAATGCATCTACTCAATAATGGATTACAAGTAGTAGTATTAAAAATCCACCCCAGAACAAAACTACCTCCTATTAGTTTCCAGAGTAAACAGAAACAGAAACCACAGAGACCAAGACTCTCTGGAGGCGAAACCTAAACTCAGTTAACTCACATTTTCATTTGCAGAATAGAGTTTTTACACCTTTTTAGGATGAAATACTTTTTTTTCTGACGCAGCATAGTATTTTCTGTTGGTGTGTAATTGCAGTGTAATCTCTCAGGATGCTCACCAACCTTTACCAATACATTCCTGATTACCTGCTTACTGGTTAACAGTATTGATTTAATACTATTAGTGATATTAATAACTATATCAATAATTACAGTAAATAATATGATATTAATAATGTGTATTTTTGCTTGTAACACTTATTATTGTGTTATTGTAATACACTTTTCCACCAGCGAATCAACCAAAAGCGTGATCATGCCGTCTGACCAGCTAACCGATCACCCAGACATCATATCTATTCTGAGGCAGCGTGAACATCTCGCCCGGCGTTGGGTTGTCAGAATGGTAAATGCCTCTGCCAGACTATAGAATCCCATTATAGTTGTAATATCTATCCATGATGTCAAGCCCAGGTAGGTAAGGTCCTTCCAGCATTACCCAAGATGCATCTGACTTCATTTTCTCTTCGGGGAAACAGAAATGGGGCATTTCCCCTCCAGAGAGGCGGCAGAACGAGCCTTCAGAGCCGGGCCCGCCGCGCAGAATACAAACTACCTGAACAGGAGACGGCATTGAACGCAACATCAGACCGCAAACAAACACCAGACCTCCAATCCTCAACATAATGTTCCTTCAAATGTATATATGAATAGTGAGAAATCCTTCCCCTCAGAATTACATCTTATTGCCGGTTAATACAAAATGGCAAAGCAGCAACTTTCCTCACATCACAGTTTTATCCTCAAAAGCTCCTTCACATCGTGCTCCCCTCCCTCGTGTCATTCCTCTGCCCACGTGGATGAAAAACCGCCTTGTTTCATTCGCTACAATGCACAACCTATATCAATATCCTGTTGCAGACATGATATTTCTTGTGCGGCAGTGGGCAAGTGTGATACATGATGCCGTCCAAATTAGATTACATGCTTTCGTGTTGTGTGTGGTTTCCCAGTTGTCACACGATGGGGAGACGAGAAAAAAACCAACAGATACTTGTACAGGGTTACAATTAGCCGCTAAACTGAATCCTGGTTGTAATTTGTGGTGCCGAGGGGCTTATAGTCGCTTTCCTCTGGCTTACTTATAGCGCAAGGTATCTCCGAGATATCTAAAAAGCATTTATTTGCTTTTGTCAAAGTGCTCTGTACACAATGCAGTTATCTATGCTTAATTAGCTCCTGCAATATGATGGATTTCACAGCTTGCGTTGCGCAGTGTGCCAGCTAATGCAAGTCGACAGGAACAATTTCTCTTCATTAGACCATTCCAACATCTTCAGCAACCCGGGTAGCACATGTTCACAGGAATGGGGAAAACACACACACACACACACACACACACACACACACACACACACACACACACACACACACACACCAACACCTCTACCATATGTACTATTCTCCCAGTCTTCATTAACAGGTACTGCAGTCCAGAAACACCTTCTTACAGCCTGCCAGCATCGCTCCTCTTAGATGATGGGGACTGCAGACTGGGGATCAGATGTTGACGGGCAGATTATTGTATCCAAACACAGCCCGGCATATTTGCCAAAATGTTCAATCAATACTACACATTGGCAACTGTGATAATAAGCCTTGCTGTCACAGTGGATGCATCTATGAAGCGTTCACCGGAATGATAGTTCCTTTATAGAACAACAATATGGGTTGTTGTTTTTGGACGTGTTTCAGAAGTTACTGTGGAAGGATTTATTACAGTATGTGTGTGTTTGTGTGTGTGTGTGTGTGCATGTGTACCTACTAGATGCAATGCCTGCATCTTCTATGTGCATTGTCTGCACTACATTTGACATACGTTCAGGCATTTATGCATTGTAGTCATTGGGCCTCATTCACAAAACCTTTCTTAAATTCGTGGGATTGATAATTTGTGCATAGAACAGGTGTATCAGATGATGAATGTCAATCATTCGTAAATTGGATGCACGTGCCTGTTCAAGACGTTTGGCATAGGTAAGCGTCCTGTTCAACACCATAAAAAGCGTGCAGACTGAAGGGTCGTGTGCAAGTAAACCACGGCCCAAAGAGGAACTTTGAAGTGCGTGCATGAGAAAAAAACAACGTAATTTTCAGAAGCATCAGCAGCGGAGTCACAAGAACTGATAAAAGTAAAGCATGGCAAGAAATGATTCATGCTAAGTGCCTTCCAACATGTTTCCAAATACACGCACATATTCCTGCATGTTTCCAAACACTTGTAAGTTTTGACCAACGGGCAAATTCAGATGTGAACAAAATGATGAATGAGACTGTGTTGTAGAAACGTTGGTACGAACGCTTTACGATCAAATCTGATCCTTTTGTGAACGAGGCCCAATGTGTTCTCACAACAACGGTCGTACATATCTGACAAAAGTTCTGCACCTTTGATTCATCAAGTGGAAGTTAAACCAGTTAGGTTAAGGTTAGGGTTAGGGTTAGGTCAAGGTTAACCTTTGCTGAAATGTTGAACGTTGTTCACTGCTGAAAACGTCTTTGTATCGGTCAGGATTGAACCCTGGTCGCCAGAGTTAAGGGCAAGTGTGCACACATGTCCACCGCCCCGACCTCCTTGACCTCCTTGACCTCCCTGACCTCCCTGCCCTCACTTTCCACTGTGCTATTTCTACATGAAACTACTGCCTGTTTCAATCTGTGAGCTCTGGCCCCTTTTTTCACGTGACTCATACGATATTGTATGAAATTACTGAGTCATAACTAGAAACTTGATGTGAGAAGAAGTTGTTACTTTAATAATGATCTACCTAGTAACAACTTCATGCCTTGGGGAAAAAAACTGCACACATAACATGCACATAATACAACTAGAGTTTCAGACATTATCTACACTCTAAAGCAACGCTGTATGATGCTACATGCACTTTACACCCAAATGAAAGACACACCAACATGGCTCCTATTCCTATTTAAGTCTCTTCTCTACAATACTGTACTTCTGTACTTGTACAGTACTTCTCTACAATATTGTCGTTATAGTATGTGTGCCTGTACGCGGGCAGTGTGTATGTCAGTGCTAGCATGTTCATGCCTGCATGGTTTTGCAGTGAGAAGTGAGTCCAGTAAGACATGGCTTGTTATCTCACAACTCTCGAGGACGGTACTGTATAGACGCTGCCAAATCTTTTTCTTTTCCGGAGCCATCTCTTCCCCGGCTCATGCTTGCAGAATGAGGGGACCATCTGGGGGACTGTTGGTGGTTTGGTAATTGAGGATGTGGGGGTTAGAGACAAGGCCCCTTCGGGAATCCCCAACAGATTGGCCATTATCCTGCACTGAGGATTGGGTAGCTGCTCCACCGCTGACATTTCCATTTTTTGTTCTGTCACGTTTAGTTTCGGAGAGAGAGAAAGACAGAGATGGAGAATGAGAGAGAAAGAAAAGAGAGTTGTTTTAAGGTTGGTTTACAGCTGTAAACAAAGGGTTGGACAGTCTGTGTGCCCCCATAATAGACTGGATTCCTGGAATAATTGGCTGCTGTTGAAATGTGCTGGGTGCTCCCAGTCTACCTCTATAGAGGGGGACTGCCAAAAAGACTCCTTATAGTCTGGGTGGAGTCACTAGGAGTCAAACATTTTCATCACATGTTGATACAGTTTTGATGCGTTTGATCAAGCTGATTGTTTTTTATTCTATTAATAAAATCTAATCTCATCTCTGATTTTCCCGATTTCTTTCTTCGTCTGGGTAGATTTCAACCACGAAAAAACAATAAAAGTCCCATCTCTATAATGGAGTGAAGCTTGGTGTGGTTATTTATTGCTGCACCGCTTCTGGGCATGAAGCATCTCATCTGTCTCGAACTTATTTAGCAATATGAACAAAGGTATTAAAAACTTATTTGGCTGTCAGTGTGATGTATTCCAAAAAGCCCCTTTTACCTGACAAACCTCTGTAGGATAACACATATATCATAAAGGATGCTGTTGCTTGCTAACCACTGTGAGACATACATTACCCCAAGCCTGTGTGGGACTTCACAGGTAAGTATTGTGTTACGCATCGCAGGTGCTCAGCTGCAGATTTACATTTTGATAGCATTTTAAATGAAGCCGACTGCCACAATAACTCTGACCACCCCTGGAAAGCAATTGATTTAGCAGCTAATATAGTTCCCTAATGTTCATTTCTGGTGTTAGCTTATATAATGTAGGTTTTACAAATCTTTCTTTCTAAGGCTTTCTGCAGCACACTTACCTGTCAATTTTCCCATGTCCTGTCTTCTGTAATTTCTTGGTATTTGCATTAAGAAATCCCACAGAGACCAACGACAGCTTTATTTAAACACCCTTCACGGGGCAGCAAGATTCCCTTTTAACTGCGTATACTTCAGGATGACAAGCAATCAAAAAAAAAAATGGAGGTGGGAACAATGAGAAAGAAAGAGGCAGGGCAGGAAGACAAATCCATGCAGTGACATTAATATGAGCATGCTGTTGGAATATACTTTCCGAAGCAAACCGCTCGGCGAGGCACTTAAAAACATGAAGGTGCTCTTTGATGACGGAGCAGGATGTGGGAAAGAGAGGATAAATGTTTTTTTTACTCAACCACAGAAAGTCATGTACAACAGCTCCTCCACTGAGAATACTAAGTGATTGACTGCAGAAATATCTACAAAAAAATATATATATATCTGCCAGTTTTCTTGATTATTCTGCCAAAGATTTCGAAACTTTCATGAAATTAAACTACATACGAAAAAAGTGTGCGTCGAATTTTTCACTTAAAGAAGATTTTAAGATTGTATATGAGACTAATTGACTTCATATGGACATTTTCTGCAGTGTACCACCTCCCCCATCCCTTTGCCTCTCCCCTCTGAGGTCCCACACAAGGTGAAAAATAACATCCAAAGCAAAACAGCCCCAATTTATATGTGCCAGACACTGAGCTCACAGGACCCGAACAGGAGGATCTATCTACTTGTCTTGGAGTAAAAGCCCCTGTGGGTTCAGCGCAGTGCTAGGATGAATGAGGCGGTGGGCCTGACACCAGGAGATTTGAACTAATAAATGGTGTGCTTGATCTGGGCCCTGCTCTGCAATTGTATTAGGACAGCCTGATGAATTGGGGACCGGGAGCTGTCCTCACAGAGGCGATAACTCATGTTGGAAAGCTCGGTGTCGTCTTTAAACTGTAGGTTTTTCTTTTTTAAGGGAGAGCTTTTTTTTTTTTGCAACCGCTGAAGTGAATGCAGAGGGATTAGGAAGAAATATGAGGACATGATGAATGCTGAAAGGGAGATATCTACCCTAATTCTCTCTCTCCCCTCTTGAACATAAAGAACATGCAGAACTCTTTCCAACGATGATGAGGAAGCCAAGACTATCTTTTTTTAAATAAAGAGACACATTTGGTCCTCCTGGGACTGGAGGTGAACGTTTTAGACAGTAACCATGGTGATTTTACGGGAATTAAGGAGCCTTTTTTCCTGTTTCGTAACGGTTAGAACTAAAATGAATAGAGTTCAATAAAGTGCAGATGTAAACTAGAAACAATTTGACAAATCAGGTCTCCAAACCTCTTGACAGATTGTTGGTTTCCTGGTGTTGAGATTCTCGTTTACACTAAAAATGATTGACCTGTCTGAGATTACAGGAACAACATGGTTACATGAATTCTGTTTGAAAGTAGTTTTTTTGTTTGTTTTACATTTACGTCACGTGGCAGAGTGGACCAGATTGTTCTCTGTTTCTTTGCCTGAAGCCAGAAACAACCAACCACCCGCCGCTTCATTTCATTTCACTCCAACAGTGACGAGGAGGTGAAGGGCGAGGTGTCGCTGCCCCAGACAAACAATATATTATTACTCCACTCACTTATAGACCTACATTTAATTAGAACGGCAAAAACATTGATAGCTACGTGCACCCATACTGTTTCCTCTGTTTATTGTCTCATAGTTACTGCCTGAAGCACTAATGGCCTGTCCTGCCAAACTGTGAGGCGACATGAGAAGAAAAATATGCGTATCCTCATTGTCTGAGCAGCAATTTGCCAGTTCAAAACTCACCGTTAATGTCGTGTTGCAGCCCCCTCAGAGGGCCGGGCCATTATTGTAAATAAGAATTTAATAGAAATTGACCTACCTGTATCAATAAAGGTGCAATTAGAACACGGTGCATTGGAAACCGCACGACTGAATGATGGTATGGGCCATTCACAAGTGAAACTAGTTCTTGTTTCTGGTGTGTGAGCATGCATGTGTGTGTGCATGTGTGTGTGCATGTGTGTGTGTGTGTGTGTGTTCATGCAGTACATGTCCTTTGCAATGTGTGCTTGTGACAGAGAAAGTTGTCTCAAACTTTTTGACGTCTCCCCTTCGCACTTTCAGTTCTGATACTCTCTAAATAGCCAGCAGCCGGCCGGTTGACCGCGGGAAATGCGCTTCGCGGACGCCGGAGCCAAAGTTTTGAAATAACCTTCAGCGTTGCACTAGAGACATAGACTTGAATTTTGCCAAGCCACGCGCCGACAAAATCACAGCTTCAGCTTTGGATTTAGATGCAAGCCTCGGCCAGGCTCTGTGCCCAGTGTGGCTTGTGAATGGGCGCTAGACAGACCTCCATGACTACAGCTATGCCAAATTACCTGCTTACATGGAGAGAAAACATGAAACGGTGCTGCTTTATTTTTGCGCGTGTCGCACGCCGGATGCATAATGCATCAAGAGCATGAATAATGTACAAGAACAAGTGGAGGGAATCTGTTTGGTGCTCTGCCAACCCTTTCTTCTTCTACTTCCACCTAATGGGCCGATATTTCTTTTTGCGAAAACCAAAACAAACCTCGGTACCGGGGGGAGACAGATGGCAGACGCGGCGAGGACAGAATCTCATCCAAAAAAATCGCATTGTGATAGAAGTGGAGGTTGCCATGGAAATCGGGAAGCGGAGCCATTTCCTGGTCGTCCCCCGCCCACCCCCCTTTGGAGGACATGGCGGTCACGCAAAGGTCATTCACATCTGTAAATGCTTCTGTCGGTGACTTCTGT
Organism: Hoplostethus atlanticus; assembly: GCA_034670405.1. Classification (NCBI taxonomy): domain Eukaryota; kingdom Metazoa; phylum Chordata; class Actinopteri; order Trachichthyiformes; family Trachichthyidae; genus Hoplostethus; species Hoplostethus atlanticus. Next base: position 1,687,035 of record JAXDDX010000033.1, read on the forward strand.
AAAGTTGTGGAGGAGAAAAATGAAGTTTTCAATTAGGTTAATGGTCCGACGACGGTAACTCCTCCTGTAAAAATTCAATATATTGTCTTGTTGTGGATTCAGTGAGCTTACAGTGTATACGTGGGCAAGCATTAATTCATAGGAGAAATATCGCTGCACCACTACGCTCTGCTTTAAAACACTGTCAGACGCACTCCCCTCTTTTTTTGTGGCCCCGGTACTCTCACAGACCTGAAAACAAAAGGATCAACACGCAAAGACAAAACCCCCCACTGGAGGAACGCTGAGACCGGCAGGACAGAACAGCTAAACCCCTTCACAAGCTCATATTCTTGATCTCCTAGAATAACTCCCACGCTATGGAGCTGGTTCCCTTCCCGAGTCTGGACATCGATTTTCCCTGCCAGTGCATCCAAGCCATGCCAGCTCACGCTCAAACATGTTGATAGACTGGCAGGGGGTGGGAAAGGTGGTGCTGGAGATGGATTTCGTCGTATTTTTAGCGGGGGGGGAAACACATAACGCCGTTGTTGTTTGTTTTGGCAGAAGCGTCTTCTGTGATCACGTCTGATTTTACTGGTTTGCTTGCTGCTGCTCTCGTGCTGCTGCAGTCTCCAGTCATCAGCTCCCATTAAGAGCAAAAGGAACAAAGGAGAGGAGTGTAGAAGAATATGTTCTGTTGCTAGGAAACTGAAACATCTTTTTAACATCGGCGTTTCATCATGTTTGGTGAATACAGTGTGCAAGTGTTTATGTTCATGCCAGAGTTATTAATTGGATTACTCTAAAGCTAAATGGATTTTGTCACTCCGCCACGTCCCAAGTTGGATATCGTCTCGATTTGATTACATGTTATTATTACTGTGGAGCAGTCGAGCAACGTCACTCTCCATTTCTTCCAGTTGAGTTAGCTCAACTTTAAGTCAAGAAAGCTAACACAGTGAAAACTAAAAAAAACATTATTACCGTTGGAAGCATCAGTGCTCACCAACCAATATTTTTCAAATGACTGTGCTAGCTGCAGTGTGATTTGTTTTTGACTGAGGCTGTTAGCAAGGTTCAAATGTTAATGCGCCACTCAACCCACGATTCATCCCACTTTCCGTCAAACAATTTGTCATTAAATTCAATGATCTCTGTTTCTGGTGCCGTGCAACCCCTCGCCTGGCCCAATCACACTCTCTCACTCTATCTTTATTTAGTAACTATTGACTGTTGAGTTTCACCACCCACAGCAACAGGGGCCAAAACACGTGTTCTTCAACTGAAACAAACTCATCTGCTGCAAATGCATTGGCTCCCGACTCCGGCGACGTACTGTAAGCTCTCTTTAAGATGCCTGCTGCATTTTCAGGCATATACCTGCATACCTTCAGCATTGGCGGCTCCGCAGTGTGAAAATCATTGTGGTGTTCATGGTCAGCCTGGAAACCGCAGGCGGACCACTCTAATAATACCTCAAAAGGGGGATGAAGAAGAAAGAGAGCGAGATAATGCACTAGTGATTAGACAGGAAACTAACAATCATCTTGAGAAAATGAAAGGAATGAATGTAACAATGAAGTTTTCATCATTTCAGTGATTTTTCTGCTGAGTTTTTGTCTGTAGTGCTCATGGCTCCATAAACAGCTACAGTGGTCAATAATCCATGTAATGCCTCTGAGGAAAATCTGTCTGGGGTTTGACGATTTCAGTCTTCTGGTAATGTAAGGTAATAACATCCAAGATTAAGCATCGATTATGAACAGAGGTTGTTGTGGCGGCTACAGTACATTCAAAGTGGAATTCACTTCATTCAGAACAAAGGAGGACAAAGTTTTCCATTTCAAAGTCTATTTCACTCTTGCTTTGTGCAGCATTCATACTTTTCATCACAAAAATTGTTGGTGATATTTATCTGTCAACTCAATTTTACAGAACTCTCTCTCTCTCTCTCTCTCTAATGATGAGCTCCATTAAGGGCCAAAAACAATTTTGCTATTGATTGACAGTAGCCAGACAGAGCCAGGGCCAAACACAAACTAACCCTAGCAATCAATAGTCAACACAACAGTTTTCAGCGTTTACAATCACCTACTCATTTCTGTGCAGGAAACAGTCACATAGTAATATATAGTGTTCTTGTCAGGAAGATATAAAGAGATCTATAGTGTGATGGAGCCTTGAGATTCAGAGGATCTCAGCCACCACTGGGGACGTTCTGTATCAGGAAGAAATCCTCCTGCAGCCTACCAAGCGCTGAACCCCGAGCTGAGCTTCTTCTTCAGATGCATCGAGGGAATAACGGATTTACGGTACCCTGTGCTCTATACATTTATTTATAATATCGCATCCGGCTTCAGTGGGACATCTTGAGGTTCTGCTCTACTGGCTGAATCAGTTTCAGTGTTTGGCGGCTTCATGGGTGGCTGGAATCGTGGACCATGCTTGTTTTCTCTTCCTTCCTCCGACGTCCATCTGGTGCCGAGGGATGTAGGAGCTGTGGATGCGAGGACACTCTGCAGGTGCATGTCTGAGAGCCAATTTAGACAAATCACAGCAGGCGGCCATTACAGCCACTTGTCTGCTTGTTAGACAGTGGCATGAAGAGACAGCCCATATGTCTAATTCACTGCTGCTGCCAAATGGCGTTTATTCTAAGTTGTCATGATTCTGGAAGAGATAAAGTCGGTGCAAATGGTCTGCTGAACACACCCACACATTTGACTCATGTACCTGCGCACATACACACACACACACACACACACACACACACACAGTGTTGAAGAAACTCCAGAAACGACATTTTACCAAACCCCTTCACAACTACCCTAAAAGTTTAGTAGTTTGTCCAATAAAACTACTTCGTAAAAGCAGTTCTACATCTAAACTACATTGTGGAATAAATCTGTGTTTTCTATTTATTTATTTTTACTTTTCCAGGGAAGGTTTGCTGAACACACAGGCTCAAAGTGTCAAACCTTCGACTTCATATTGAGGATTAAGGATTAAGATAGGAGCTGTCCAAGTCTTCTAAAGTTGGCCACTGAAAGGAATGTGCTAGTCCAAAACACGCCTTAAAAGTGATCAATACTGGGGGCGCACCGCGTAGAGCGCGTACCATAAGGCTCAGTCCTTCCCGCAGCCGACCAGGGTTCGAATCCGGCTCTCGGTCATTTGCTGCATGTCCTCCCCTCTCTCTCCCATACCTTCCTCACTATCTCTCTCTCTCAATAAAAGGCATAAAAGACCAAAAAAAAAAAAAAAACTTAAAAGTGATCAATACACTTGTCTAATCAACCCTAACGTTCCCTGGTAGCCGATGAGGTGAAGGTAAAATCGCCCTGCAGCATTTTGGACCGACAGTAACGAAGATTCTCTGCTGCAGGTTTTCAGGGAGTTACTGCACAACGAACTGTCTTAACGTGTTGGCCTGGACTAAGATTGTAATAAAAAATGACGATGGAGATGAAATGAAGACGGTTGTGCGTGTGTGTGTGCGTGTGTGTGTGTGTGTGTGTGTGTGTGTGTGTGTGAATCATTATCATCCACTGCCACAGCCCAGAAATAAATGAACAGAAATATCCAGCAATCTGGCTCGCTTGTTTCTCTATCACATGTCTTAGCGGGCTTCTCTGTTCGTTGTGATCTCCTGTGCACCCGTTCACTCCTTTAGGCTTACTTTTTATAGTATTCTTAATTACCCAGGCTATATGGCTTCGGGCTAATGACCCCTAATCACCATCACACACACACACACAAAATGAGGCAGCACTGTCTATTCTTATTTATTTGACTAAGATAGAGATGAAGCGTTCCAGTGGATACAAAGTCCCTTTAATCTGCTGGAGAATTTGAGCTTCCCTTTTTCTTCTTCCTTTCATACTAATTTCTTCTCCCATCAACATTCAGTTTTATAAAGACGTTTATTCCAACGAACCGGGGGATGAGAGACGTGCTTAATCAGACGCCACTCGAAAGACACTCCACTCTGTCAGAGAATAAAATGACATCGGGCCACAGAGTCGGCATCCGATAGGAGAAAAAAACAAAAAACAAGAGCAGATGTCATGCATGAGAAATGAGAAGGTTTCAAAAAGAGAAGAGAAAAACAGCAGAGGCAGAAAGAGAGAGAGAGAGAGAGAGAGGGGGAAAGAGTCAGTCGGTCGGGCTGCGGTGAGAAAGTCATAGGGGGGAGGCATCTTGGGGTTAATTAAAGCCTTTAATCGCATTAAGAGGTTGAGGTTGAGAGGCGGACGGCCGCGGCGCTGAGTCTGCCACTTTATGCTCATCAGGCAAAGCTGGTGGCTCATCTGCATCCCTCTCCGAGCCGATCAAGCTGTCATTGTTCTCCGGCCTGTCACTCCCATTACCGTAACATCAGGTGCTGCAGCCTGTGTGACTCACTCCCAGTGTGTGTTGTTGGGTGTGTGTGTGTCCGTGCATTCATGTGTGCACGGCTGCCTGTATGTGTGTGTGTCTTCGAGAGGACAGAGAGACACCGAGGGTAGAAAGGATGACAAGAGAGAGAGAGGGGGGAGATATATATGTATGGTAATCGCCAGAAGGTATGGAGAAAATAATGTGAGGCATTATGAAATGAAATGGGGGTTCAAAGGAGCAAAGCGAGAAAAAAAGGAGGAACAAAGAAAAATACTGAAGCAAAAAAGGCTGTTTTCAGGGTGGGGGGACAGGAAGTGAGAACGCTTTGAAGGAAGAAAGAGAAAGTGGGAAAACATGTCAGTCGCCACGTCTTCTCAACGGAGGGGAGACGCCTGCTCAGAATAACCAAGTCAAAACTGACTGGAAAAGTTGAGTCTCCTCCGAGGGCACTAAAACTGAACCAGGAGTAGAGATGAGCGAAATATCCGTCCACCCCAGAGCTTTTAATTGGGCCTAAATTCAATTGTGGAAATCAGCTTTGTATTTTGAGCTGTAGAGAAAAACACCAAGAGGTAGTGTTGTAGGATTAGTCCTTTGAAAGCCGCACACACTCGCTGAAATGTTCCAATGTGTTTCCAAAGAGAAGGTCTAAGCCGTCTAAACCGGCTCATTGTATCCACCTCTAAAGAAATGGACCTTGGGTTTTTTCACAACTTCCATGTTATCACTGACAGACCAGGCTGCATCAATTTAATAAAAGCAGAGAGAATACAAAATGCATTTTCAGTGACAACAGATTTGTACAGATTGTCAGTGCAAATAACAAAATTCCAGTGGGACAATTTCTGTTTCAAGTCAAGTTCAAATTCACGTTCCCTGTGGAATGCAAAAAGCACTAAAAAGCAATATGAGCTCCTCGTGAGGCCGTCATCCTTAAAACAAGTCAATTACAGAGATTTGTTTTTCCTCCAAACACTTTGATCAAACAATGAAGGCAATTGAAATTAATTTTGAGGAAATCGAAGGGAAAAAGTGTGAAAATCTTCCTAAAGTGTCAAAGAAAATAACCCACAGAAATCCCTTTGAGTCGCCAACCGTCGTCCTTTAAAGTATGCTAGCACGAATCCTCTAAAGGCGTCTCTGCTCCGATCCAGCAGAGAGTTGCCGGTTTACATGAACTCCATTTTCTCCTCTAAAAGGACCGGTTCACACCTCCAGCCTCTCCCCCGAGGTGACAGCTCAAGGGTGCACAATGTGGAAGAGAGAGAGAGAAAACGAGTGAGAAAGAGAGAGAGAGAGGTAGTCAATAATAACACTGCAATCTAAACTAAACAATTGAGAGTCAATTAAATGTTGAAATTTGTCAGTTTTGTTGAGTATAATGTAAAAAATATCCTCTTTTCTTTTGTTATCCTCCTGCAGCATCATCCCGTCTTCAAAACACCATACAAACTCATCTATAGGAGGATTGCAGCTTCACTCCAAGTATGTTGAGCCGGTTGAACGCAACCTTTCAATTAGGCGTCTATGTAGGTGTCTAATGAATGCATTAGCTGGGGGGAAAAAAAAGAAAAATATCAAACATGCTGTGAGTTGGCATGGAGGGTTAAGGGCAGGGAAACGCTGAGAGTTGATGATCAAAAGCAAAAAATGAATGCATGTCCTTCAATTGTCCCACACCCATTGGCTGTCATGAAGTAGAGAGGCTTTGAAATACAAACCAGGATCCATATTGCTAATGAAGCTCAGCTGGCTTATAAACAGCATGGAGGGCTTGTGGAAGAGAGGGAGAGAGAGAGAGAGAGAGAGAGAGAGAGAGAGAGAGAGAGGTGAAAGTCTCCCGGTGAGCTTACTCTCTCTTTGCTTTCTCTTTTTTCTCTCCTGCTTCATCTCCTCTTCCTCCCCCCCCCGAGGGACCGGGTGATTCGGTGGGCAGGAGGGCCTCGGGGAGCCACTCTGGGTGCTTCTCCATGTGATTGCTTCAAGAAGTGCGGAAGGTGATTTCAAAGACAATAAAGAGGGAAACTAGGCAAACGGCAGTATCGGTTGGCAGAGTCAGGGGCCGGCCCCGAGAGGTGGCGTCTTTGAAATGATTACCCGGGAAATAATGGCTGAGGGCCGTTCTCTAATTGAGACACAGCAACACGAGTCTCTCAGCGACGGTGAAATAGTCATATGGTTTGTTTACTGTTTGGAGGGCACCTTGGAATATTTCAGTGTCCCTCCTCCCCTGCAGTTAGCCGTGCACGACGGTTTGTTGGTATTTTTGTCGTGGCATTCCTCGTATCTCAGTAGCAAACACTGAAACATTCGGTGCAATGTAATTATCAATTGAAAAAATGATAAATTCATGAGCATTTATGAAATTCACTTTCTTGTATTGCAAGGACTTTAGAGCAAGATGATCCGCTCATGCTTCTTTTGTTGTAAATATCATAACATCCATCGGAGCCCCCTGTCAACACCGCTGTCTGATGTCTCAGCGGTAACCTGGTCATGCTGTGTAATCGTCTTTTCCTTTCAAAATGTGGCGTTCACTCATATTATTTTAAATAAACATATTACTAACTTCAGTTGCCTTCAATGGCCTTGTTTATCACAATTGTGGGCTTTAACGCGTTTATCTTGCACTTCCAGATCAATGAGGGAAGAACAGTAAAGAGAGAAATAATTTTTCTGTTGGATGCCACTTACAAGTCTGCTGGATACAGCGAAGTGCGTCAGTGGCTCAATTTGTAGGCTGCCTCTGAACATGAAAAGTCCAAATCAAAAGAAATGAGTCATTTTTGATTTGCAGAGCGTTGCAGCGTGTATCTTGATTCAAAATGTCACACTGCCCTTGGCTGCCGCCATCCCATTTAGTTCTCTGCGCTGCATGTGGTGACGATAGTGGCTTTAGGGGCAGGCTAAAATAGCGTGGACGCTCTTCAGAACAGTCCAAGAACTATAGAAATTGTGTTACACTTGCATGGCTTCTGGCACCGGAGCTTTAAACGCCTCCGATAGGAAGTTATTTCCAAGGTTAAGCAGAGTCAGGCAGAAATCCGGCTCTGCCAGACTCGCAGTGTGATGATGATTTCCTCCCGCTCTTTAAAGGTGATGATGGACATTAGAGGGAGTTGTTAAGATAAAGGAACACTGACACTTCCTCTCAGCAAGCGTTATTACAACAATAAAACAGTAACAGATTCTGGGCCGCGGTGATACTCCATCATTCTTTGCTGTGCAGACCTGAGCCCTTTTGGATTAATAGTAAAGACACTCATAGGGTTTTAATGAAATGTTACTGAGAGTCTTTCTAAACGGTCCAAGGTTTTCTCGTTTCCAATTCTTGGACATGTTCACTAATTCAGGAGTGTGTTCTAAGTAAGCCACACACACACACTGCACAGCCGCTATGTCAAATGCTGAAAACGCTTGGAATTGATCAATAATGAAACTGGGAACAAGCTGAGGGTTAAAAAAAAAACAACCCAGGCCCATTTACAGTAAGTGACCCTCTCAGTGCATAGCCCGATATCCTTTCATCCTCTCTATGAACATCACTCCAGAGCAAAAAAAATATACCACCCGGACCCACGTGGCTGCAGTACTCAGCGGTTTCATGTCACTCCAAATATGAGAGTGCATTTCCATCCATCCAAACCTCTCACAGGTACAGTACAACACAGCGAAGAGAGTCCGGGCCTCTCCACCCGCGAAGCTCTGCCGACCTCAGAAGCGGAGGGTCGGCGTCTCTGCAGCTATAAAAAGATAGCTTGTTTTGTTGCGATAGCGGCAAGGGGGAAGTCGCAGCTGTGATGCCCTGACTCCTGCGCTCTCTACCGGGGTGGGGGGAGGGGGGGGGGGGGGGGTCGTGCAGCCGCCACGGAGTCCATTAGCACATTACACGGCCCCTCTCCGCCAGCAAACGAGAAAAAGGCCATTGCGCATCCCATTCCACCCTGACACACAGAGTAGAGTGGTCCTAATGCAGCTGCAGTAAGGTGTACATGCTACTCCTGCCAGATGAGTGTGGAGAGAGCAGGAGAGGGAGAATGGAGAAACAACAAGAGAGAGCAATCGAGGGAGAGAGGAAGGAATGGAGAATATAAGAAAAAGAAGAACTAAACGAAGTGTGCACTGCAGATGATCATTGTCTTTGATGGTGCATCAGTATGGCCTCCAATAGACCACACTCTCTTTAGGGACACACAGAGGAGCACAAGTTACTTCCACATGCTCGGTGAAAGCAGGCCAGAAGTTAAGATAGCAAAACCGAACACACAGCATCTCCTCTGTTAGTTCTGCTTCATCAGCACAATAGTCTAAGAGTAAAACTACAGGTCCTGTCTTATTATTTATGGTCCCACTGATTACAATCAGGGCGACAACTGAAGAACTGTGGCAGAGTAAGTAAAGTGTGTTAAATCTCCGTGTTCGACATTCACATTCAGTCCCCAGGTGCTTCAGATGAATAGGGGGACAGGCAAACCGTGCATGTGTGTTACTGTCGGTGTGTGTGTGTGTGCCTGCGCCGCTGCAAGTGCATTGAGCACGTGAGCATGCACGTGCGCATGCATTTGTGTACGATGACTAGGACAGTATGCATTCCAACCCACCTGGCTCTGGGAGTTGGTGGGGAGGAGGACCGGTGCATCGTCCACTCTCAAGGAGACTCTTTATCCATCGGTAAGACCACGATTCATTTACTCCCCTCTCTTCCTCTGCCTCTCTCCTCCTTCATCCTCCAGGGTTAGTTTGCCATTTTATTTGTTTTATTGTAATGAATATTTGTAAGACGACATAAAGGGGAAGTTGCATACTTTTATCTCCCAGGCAGTGTATTGTTATTCCAGTGATACTGTGTACCAATGAATACAATCTGCCTCAGAGGCAAACACCACCAACCCGTTTAATAAACTTTCTGATAATCTCTCGGTCTGTCTGTGTGTGTGGGTGTGTTTGTGTGTGTGTGTGTGTGTGTGTGTGTGTGTGTGTGCAAATGTGTGTGTGTGTCTGGCAATGGCTCATCAAAGAACAGGCTTACACAAGCCTTCAAAGTTTGCTCATTCTTAATAATTTGCTTGAAGTCATTCAGCAAATATGACTTTTATTCCCAATGCTTTTGGTTTGCCGCTGTTCTTATCAGATGGTGTTGATGCAAAGTGTGTATGTGTGTGTATGTGTGTGTATGTGTGTGTGTGTGTGTGTGGGGGGGGGTGGCACTTAGCAGTGCCAACACAAAGAGCAGTGGCAGTATGCAGTATGTAGACGACTTTACAATGCAGCAGTGTCTATCTCTTCCTCTTCTCTCTAGCTCTTTCTCTGTCTCTCTCACGCTTTTATTTTTGAAAGGCATCAGAAGAGAAGAGTGAAAGAGGCAGAGGAGGTGGGGGGTCGGGGTTTTTTCAAAGGATGCTGCACAGGGATTCATTAAAAATGATTTGTGAGCTTAGTCAAGTTTCCTGCTATCTGCCCCTGCAGATAAGAAGTGCCTTGGGGGTATATTACAAATGCAATGTGACTGTGATATATTGGATGTCCTGTCCTGTGGATCCCGAGGTTACCTGGAGACAGGGAATCAGGGGATCACCAATCTATTACCACCATTATTATACCTTCACCTGCCCATTATGTGAAAGCTGGGTTAACATGCATGCATGCATCAGGAATAATGCATGTATACCTAACATCCCAACATGCCCCTGACCTTTTGCCCAACCCTCTCATGATGCGCTAATTGATGGATTGCTAATGGGCGCTAATCACAAGTTTCACTTAATGGCTTCATGAATCAGGAAGGGCCCCACAGTTTAATTACAGTGTGAAAGATAGTTGGCCCCCGTGTCACTACCACAATTTCACCCATGGGACACTTGCATTCTGCTAATAGTCCAATACACCAATCGATGTGCTATGTGCATGTGCAAGCTGACTGCAAGCTAGTAGCGACTAGTGTTTAGTCCTTGCCTGACTAGCTAATGTGGATATTTTTCTTATATGTAAAATGCTATAAACAAAGTACTCTCTGTCCCTTTGCCCTGCCGCTAATAAAGGGCCCTCTAATGTGAGGTAATACCTGAAGATTTTCATTTTAAATCATAATTGTAACTTTACAGACAAAGATACGTGAATTTCTACCTCACAGAAATAGGAGGTTTCCTTATAAAAAGGGCGTGCAGACTGACAATACTCCACCAACTATTAATTGTCATGTATTAAAGGCTTAGGATAAAACGTCTGAAGATGATTATGGTTTAGTTTTGACACTGCTGCAACAAGAGTCTTGCACTGTAAAAACCTTCTTTGCATAAGCATGTGTGTGTGTGTGTGTGTGTGTGTGTGTGTGTGTGCAGGGTGTATGGCAGCAGCCTCACCTGGTGCATTCCAGCACACAACAGACTGAGGTACTTCATTCAAGCTGACATTTCCTCTCCTAAATTTATCTCTCAGCACAGAGTTTTCCCTCCTCTGGTGCGAGGCTCCGAACACTGGAGGCTCATTCGTTCCTGCAGAAGCCTGTCAGCGCCCATAACGCTTCCTCCTATGACTTCTTTGAAATGCCGAGCAGTGGGCCGAGCTGTTGGAGGACGACCCGCTTTGTTTTAATCCTTGACCTACCAGATAAAGAAGATTAGAACTAAACTTTCAGGGGCTAGGTAGTGCAAAAACAGGTCTATTACTGGAACCACACTGGTCAAATTCACTCTTTGGGGAACAAAATAGTGCTATTAGGTACAACAGTCAACGAGTATATTCTATAATAATCTCCGGTTTCTCGAATTCAAAATAAAGGGAACATCTGTTTGGCTGGATAATGAAACTGGTAATTACAAAGACTGCTGTTTCTTTTAAGACCTGCAATTTTATACCCCCTTCATCAAATTTCACTCATTAGACAACTGCTAAGTAGCTGCTATGAAATAGAGATTTTATGTCAACAATTATCTTTTGATTTATTACCGTAATTACAATGCATGAAACACTCCTGATTATTTTTGCATTCAGCCGTGAACTTTGGTTTCAGGCAAACTCGTCTGAAAGATTCAAGTTTTGTATGTATTAGTGCTTTGTGATGTGTGGAATTACTCAGAAACTAAACACGTTATAAGACGGGGAGTAAAAATAGTCCATCAGTAGCATGTCAAGTGATTCCCTAATGAACATATTCATTTACTTGCTCTGCACCATAATAAAGAAGAAATTCTGCAATAGAACAAAGAGAAATGGAGGCATGTATCATAATTCCTCTGAAGAACTGAAAGTCCAACTCAGTAGTCGGCCAAGAGACATCAAATGTGAAGGCAGAATAGAGGCTCACACACTAGCAAAAAAAAACCCTGAATTGTCCAGGCCACAGTCGGGGGAAGGATTACGGCTCGCATCAGAAGGAATTCCTCTGAAATATTTCTGTGTTCGTAATGAAAAAGCATCTCTTTGAAAAAAAAAAAAAAGGCAAGCACTGCAAAGACACAGTCAGAGGATGGGTAGAGGAGAAGAGAAGACGCATCAAACCTTAATCCCAAAACTGCTGCCTCTCACAACACCCCAACCTCACCAGAACGTACGCGGTCAGTGCACAATCAGAAAAAGCTACCCTTAGCCTCGAGGCTATTGTAGTGACTTGAATTGCAGCATAAGCCAATTCAAGTCAACCCGTTGACTCAGGGAGCCTATTAAAAAAAAAGGTGTGGAGATGAGAACACAGAGTTTGCGGTGCAGGCAAGCTGAGCACGTGCGTGATTGCGGCGCACGTGAACGCCAAAATGCAGCGTGAGAAGACAACAAGCTGATTTAAACAGGCAATTTGGTGGGCAGTGTTCTGCAGGTTTAAAAATAGACTTGCCTGTTGCTAAAGCCTTTTAAATGGCCGGGCTTATTCTGAGCTTTTTCATTCAGCCTGTTCGGCTTTTCAGAGAAATAATGGAGCAAAAATTGCCTTCCGTTGCTGAGGGATGAAGGTTTGGGGAGGCAGGAGTGAGGCTGGATGCTTTTGTCATGTTGACAAAAACAAATGATATCATGATGTTTTTGGTCAGATGTCTCAATGTTGTGTGACGAACAAAAACTGTTAGTATTTCACTACTGCACTAACTCCAGCACATACAGACGTATAACCCAAATGATGAATGAATGTATGTGAATCTATAGACCATTGGGTGTGATAGCCGCTGTTAGAGTATATAGACTAAAGTTCGATCCACATTTTGGTTAATTAAGAACCAAGCTTCATACTCTCCGGACAAAAGAGGAAGTAGTATTGTAAATAAAGGCATCCTGAAGAATCTCCCAAGTTAGTTGTGTCTCAGGGATAGCAACGCTCGTGGCAAAACACATAATGAACTGAATTCCACCCCACTCTGCCGTCGCTCCGTTGTTGTTGTTGCTGCTGTCATGCATGCTCTGCTGTCTACAGTCTTTATATCCAGGCCTAATGAAAGCCCCCAGCAGGACGCCGTGCAGAGGGTTTGGACCAGGTAGCTCTATAGGGGCGGCTTAATGACTCGGTCTTAAGGGCGCAGTCCTCCTAATGACCAGTTACTAACGCTGAGAAGTGGTTTCTCCTCTGCATGCTCCCCCAGTCACCAAGTCATCTCTGTGAGGAACGGTGTTGTCAGAAACAATGTTGTTTAAATTTGAGCGCTCGGCATTAATCATTTTGGTGATTAACTATGACAAATGGGGAACGGGGTGGTGCTGGAATACTGATAGCCTCTGACTGTTACTGTTACAAGACACCCCCCTCCCCCCCCTCCCTCCCCCATCCTCCCCTCCCAGACAGGACTAATGGTTTAGCGGCTAAATTAATCATCTCCATCTGTGAAGAAAAGACAAATCTATAATATTCACACAGTGCGATGCCTCTTCTGACTCCATCCATCTATCTATCTATCTATCTATCTATCTATCTATCTATCTATCTATCTATCTATCTATCTATCTATCTATCTATCTATCTATCTATCTATCTATCTATCTATCCATCCATCCATCCATCCATCCATCCATCCATCCATCCATCCATCTATCTATCTATCTATCTATCTATCTATCTATCTATCTATCTATCTATCTATCTATCTATCTATCTATCTATCTATCTGAATGTGAGACTGTGTTATGCCCTGTAGCCCGCCGAGCCACTTAGACACCCAAGTCTCTCTACAAATCTTGTTGTGTTGTAGAGGCACAAAACTTGCAAACACTTTTCAACAACAATTGCTCCATCCCAGACGCCCAGTGCATTGGGAGAAGTCAACCAATTTAAACACAATGCTGAAAAAAAATATAATCTCAACTTCCTTGGCTGGCCGTTTCATATTTCTCAGCACTTTTCTTGAAACTGTCTGATGGAAAAACGAAATTACCTTGCAGGGGTAACCACTCAACTCTCCACCTTTTTCCCGACTAACTCCCTCTTCCTCTGTCTCAGAAGATATACAGTACGCCCCGGCGTCATGCATGGACCAACACCGAGTCTGACACTTTAATTGAATTTACCGAGAAAAGCCCTTGACAGCCAGATTCTCCGAGCACGGTATAGTAACTCTGAGTTTAGTTTTTTATTTCCAATATCCACCTCACTCATAATCTGAGCAGCTAGAGGGTGTCATCACTTTCTGGAAAAGTGAGAGGAAATTCATTACTCCATACATAGTCATCCATATCTATTACAAAGAGATTAGGCTTTATAAGACACGCTAAATGGGGCTTTAATTGAATGAGGGCATTAACAAGATGCATATGTCCACAAAGCCATTCGTTCCCATCCACCCCGTATTTCATTTAATTCAATTGTGTGTGAAGCGCCGTTATAACTGTGACCGCTCCGTGGACCACGAAATCACAGTGAAGAAATATAAATGTGCCACGCTCTAAATGAGTAAATCCACAGACTTGAACGGAAAATAAGGCTAATAATTCCTCGAGAAACGACCCGAAATTGGTTTCCACTCGAGTGACTAACGTGTAAACAACGGCAGTGATGGAGCGGTAGAACGAACCCTTCTACCTTCAGGGCTATAGGGAGGACAGCAGGTTCCTCACGATCATGGACAGTAGCAATTGTAGATTTGCACCCAAAGCTATTTTTTTCCCGACATTTCTTAGGGTGGAGCAACAGGTCAGCAGCAGTGCAGCATGCTGGTAAAAAAGTGGCTCCATCTGTAAGTGTTACTGTAATATAAGACAAAGTCAAACCAGTAAAACCATCTGAGCGTGTGCAAATGTGACATCAATTATGTATTAATGTCAAAAGGAGCTCGGTGCAGAGACAGGTGGGGACGCCGATGCAGCAAGGTCTCGGATCTGTGCCTTGCTTTGTGGTAGTCTCGGTCCGTCCAGGTATGGTGTGTGTGTGTGTGTGTGTGTGTGTGTCATAACTCTACTCATGGCTGGTGCCTGTAGACTCACTGGCCTCCTTCTTCACTGAGCTGTGAATATTCCCTCAGCGGTGAGATTTTCCTCATCAGTCTGCCCACAGTGAAGGTGACTCCCAACAACTACCACTACCTTTTTCCCTCAGAAGTAAAAAGAGTTTTGTTTTTTTCTCATCCCCGGCCCCCGGGGGAGCTCTCTTGTTTATTTCCGAGGATGCTACAAATGTGCCGGTCTGTTACAATCCTCTTCGAAAGCCACCTGCTTCTATTTGATGTTGACAAGTTTTGTTAAAAGGGTTTTCTCAACATAAATATATACATTTAGTGTGTGATCAATATGTGCAACTATTCCATCAGCGTGTTGTGATACGCCCCCCATCCACTTACACAGAGTAGGTGACATCACCCTAGAGAAATACGATGTGAGAGTCCAAATTTGATGATTACAATTTTCCACAGCGAACTGCACAAAATATCAAGCGTGCCCTTCGATTGACATTTGGACACGCTGCTCCAGTGATTACCCAGGGTACCCAGGGCTGTATTCTCCCTCTAATAGGGCAAAACTGACATGCTGTTCATTAGTGGGGTCTTGTAATCAAAGGTACACAGGCCCTCATTAAACAGTTGCCAATCACGTCTCCACGTATCAGTGACAGCCACGGGAAGCTTGGCTGAGGCCCTGTGAAGTCAGGACTGACGTTTTTGACAAGCACCCACCTTCTATGATGACCGTATCTACCAGCTAAAAGAGGTTTTCAGTTTTATTTTGCTTTCATGCTCATTCTTCAGCCCCTCAAATGAAGTTGAAAGTTGTCTCTGCAAGGGATTGAGGCGTTATTAACTTTAAAAAAAGACCCCCTAATTGCAGACGGCTGCATAACTTCTTCCTCATCATATTCCCATTAAGATAATTAAATTAACAGTTAATTAATCGCCATGGAGATCGTGTTGCTACAATCATTACGATGCACACTGGTTCAGATCCTCGTTTAGACAACGGGGAGGCAAAGCGTGGCTCAGCTTGTTGTTCAGCATTTTTACCCGGGGGAACGTAGAGGTTGTCTGTCAACGGGCGGGCGGGTGTTGTGGCTGTGAAAGTGGTCATAAAGCCTTGCCCGTGGTCGTACAAAGCGCAGATGCTGACCGACTGGCGGGCGGCTGCAACAGTCGTGCCCAGGGGACAGCGCAGTGTAGGCAGGTGGTGAGGTTCAAAGAATCAGAGAGAGGAGCTTAATAGGACACCCAAGGGTTGGCACTGCTGCAACAGAGATGGAGGGTCTCTTGGCTGAGCAAGGTACATCAAAGAGGCGTACGAGCTGAGAGCAGTCGCCGTCGGTGTGTTGTAGCATCGGAGAGCAGCCATATTAGAAACAGACTTAGAGTGAACATTACAGTATTTTGGATCGTGTCTCCTGTACGGCCCGGGTATTGATTCACAATACCTGTGAGTTGTTTTAGCATTCAGCTGCCGACGTGAATGAAGAGGAAGCCGCAGGCCATGCCAAGAGCTTCATAGGTTCAGCTGCAGGCCACCCCCACCCTTTCTCTCCTCCTTTGTACTATTCCAACTTTCTTCTATGTTCACCTCAGCACACACATTGTTTTCAGTGATACCATTCATGACAACACTATCCAGCTAGGAAAGGTTTGTTCTATTTGTGGCTAAACAAACATGGGATTAACTCATCTTGAAGACTATTCATTAGTACAACTCACAAAGAAGAATTACTATGAACCGTTGAACTGGGTGAACCATGTTCTCTTTCTCCGATGAGGGACTTTGTGGTAAAGGATGAATAGGCCTGTATGCCTGAATTTACCTCTCTCCTTTCCTTTCAGGTCTACTTACTCTCTTATGCATTGGCCTTCGTTCATTCAAGGATACCTGGAAAAAACATCTCAGTAACAATAACCCATATGGATATCTTCCACACAGGAGAAGAAGTCAATATTTAGCTGTAATATGATGGACATGATACGGGGCTTGACGTTTGCCATTTGGGGGTTTAGCTTGTTTTTTTCTGTTGCAGACATGCTAGCAAAGGCATTAGAGAAAACGTAGCAAATTATACTTCACGAACGTTGATGATAGGATAACGTCGGGATCAGATGTGATAGTACACCGCCATAATACCCAGCAGGCGCTATATCACCGCCTCAAGCCGCCTTCTAAGACATTCTGGTAATGCATTCAGCATCCACTTCCTTAGCACACAGCAGACCTCCATTTAACATTTCAGAGGGTTTAGAGACAAAAATATGTTCAAAATTGTTCAAAATGCTTCATTGAGGCTTGCTGCCCCTCTCGTATAAGCACATGAAACCAATCAATATCAAGAGGTGTTGCTATTGCCAGAAGAGACAACCAGGTTGTTTTTTTATTATAGAGATCTAATAGAAGAAGAATGAGCGGAAGGATCTCTGGAGAAAAAAGAAAGATGAAAGAATCCTATATTTCTTGAGGCAGAATACAAAATAGACAAAATGTCATTTTCAACAACAAAAGTCAAACAGGAAAAGATTAAACTTTGTAGCTTGATGGTTTTCCCCTGACACTTATTAGGAAACGACCAATTTGCTATCAACAGAGTGGAGTTTACAAGCGTAAAAACAATTATTGGTTGACAGAGGGGCGGGGAAAAAGCAAACATTTTAGTGCAATTATTGAAAGCTTGCCTCTAAATCAAACTGTAGCTAGGAATGTACATTAAAGACATGACTGGAATGGGGAGATACGTGTGGAAAACAGGGCGGCTTGACAGCTTCAGTGCATTTTCCCATAATCTACAATGATGAGTCTCGTATTCAAAAGAGGAAAAAAAAATCCTGAAAGACCTTCAAAGCCCATTTGGTCCGGCTTGCATTCAGCACCAAGGATAGCTCCACCTCTAGCTTGATGAGTGGAAAAGCTGCTTCTTGTGATCTACTCTCATCCCATTGTGAAACTCTGTGGATGTTTACACAAAGTTAGAATAAATTTCAAACACGGACGGGATGTCATTTACATTCCTGTGACAAAGAGGTTGCATTTGAATTGTCCTTGCATTTATAGGGGGGGGGGGGGGGGGGGGCACTTACTTAACGGTTTCATGGACTTTGTGTGCTGAATTCAGACGGATGAGAATGGTGTTTTTTATGGCGTTTTTTAAAGAGACGAGGGTACCAATTCCAAGTCTGTTCACAGCTTGAGATTCCCTTTGAATGTGCAGCATTGGTTTGCAGCAAATTGAACACAGCTGTGCAGGTTCCATGCCATAGCTGAGTGTGTGTGACTGTTGTTTTTCATCTTAGCCACTGCAGAGGCCTTAAAGAGATATGGAACCCACAAAAACACGATGAAACACTATTGTTTTTTACCTTGAGGTGGTTGTACTGGACCGTATTACCGTGTTATTATTATCCCGCTGAACGTCGTTAGCTTGTTTGTCCTGGTATGTCACATGCAAACCATTAGCTTTTCTGCATTAGCTGCATTCAATACACTAAATATAGGTTATAAATCACTTGCCTTGTAGCAGACACAGAAGGGACAGATTTACAAAGAGTAATGTACACTTTCTTGTGGCATTTATTATTTTTAGTCTGACCTTTCTTTTGGAACTTGCACTTGCCTCTCTCCCTCATAACAAAGAGTTTTGTGGGTTTATTTACTTATTTTTATACGCAATTATATCATTATATCATCATTATTGTCAAGTCTTTATTTTTTTTTCATATTTGAAGATTGCAGGGGTGTTCGTTAAATCTGTCACGGAGCAGCAGCCATGTAACGGTACTGCTCTTCAATACAACCACCTCCAGGTACAGAACAAAATGAAATGTTTAAGTACAATAACAGGCGGTAGGCCTATCAGTATCGCCAGATGATGTTCTCCCGTTGTGGCTCCACTAGATTAATCCATGACTGTAACACTGCTACATGTTGATGATGCGTCATAAGATCCATTTGATCTATTTTAATACCGTTTAATGCTGTATGGCGTTGTAAATCATATTGAGGGGTATACTAGTAGTTGTGGGATTATGATGACATGTATTTTATCAGCTTAATGTAGGACACCACTGTGTTCACTGTTCTGTAATGCTTACCACCCAGCCTGGCAGTATCTACCTCATGTGGACATTCTTATGTGAACATCACCAGCCTTATCACTCCAAGAGACAGGAGGTTATGGGCATAGCATATAGAAGTAATGGCTTGTAAAATTTTATTTTTCACTTTGTTTTTCACACATTTTTATTACATTTCATTTTTATTTCCTTCTCTTCTCTCTCTATGTGTTCATAGATAAGAGTGACTGGAGATGTTCTCTTAGCATGGCAGTGTAGGAGAGCCCACTGCCTCCCAAACCCATTTGGTAGGGGGGCTCTGAAGGTAAAAGGGGGTTGGGGGCATGGTTTCATGGAGACGATGTACTTCAGGCCATTATCCCAGTGTGCCTGTCTCCTGTCTGGAAACAGGCCTGTGAGATGCTGAGCCCAGGGATATTAATTTGCAGCCCTAATGTTCTGTGGCAAAGGAATTGAAGTCATCTCAACACAAACAAATTGGATCTCGCAGCTCATCTGTAATGCAAGGCATGCCTGCAGGTCTAGTGGTGAGCTGAATGACCTCCTCCAGCAAGTAGAGGAGGATGCAGCTAAAGACTGATATAACAGTGGGTGCATTGCTAATGGTCAAGCTCATCCCATCAGTGACCTGATGGGAGAGTGACGTTAAGAGAGGTTAAGGGAAGATAGATGTGTGTGGTCTCTCTGATAGGCTAGTAACAAGGTCCTGAGTGTAGCTGACCAGCCTATCAGAGTCTATTTCTCGGCTATGATGGCGATGATGCGATGGCATGTGGAGCAAGACTACGATAACAGCTTGTCATGTGAAATAATCTTCAGATTGAGTGAGGGAGGGAAGGCAGAAGAGGGCGAAAGGGAAGAAGAGATTGGATGACACATAAAAAAACCAAACTGAAAAGTACATTTTGGAAGAGGGAGAAGAAGAAAGAACAGGCAAACTGTGAAGGATAAGGAGACAGGGGGATTTATAAAGCCTGTTGAGATGGAGGTGAGATCAGTGTTTCAGAACAGTGAGGCTATTACACAGCCTGTCAGAGACACCTCCCTTTGTGCTTGCCCTCTCTTCTTTCCCCTGTTGTCTGTCCCCTGGTCATATCAACAATGATCGGTGCGGCTACAAGACAATGTTTGATCCTCTTGCCTTGCGGCTATTGCTGACCACTTTTTTTTGTCCTTCCCTGTGGTGCACGGGTTTAAATGCCAAACTTGCCATATATTGTACAATGAAAGGAGGGAGGTGTCAATAGCGCAAATCCCTCACCGCAAAACCTATGAGCGTTCTCTTTACAGATCAAAATGACGAAACTGTAGCCACTCATGTGCCTCAGAAGCTGTAAAAGAAGATTTAGATCCCAGGTAATGATATGGGATTTCCAACCTGGCGCTGAGCTCCCTTTGAAGTTCATTCACTTAAGTGAGCCACTTAAACTTCACATTAACCCCAGGGAGGCTGTCTTGAACTTTGAGTAATGACCTTCATTTAACAGTAGGACTAGGAACCAGGCCCATTATGGAGTGATGGCCGATAAATCAGAAAACACTTTTTTAATTTGTTTAATTTTTTATGAATTAACATTAAGTATTAAGATATATATATATTTTTTAACAGATTGAACCATAACACCAGGTTTTTGCTCTCTGAAACAGCTTAGTGGGTTCTGGCACAATTATTACAATCACATAGAAATGATCTAATCATTTTTTTCAGCTCGTGTATTGAATGAATATCAGATATTACCAAAACACTGCTCT
Organism: Hoplostethus atlanticus; assembly: GCA_034670405.1. Taxonomy (NCBI): domain Eukaryota; kingdom Metazoa; phylum Chordata; class Actinopteri; order Trachichthyiformes; family Trachichthyidae; genus Hoplostethus; species Hoplostethus atlanticus. Next base: position 1,707,584 of record JAXDDX010000033.1, read on the forward strand.
GTGAAGGTTTCAGTACTAAATAATAAGTAATAAACTGCTGCATGGCCCAGTTTTTCTCCACAGGCGTGCACATAAGCTGAATTCAGGTCATTCAGTAAATTAGACACTTAACCCCTATAGACCATCAAATTGATGTTCAGTACTTGGGAACAATTTTTTTGTTTGTTTTCTTTGGTTTACTGGGTAGTATCTAATAAAGATAAAAATAAGTACTGTGAACATTCAACTATTCTTCTTGACAATACAGTGGGTGAATGATGTGGTTATCCTGATTACTCCAGGCCAGTAGTAACTTAAACTACAGCAACAGTTGATGCTGCACGCCTAGCTAGGCACCGTGGGACTGGGCAGCACCTGGACTGCACCACACAGCTGTAAGAACAGAGTAAAGATTTTTCTATCATCATTTTAAATTCTATTATTGATACAGTCTGTTTAATCTTTTGCATTAACTTCTGGTACATTTGAACTCCAAAATGTGGTTAAAAAGATCTCATCAGAAAATGCACCAAATGTGCAATGGGAGCAAGTCTGAAAGAGCAAGTGAAAATTAACAGCAGAGTATCTCAAATCTATCACAGTGGGCAGTCCAACACTGACCTGGAGTTGTGATGGTAAATGTCTTCCCATATTGCTTGGAGCAATTTGTTTATTTATATTTTTATGATCATTTTATTACAATTGAGGCCTGTACATTGTCTCTACTAGGTTCACAATATCATCCTATCCTCTTAAACATCATCTATCTTCAGGTTTCCCACAATCCTTTGCTCTCAAGGTCTATTTTAATGTCTAATTATTCCAAGAAAACTAAAGTGAGCGATTTGTGAAAACACTGAAACATGGGTGGCAGTGAAGCTGACTTTATTGCGACCCATGTGAACTAAAAATCAAATCAGCTCGCGCAGCGCACACACCATTGGTTCGCTCATTGTAATTGTAATAGCTGGCTACTTTTATAGTTGCTGTCTGCCCCGTGAGCCTAACTCACGCGAGATGACAGGCCAGCCTAATGAAAAATCACTTTAATATTCCTATTCAATCGTTGAGGTTAGTGACGTACTTTCTGTTATTTTGTTTTATATCTCGTATGGTATCATAATAATATTCTTATAGGATATTGTAGTTTATAGTTCTACTGTGATATTGTTGGCCCCGTGACATCTTTCCAAACTGTATTAGTCTATAGGATTACTATAATGCTTTTTAATAAGGGTGTGATGTTCAAGATGGGGCTTCGACTGACCCGTTGACTTCATGTAAGACGGTTACTAGGTGGTGATCATTTACCGTGAAGAAAAGAAAAATCTCCCTCACTCATTGGAAGTACTGTGAAAGTAAACGCAGGCGGGGAGGGTGGAGGCTTATTCGCTTTGCGCACATCGGGGAGCCTGCTTGGCTGCTGTCCTTCTCTCTCCTCCGCATCTGTCTCTCTGAACCACCCCACACTGGCGTTGATCTTCCAGAGGAGGTGTTTCAACTTTGCACAGGCAGCACGGTGACGTTTGAGTCGACTTTCGCGGTCCCGGGGTTATTAGAGTCCCTATTTTTTTTTTGGTATAGGAGGAGAACGATTGCGAGACAGTGGCGGAGACCTGTGCAAATCGACAGAAGTCGACCAAGTGATAGGCAGCTGTACATCCACAGATAAGAAAGTGTCAACAATGTTTAGTGTTTTTCTGTGGGCGATACCATCAGCATCCCAGCCATAATGCACAGGCGAAAACAAGCAAGTCGCTACATCTGCCAAACAATATTTGGACTGACAAGAACTCAAAGGTAAGAAATCCCTACCGATATGATCTGTTAAAGGCATGTCGCTATCCTACATGAAGTTATAGTGTTTTTGCGTTATTTTCTTTTGTCACAAAGTCGCTTTTAACAGCGTGTCATAGGCTCTGTTATTTAGCGTATTGTGCTCTTACATAGGATCGATGGAAAAAATGTCTTAATGCAAAAAAAAGGTTGTTCTTAGAAATACTCCAGAAATGCACATGTTCGTGCGTCAGTATTAAACAGAAATAAGTGGAGAGGTGGAGCATTGCGATGTGCCCAGTGTGATGGAAGAGCTGTAAAACGTTAATAAAGAACTCCGCGCGCACACTTAATCTCTGGATATTCCGCCTGCAAACAAGTGCTGGCGCGTGCATCCCCACCCCTCGTTTTATTACCACATTATCTGAGTGTTTTGAGTAGGGTGTTGCTTTTCGGTCATAGGATATACACAATACATAGAAACTGACTGATGGATTCGCGAGACCACTTGGTAAAAGCGCGCGTTCAAGATTATTGTGTGCGACCTAAACAGCCAAGCAAAAGAATAAGAATAAGAATACCTTCCGCATTTAGACTCAGGGTATGGTGCTTGTTTTCTTTCTTTCCTTTTCTTTTATTTCTCATAGAGGAGGCATGCATGCGTTAATTCATTGTTTAATGTGATAATTGTTTCATAGCATGGGCAAAATGGAAGGCACGCGCACATAGGCTCTCTCTCTCGCTCTCGCTCTCTCTCTGTCTCTGTCTCTCTCTCTCTCTGTCTCTCTCTCTCTCTCTTACACACACACACACACACACTCTCTCACCCATCAATCCAAACCTGTTCTGTCTGATCTCTCTCACCCTGCTAAGCCCGCTGTCTAGAAGAATTGGGACTGCATAATTGAAGTCAGGTCTGATCACTGCAAGAATTCCACCACTAACAGGACCAGGATTGGGAATCTTAACTCAAAAGGTGGTTGTTTCCAAATCACAGTTGCAGTTTCAGCAGTGGTTCTGCAAAATCAGGTATCTAGAAAGATGCAAGATTTTTAAAAAGCATGTTTAGAAATGAATGAGCCAAAAATGAACCGAATCCTGGTGTTATGTCATGAGCCAGCGGAGGCCGTAATCAATAGGCAATGAACACACATCAGTCAGAGCCTGCCTTTCAGTAACATTCCCTGTAGCAACAGCGTTCGTGTGAATGGGTTCTATTGACAGCATCCTCCCTCTGAATTATTCACAGGCTGAGGCTGAGATTTCCAATAGAAGATTTACACATCAAGGAACACTTTAAATCATCTGATGGAGGTGAGGAAAACACTAAGCCAAGTGATAAGAGAGGAGCGCTACACGGAAGGAGACAAGGCTTCCGAGGAGGAATCCTTACCCATGTGGATGGCTCCATGCGAACGCTTTAATGTTTTATCGGCTCTGCAGAGAGACGTGAGACAGGCTAGACCATCAGCAGGGCTGGTGACAAAGGGAAAATTCAAGTGGATTATGACATTTTGCACAGTTTCCTTTGATGATAATAGTTCTTAAAAGGATCAGTCAACATGGTGCTAAGCCCATTACTCACTTCATCCTTTCTGTCGCTTAATCTTTCAGTTGACTTCCATTGGCTCTGGCCAGAGGTAGAATTTAGTTTGGGATTCATTTGCCTTATAATGCAAAGTGCATTATCTCCACACATGAACTAATGAAGTATCCCAGTGGGTGATCATCAATAACGACTCGGCATCATCTTATTATGCGTTGTAAACCCTGGCCAACTGCTTCACAAATGAAATTACAGAATGATGAAGTTGTTCCACGGGAACTTTTGAAGCTTTACCGAGCAAATATCCGCGTGCTGTATCCAGGAAAAAGCTCTCAGACACACCGCCGGGATATAAAACGTGTCGGTAAACATGGCCGACAGATAAGACACATTGGTATTCAGCCGCATCTCACGACGCTGGCCCCGAGGCCCGGCTGATAATGCCTGCTCTCGGCGCCGGGGGTCAGAGGTCCCGAGGTTGATTGGCAACGGGCTGACACAGGCAAATAAAGTGTGCTGACTGGAGTGTAATGGGGTCGAGGCGCACCGACGCAACCGGTTTGGCTTGTGTGTTAGCGATGCCACGGTCTCGTTCTTACACCCCCTGCACCCGTGCACCTGCAGGTTGCTCGCTAATCTATTTTGCCCTTGTCAGACACCCCTGTGCACAGCAGCATGGCACATGTGCATGCACCTGTGGGATCTCTCCCATACCAAATTGCCTTGCTCACCACAGCACTTCTCTGCCTCATTCCACATGAGTTGTGCCTCTCAGGTATTTTTTTGTAGTTGTTTTATTATACCTCCTATCCCTTGCCGTCTACCCAACATGCCCAAATGCACTCAACCAGACACACACATCAGAATGATCTAGCTCTATCTGTCTATCCCTTGTTATTTGTAACTCCCACATGTAATCCCAAACACACCCACCCACCCATACACACCTACACCACGCCAAAGAGGAACCCAACAACAACCATGTTTATGTCTGATATTTATCCCCGTTCGTGTGGTTCTAAGACGTTCCTACATTGCTCAGCTTGCACAGACTTAGCTTATTCACACTTACATTCCCACTTCCCTGAGAAATCCCTGCACATGCAACAACAACACACCGAACCCTATTTGGAAGCACGACAGCCCAAAGAGATTTTGCAGTGCTTCCCTGAGTAATGGCATGAAAAGAAAGCCGTCGTCTGCTCGTGGGTTTTTGAGGAGAGTAGGAGTGGCGCAGTGGCAGAAACAGCAAAATAGTGAATATTTATCTCCGGCCCACGAGGCTCTGCATGACACCCGCCTGACGTTCGCATGACGCCCATCGCATCTGGCTCGTCAGACCATGTCGGAGTGAAAAGATTATCATTAGCAGTGATCTGTTTGGAAAACCTGCAAATTTTAGCATCGGATGCCTGCTTCAGGGAAAAAGATGAGGCGGAACATAAAGGTGCTACGTGTAGTATCAATATATCATGGTCACATTCATTGGGCTACCTTGTTATACTCGGTAGGATCTGTAGGCTGCTGGTAGCCTCTAGCTCAGGTTCAGCTACAGAGCAACGCCCCCGGAGCTTGCAGGGATTCGCTGTCTCGCCAGTCCACCTGTTGAAGGACAGCTCAGGGCCTCATGCCCCAGAAAATGCAGCAGACACAATAGTGAGTGAATAACACATGGCGGTAGGTGGAATATCCTAAGTAGACAGCAACCTCAACACGGTTTCACCTTCCGCTTGGATTTGCTCGTAGCAAAGTGCCCTCCGTAACCAAATTACTCATACTTGCAATCAAGTGGCTCGGTGGATATGGTTTCCCAGGAGCGATGGACCAGATTGGTGTGGAACAACAATGTCAGTATATTGAGACAGAGTAGGCCCAGTGGGGAGGGACCCTGAGAAATTTGTCGGCGGTTCGGTATTCACCGTGCTTCAGGACGCCTGGGAGCATGGGGCTTGTATTTTATTCATGGGGGAGAAAACAAGGAAGGTACAGCAAGAAAAAAAAAAAAACCTCCATGGAAAACCAACAGGAAAGAAATGATGAATTGCCTGGAGTAACTGGAGGGAGACGAGAGAGAGAGCGAGAGAGAGAGAGAGAGAGAGATCCAATATGGATAGGATTAGGAGAGCAGAAGTGATCACTGCACTGTATGCACGATAAAGATAGATCAACAGAGAAGAGAAGTGAGGGAGTGGCACCCTCAGAGGAGATGGTGCATGAATACAGAGAGCCTGTGTGTGTGTGTGTGTGTGTGTGTGTGTGTGTGTGTGTGTGTGTGCGTGCAGTGATAACACATAACATGACATCACCGGTTGCCCAATCAGTCTCTTCTGTCCTGAGGAGACTTCCACTTCGACTTCCTAGAACGCAATTACATAACCACATACTGCATGGAGCTGAATATGTTGTGATGTCAGGAACAGGAAGTAGACGTCGTCTTCATGTATCAATACTACTCCCTACAGGACTATGGTATATGTGATATGAACAGGATGCTCTTTTCAGATGACTCCATTGTAATGGCAAAATGAACACTAATATTTTGTTTCTGTGGGTGGTCTGTAAGATGATTAGGGTGCAGGTTCTTATATAACCTCTGAACCATCAAGCTATCGTCCATATCCCATTTGCTATGCTGCCAGTTTGCAGTATGAATCACCACGTTGCCTTCCAGCGGCTACAACCTCTGCAGCACGCCAGCCATACACAAACAGGTCAGGACCCCGAGAAATAATCTGCTTTTGGTGTATCTATTTTAACGTCAGATTAATCAGATGAAAGGTTAAAGGGGGGGTGGCGACTGAGACGACAAAGACTCATGCATAGGTTGTGTTGTTCGTCTGTCGCGGGCCGGGAGACGTGACCAGGAGAGCAAGTGGCGTTTGAAACGTACAGTAGGCGGGTCTTACTGCAGCTGATTAAGGCCTGTCAATCAGCCACTGAGTACTCAGGGCCGCTCTTCTGTGGCGTCAGTTTAAGCAACAGCACAGAAAACGTGCACAGACACACACACACACACACACACACACACACAGATGCACAGATGGCAATGGTTAATGTTCAGTGGGCATCTCAAGTGGCTTTGATGCATGGCTGTTAGTGCTCTGGGATGTGTGTGTGTGTGTGTGTGTGTGTGTGTGTGTGTCGAGTGTAGAGCGAGGATACAGATTCAAGCTAATTGAAGCGTCTGCAAGGTGAGGCCTGACATGCTGGAAGAGTTGTTGCTGCCGTGCGAGTGACAGCTAAACTTTGATCAGTGTTTGGTAAACTGTTACGTCCTTGTCGGTGTCAGACGATGAATGTCTCTTTAACGTCTAATCTGAATACTCTCTCTCTCTCTCTCTCTCTCTCTCTCGCTCTCTCTCTCTCTCTCTCTCTCTCGCTCTCTTTCCATTTCTTCTCTTCTTTCTCTGCAGCTCTCAGAGTGTTGACTGCCATTAGCGCCTCCCTTGACATCAGCGCACGTCACGTGAAGATCTCGTCGTTACGCCACCTCGCTCCCCCATCTCCCGCGCAGAGATAACGTCACCGAAGAAGCTCCTCCCACTGACCTTTTGACCCCCGGTTGCTATGGAGAACCTTAGCGAGCTCCAGAACCCTCTTCTGGACAAGAACAGTAAACACGTGGTCAACGGTTATGGAGGCGACTTCCCCAACAACCAGTACCAGGAGAACATCATCAATTACTTTGTCGGAGGCGGAGGCGAGGGAGGAGGGAAGGTGAGTAACGGCAACAACGTGGTCGGCGGAGGAGGTTACAACACCAACGGGAAGACGAAATCCCAGCAGCTTTTGGACGCCACCTCTCTGCACCTGGCGGTGGAGGCCTTCTACAGGCCCAACTTCATCCTGTACAAGGAGGACAGTGGCAGCATCAAGGCTAAGGAATACAAAAGCGAGTGTTGCGAGACCACGTTCACGGAGAAGAAAGAGAAGGAGGTGTGTAGCACGGCGGCGGCGGACACGCCCGGCTCGGAGGACCCGCAGGCCAAACTGCTGGAGGACGGCGAAAACGTCAAGATCCAGACTGTTTCCTACGAGGTGGAGGAGGAAGAGTATGTGGAGTATGAGGTGAGAGAGAGAAAATGCATGAGCGGGAAAGAGAAAGAAACAGACAGGGCTTGCATCAGGGCACCAGTAGGGTGCTTTGAAGGCTGATGCCGATACCGATGCCGACAGACGATCTTTTGTGCCGATGTGTAAATTTGACCTTTTCATGCCAAAAAAATGACTCAGTAAAAAGTACTCAGTCTTTTCTTAGAGTTTTATTCTTGGCGGGGAGGAAAAGCTGCTGAAATGGCATTTAGACCGTCATGGGACACAAAAACTCTCCAGTGAAACCGTGAAAAAATGGTATTTAGCTGGGTTGCAGCTTTTCAAGGCTGGGTGAACTAGATTTCTTTGCAGGTTTTAACCGTAAAATACTCTGACATCACTTTGGTTTGGGTCAGGGGGGGTCAGGGAGGAACCTTCATTATATGGGAAGTGGGTGACATTGACCGGCTGATATCCGGTTTGTAATAGAAGACCGATATGGGCTTGATATATCAGCCTTAGCCTAGCTTGCGTCCCTATTTGTATTTGTCTGTGTGTGAGGTAGAGAGAGAGAGAGAGAGAGAGAGAGAGAGAGAGAGAGAGAGAGATTGTGTGGCTGTGGTGTGTGTACCTTTACTGTCATCACACCAAAGGATTGGGCGTGATGCCTGGATCAGACCGACATTTCACTCACTACAAATCCCATTTGATCCACTGACCTTGGCCTCAATTCCAAACTCTGCTTATATTCATCATTAGATAATAACAAATCACTCATGCTGCATCACCTAGGGATATTAGGTGCTACAGCAGCTACAGCATTTTCTCTCTAGCATAGCCAATGGCACAAAGCACTCCAAGGGACTCGGGGGGGATTGGGCAGGCTGCAGTGTAAAGAAGAGAATGTGGAGCTCAACCAATGTCCTGCAATAGCGTAGGCCTAATGGACTGGCTGCCACACACCCGCGAGTCCACTTGAATTGACCTGAATTCCTGCGATAAACATGTAACCGCTGAAATGCAACGTGACACAGCCGCATATAGCATATAGGACCTCACTCTGCAGAGAGGCGATGCATTTCAGCACATGAATAAAAAAATAGCACGGGGGCAGAAACATCGTTCTCCACTGACGAGGTTAGCTCAGCCTCACTGAAAGAATGAGACGGGGGGGAAGTGCCTGTTATGGCTTTCATGTGCAGGTGGCTCACGATGCGCCATCATTTTTTACATGCAGCAGAGGGACAGACAGCCTGCAAGTGCAATTTTCAAAACTTCCTCTTTGCTTGTAGGTGGATATACTGCACAACACGTTGGAAGCTCGTCTAAGGCGTTCAGAAGGTTAAGCGAGCACATTACCGCGCCGCTAGCTTCCCGTTCACAAATGGACCGGCGCATAAAAAATGCTTCATCAAGCCCCGCCGTCGGTTTCAAGACGCAAAAAAGAGAAATACACAGTGGGACTCATTACCGCAGCCACCCAGCAGTAGTGGGATTCCTCAACCGCCCTACCCACAGTCTGACACAATGACAAGACCTCACACATCTATACATAGAGCCTCTAGTGTTTTAGCAGTCAAGCAGTACTATACAAAATGTAGTTCATTGTTCATTTTTGGAAGGTACAGAGAGAGTGTTGCTCACAAATCACAAAGCTATTATATAAATGGCAATGCTATGGTGGGTATTGTGTGTATGCATGTATGTGTGTGTGTCTTCCAGGTCTTAAACATACAACAGTGGTGTCCAATCATGTGCCATGGAGGGCCGAGAAATCACCTGCTGTAGTCTTTGGTTGGAGTGAAAACCTGCATGCTCTCGGCCCTCCATGGCACATGATTGGACACCACTGACATACACCATCGTCCTCAATGGGGATATGCATCATAACGGACCAGACCGTGCGTAGTGCTTTCAGAGTACATGAGTGCAGAACTCGTGTATATATCCCCTGCAGACCTTCAATTTGAAGCTTTCCGAAATCCAATCTGGTTTTCTCTCTTTGAGAAAGAGATACAAAGAAGAAAAAGTGTTTTAGCCGGTGGAAACTTCCTCTGAGGAGCTGAGGGCTGGGAGTATAACAAAGGGATGGAACTTGATACCTTCATATCCAGGCAATTCTCTGGTATAATCTAAACTGCTCCGTCGTTCATAGTTGGCACAATGGTTGTTAGTGTCATACAAGTGTCTGAAGAATGGGGTAACTATTGTACAGCAAGGGTACCTAACTTTTCACTTTGATAATGGGTTTGAAAGTGAGGTGGCTTGGTGCACAGTCAGCATTATTACAATAATACCCCAGAGGGCAACCTTTACTGCTATTATGACGGTGATGTGTCACGGAGGTACCCATACTCACAGTAGAGGACATCTTTCAGGGTATTATGGCTGCTAGACAACAGTTACCAATGCAAGTGCACTGTCGAACATTTTCTTCAAAGTAGTGTGCATGTACAGGAATAAAAAACAGGAGAAAAGAAAGATTTCACACCTGGTACATTGGTACTATCTAGCATGTACTTATAGATGAAAAATAGGAGAATGGCAGAATGATGATTATCTAGTTTCCTGATTATTTAAGCCCAGAAAATAAGCCACAGGATGTCTTACAGTGATAGAGCATGGTTGGAATACGCTTGGACAAAATCACCTAGCTACCTGCTATTTAAGGATGATTGATATGATTATAGAAATCAGCGTTATTATCGTCCACATGCCAAACACTTCTCCCCGTGTGTTACGTGAGGCATGAGGCAGTGACAGAAGCACAGAGGAAATGCCAGACCTCACCAGGTGTTGCGTGCAATATTGGAAACAGTGTAGGACAAATCTTTAAATTCTACCGTCCCTACCAACTCGTAAAAAGATCACTACCTAGTAGACGTGGACTTGCAGTTGTCTAAGCCGAAGAAGAACCTTGCATTTCAGGAAGGTTCTCCGAGAGGGCAAACGTCCTCCAACCTGCTGTTCCACCCAAAGACATCATTCTTGTCACTTTAATGTGAAGTTAAATACCCTTAGGATTCAGAATGAAGTCTCTATCTCCATTAGTTTCATGGTTATGGTTCTAAATGATAATTGTCTAATGGTGGAAATCCCACATGCTCCTATCTGTCCACCGAGATTTCATGGAAATCCATTCATACGTTTTTGAGATATTCTTCTTCTGACAGACAAACTATTTAACGGGGGTGAAAAACTAAAAAGAAACTACTATACTTAGAATAACGAGATCAAGTTTATATTTTCATTTAAAATGTAGTGAAAGAAAGGTGCAAAATTTCCAAATATCAAATACAGTTTGTATTGGAGATAGGTCACCTAGGAGAGAAACTTCACCAGGGAGTTCTCCACCTTTAAATATCACCACTTGACAAACATGAAGTGGGCTAGAAGAAACTCAGTGACTACTGACTGGTAACTGTTAAGACTGTTTCTTGAGAAATTGATGAACTCATATCGTTACTCTCAACAGTTGTAGAGCGAACAGCTGCAAAGGGCGAGCCTCCATGGCTAGCGTGTTATTCAGGACACGGAGACATCCAATCATCCCCTCAAACCCTTTTACAAGGTGTATTCTCTCTGTCAGCCACATCGCCTCATGTCCATTCCTTATATTCGGTGTAAAAGGGAGAATAGATATCGTCTGCGTTTCCTCCTCTGCATTCATTCGCCTTTATTCTCTTGACATATTAGAGGAGCGATGCCGTCGTGAGTAGGGAGGCCCGGGTTCAAGCCCCCGCCCTGCTGAAGTGCCCTTGACCAAGACACTGAATGCCTCCCAGCTCCAGTGGTGCTCTCCAATCTCTCTGTGGAGGAGGAGGAGGCACACAAAAAGATAATTTAACCTTTGGGGGTCAATGTAATAACACACAGGCAAAAATAGTCTGTCATTTTCCACGTCGGTGTGGGCTTGCTGTCCTTTCCTAGCCCCGAGTTAGAGGCTTCTACTACGCCTGGGTGGGCAATCAAGTAAATCTAATCTCTCTCCTCTTCTCATCAACGCCTGCCTCAACAATTGACAGTAGGCAGTGGAGGCCTGCCAAGCAATTCAGGCAGGTAAGTGAGATTGGCCTCATCAGAAAAAAGAGCCTCACACCCAGTGACAGAGTCCTGGCTGAAGGGAGAGAGAACAGCTCCTCGCTAAGCCATTATAGACTGGGAGGCTTGTCACTGTGGACCTGTGCTGCTGTAGGTGAGAGTTGAGTTGTGACTCAACTATACCCACCATATCTTGACTCAGCACTACCATCTAACAACAGGCCAGTGCCGGGAAGTACCGTAGTACAAGATAAGCCAAGAGTCTCTGTCCTGGGACTGGACATCCTTTTAAACCGCTTACCTTTATATTTTAACTTGAAAAACATTAGCGCCTGGAAAAAAATGACTTGTTGTAACTGCAATGCTGCAACTCTTTGTGATTATTTAACTTCATTAGAACATTTTCATTTATTTAGCACATATATGAGTTTATAGATATTGTCTGTCTCATGGTCCTTGTCATAAACCAGCACCTTTACTTCATGATGCATATTATATATATCTGTATTATATATAAAAAATGTGAATAGTGGCGGTGTAGGGCTCAGTGTAGGGCTCGGTGTAGGGCTCGGTGTAGGGTTCGGTGTAGGGCTCGGTGTAGGGCTCGGTGTAGGGCTCGGTGTAGGACTAGTGCCATGCGGGGCGAGCTGTGGTTGACCCTTCATGAACTCATTTTGAAATAACAAGGAAAATGGAATCAACAAAAATTGACTTCACCTTGAGCTTGACCTGATCCCAGTGCTGCCCTCGTACAGTTTCCCCATGCTTTTAATGGAAATAACATTGTATGGAATAGGCAAGGCTGAATGGAAATTACATGAAATGATATGGAAATTAAATGATATTTCCTCAAAATCATATTAATAGAAAGAAATTAAAGAAATTTAAATGTCCCTTTAAATTCAGCATTTGCGTAATGTTCCTCAGCTGATTTGACCCTGGATGTCTTTGATCTTGCAGGTATGCATTTGGCACATTAACATTTTCATGTGTTTTTGCCTGCATACAAAAAAGAAATCTCACTTGACCCAGGGATAGGGAGGGCACTTTCTATTTGTCTGCCATCTGTTACACCTTCTCCAGTGCATGAAATTAGCATTTATCAGTACATCTCATATTCTGAGTATAATTCGGACACGTGCTCGGCCTGCAGTGCAACGATATTTCAGTAAACATGTTGTTTTCCCTTTTTGATCGTACCCTTTTTCCAGCACAGGCAAAGGCCTACCACAATTATAGACGTGAGAGTGAAATCAATAGAGAAACCAGTTTTAAAATAGCTATATTACTAACTGTCCTCTGCCTTACCTGAGCCAGGTTTGATTGGAAGATTTATCCATTCTCACTAAATCTGAGGGGACACGAGCCTCTCTGCCTTCAGTGAATCTAAAATGTAGTCGTGCTTCACTCCAGTGCACACATATCGTTCCTTTTCTGAGGGGCCCTGCACCCAATATGATCCTGTGCCATATTGTAGTTAAATCTCTCAGGGATATCCCATTTCTCATTTAGCAGAAAATGACAAACCAATCTCTCGGATCATTTCAATTTAGCAGTCCGCGGGTCTGTCCATTGGATTTCAAAGCCTGCTGTCCTGTGCTTATCAGGGATATTCATCCCCCATGGTCCGGAGTGTCTGGTCTGATCCATAGAAACGTTAAGCTGCACTATGTGGCTCTGGAAAGGTAAAAAAATACAAATAATGGAAGAATAAATGCTGAATAAATACTGTAAAACCTCCCAAGAAAAGAATGGATCCCTGAAACATTGTTTGAAGGTGTGAAGAAAATGGTCAACTGTAGTGGTCCTTTTGTCCTTTGTTTTCTTTGTGGATTTACCAATAAGTCTCTGAAAATAATTCATTTTGTGTGCCATTTTTCCATACAGCCTTAGTTTGCAAAAAACACAAAAGATGCCTGATGGGGTTTGGCCAACCAAAACATCTATTTTGTCAATATAATTGTGTATTATTTGCAAGCGGAGACTGTGTGCAGTGTGTTTCCAAGTTTGTTTCCCTCTCTGTATAGCATTAGTATTACCAGGGGATCTGGCCATTGTCATTTTTCCCTTTTTCCACCAATTTAATCCTGTCTGGCATGACCATGTCAGAGATTTTCCCCAAACCACCTTGGTGAGAATCCTAGACCAAATTACCCACAGTCCTCTGTTTCATCTCAGCGCTGACGAGGGGGAATAGTTAACTTCTAAACTACGAGTTTAAAAAAGAAGTAATAAATCTACTTCAGATACTCTTCTAAAATTACCGCCTGGTTGTGACAGCTGTCAAATTGTTGGATCAGCTTTAGGTGAAATTTACACCATCCAGGAAGGGCTTTGTTATCAGAGCCCCCCCCCCCCAACTGTCTGTAAGACATTTTCGGCTCCTCTCTCCCCTCTCTACCCAAACTATTCCCTCTCATGTTTTTCCTTCCAAAACACCACAGTGCAGCTATTATTAGCAGACCAGGCTAAGTGACAAAATATGATCCTCATATGTGATAGTTTGATGAAGCGGTGCTCTATGCGGTGTGCACAGATTTGTGTGTCCAGATAGAAATATGTCAAAACAGCTCATCATAGTAGCTTGCTCAATAGTAAATGCAGTGTGAAGTTCTATAAAAATATCACACATTAATTAAGCTTTGCAAACACCTTTTATACACAATTACCAGTTAAGCAAGGCATCATTTTTACACTTTCTCCCGTCAAGGCTAAAAATTGTGATCAGAGCATCACATTTCCAAATATCAGTTAAGTATCAAATTTGAGATTTACAAATCCGATGCCAAAAATAACCAATTCCAGCAGTTTAGAGAGCAATGAAAAAATACATCTGTGCCACACATGAGCAGTTTTTATTTTTTTTTTGACGTTTAAATCCTGCCTATGAGCCTTTGATGCACTTGTAGGCCTTGTTTTGTTGGATGCTTCTCCTTTAATGATACGATGGAAGCCACCAAAGCTACAGTTGCTAACTCTTTAGCAGCCAAGCAAAGACGTTCCTAATACCGGATTTTAAATAAAGCTCCTGAAAGAGGAATAAAACAGCACAGTATCGGCTCCCTGCCAGACTTTATTAATCCTCGCCTGAATGGCAGCTCCAAGTATTAGAAAGTAAATAATGAGAGAGACGCCGCTGTAATGCAATGAGTTTTGCTTAATATCAGCCTCTCGAGGATGATTACATATCACGAATCTGAGTAGGATGAGGATCGGGTCAGACGTGCAGTTATTTTCATTAATCAATCTGCTGCATTTAGATGTTTTTTTGATCATTTTCTATACAAAGCTAAACTAGCAAGAGTTGGGTTTCTATCAGCGGTGTAGAACTGGTGGCCAGTTACAATGCACTTCCTGTCAGGGATCTGACATTGTCTGGCCTTTAGGTTTTTTTTCAACTTTTTTGATTCACATCACTTGCTGACAGAGAAGGAAAGAGAAGAGAGTGGGAACTTTTATGTTATAAAGGACCCTGCCTTAGGGTTTGTCAGCCTCCCATCTCTTCTCTGTCCCTCTCCATTAGCCTGGCAGGTTGGATTTGACACCTCCTCACTGGGTGTGAATTTGTAATATAGCCTCCCTGCCTCACCATATCCCATATTAAACGGCTGCAGCCACAGGCTAATCAATTACCCGCTAAATTATTGATGCTAGGTGCTTCGCCTGATGCTGCTGCAATCTCTGTCAGAGCGGCGGTACACTAATCTCAGCAGGCAGCGGGTTGTTGGTTCTAGATTTAGTTGAAATCCCAGGAGTCTCGGGCGTCGGCTCACACTCCGCTGCTCAACTGATTAGCGTGAATTGCTTCAGTTTTTCAGTTCTTAACTTGCTAAATAGCTTTAAGAGTGAGGTCTTGCTGTGTGGTGAGTTGATTGCATGGGCATGATGTTGTAGGTAGGTTTGTAGGTCATTTAATCCAGTACGTCCTTTACTTCATCTTTTGAGGTTAAGTGTTTCTGACATATGTGTATTATTGACACTGTTGTTTAATTGTTTGAGCTTGACAGTATCTGACAGCAAAAGGTTAACATGTAAAATGTTGTTTTTTGTAACAATTATACTGTTTTCAGCAGACCTTATTGGAACAAATGATATTCCAAAACAACAGTCTGAACAGATTGATTTTATCAACCTTTTAAATGTCCTACAGAACAATAATGTCGGACAGGTTTTTATATCTGGTCCGATTCCCACTCTCAGCGGTTCAGTAGGCTACTGAGCCTACACACATGGCTGTCATCTGTATGCTGTGTGTTCTACATCGACAATTTTACGCCCCCTGGCAACCAGGGGGGTCATTGATTTCAACTTAACAAGCACGCCCCACTCGGAAAATTAAGAATAAAAAATAGATCCGGTCCTTGGTTCCCCTCTGAACTGTCAGTCTTGTTCCAAGAAAGGAATAAAGGGCCCTGGCAGGCGCTCTGGTGACCCCTCTCATTGGCTTTTAGACAGCTAAGAAATAAGTGCACTTCCCCTGTGAGTAGTGCCAATTTATCTTATTATATTAATTTAATTTCCACCTCCTGCAATAATTTTTGGAAGGTGGTTAATTCCACTAAGAATAAGAACCCCATTTCTCTTCCTAGCCACGTGAATGCTGGTCATGGCTTACTAACTGAACATAAAGATATATGCACAGCTTTTAACCAGCAGGCAGCAGGTCTCCTATTTCATACACAATCCATGGCTTCCATCGTTTTGGAAGATAACCTCTGACCCTCTCCTGCTGCAAATAAGGTCTAGAAATAAATTGCCCCAATTTGCCCTTAATACAGTTTCCAAAAAAGTAGTCACTGATTATCTTCTCACCATTGATTCCAGGAAATCAACCGGAGACAGAAGACAGTCTGGATCCTTTTTTTTCTAAACCTTTCCTCCCCTTTAATCTCTGAACAGATATTGCATATCTTTAATCTTTCAATTACCTCCAGGATAATTCCTAATGTTTGGAAGGGCGCTCACGTTTTGCCATTGCTTAAAGGACGTGAAAAAAGTGATGCAAATAACTATCGGCCCATCTCTAAATTGTGATGTCTGGCTGAAACCCTGGAATCATCAGTAAATTATCAACTCAAGACTTTTCTATCTAGGTACTCAGTTTTGAGCTCTCATCAGTCTGGCTTCAGGGCTAAGCATAGCACCATCTCGGCTACTACCTTAGTCATAAACAATAATGTGTCTGCTTTGGACAATGGATTACTTTGCTTGGTTTGTTGATCTTTCCAAGGCTTTTGATACAGTTGATCACTCCCTAATGCATAAACTCTCACTTATCAGTTTCCACACAGCTGCTTGCAGATGGTTTGAGCACTACTTCACCGATCGATAAAAGTGGGTGATGTCCAATCAGAGTTTTTACTTTTATCCAAAGGTGTCCCCCAAGGATCAAGGATCAGTCCTGTTCTCTATTTACATTAACAACATTGTGTCGCCCTTGGAAAGTTGTAATGTACATCTTTATGCAGATGATACTATTTTATACTGTTTTGCAGACTTTATGCAGTTGGCCGTTGAAAACATTACTCATAAATCTAAAACTTGTGTTAAAAGCTGAAAAAACTAAATGTATGCTGTTCTTCAAATCTGTTGACCCTGGCACACTTCAGAAGTCTGATTTCAAATCTCATTATGTCGGACTGTAAATGCTTCTAACTTATGTATGCATGACTGTTTTGCTTTTATTTATTTTGTTCTTCCTTATTGTATCCTCGGTCACATTGCGAAAGAGGGTCCATCCCTCAATGTAACCCGAGACTTAAATAAAGGTTGAATGAAAGGTTTTGAGTTATGGATTAAGAAAGTAAGAAACAAGCCTTTCTTCAAGAACTTGTGAATATACCCAAAATTGAGATGGCCAAATAATGTTTCCAGTTTCAAACGGCAAGGATTAGTTGTTACATTTCTCTTAGTTGTGTATACAAGGTTTATAATCATAGTAAAGGCCTAACTAACTGTATTACTTTGTGAATTTCAACCTGTTTACAGAGCACTATGTGAAAGTGAATGAAATGAAACCTGAATGCGACGTGTTTCCCTATCGCAGCCTTAGTACACGGTCCTAAGCATCAACAGGCCTTGGGGCAATGAAACAAACAGATATTTTATTCGTTAACTCAAAGCAGGTAGTACATTCCCTAATAGACTGCAATACATGTGTGAGAGGAATGCATCGTGACTAGATCCTCATCACTGTGATCACACACCCTGTGATCGAGTGTCCCACTGAGGTCCTCGAGCGGGGTGGACCTCGTACGGCTGCCGAGCCCAGCCGCTGTGTAAATCAGATGGCCTTATTAACAACTCAATAAAGCTTGTATTTTTTTTTTTTTAATACCAGCCGTCCCCATTGCCAGCACTCTATCACACTGCCTGATGAATTATAAACCCTCAAGACAGAACCCTAGTCACATCTAGGGCTCATGTGCACCTTCCCTGGCATAACTTAACATGGCCATCTGGAGCATGGAGAGACACAGAGCGGGGCTAAGCTGCATTGATGTTGAATTAGGATGCATAGAGGGTGCAGCTGGACTTGTTGTCTTGGCTAGAGCCGCCTGGTGACAGACAGAGGGGCCAGATGACCTGCAGATGACTCTCGTGCTGAGGGAACATGCGCCCCCTTTAGTAGAAATGTAATTAGCTGAGAGGAGATTATTAAGGGGCCACAGCATCACGTGACCGCATCACCTCCCTTCTCCCTTTTCGAATGGGCTTGACACTGTGGCAAGTGCAGGGGATCATAAGATAACATCATGCATCGTTTTGGACGTTTTAGACACGTGAATTGATATAGCTACGAGGTTGTAAATGTACCTAAAATGTGTTTTTGTGCTGCATTGTGTTCTTGTAAATGCCCTTTGTTGATTCACTTTTTATTTCGTATCGGGGCAAGTAACTGAATTTTGTTGGGTTGTGAAGTAGTTTTTGTTTTCTGCCTCCAAATCTCCCACTGTACCACTTTACCTTTGAATACCCTCAGAGTATTAGAGAGTCAGTAAATAACTCTTGGGGGTAAAAAGATAATACATCATTTCACTGGGTGATTTAATTCAATTTAATGCATTTGTGCTGTGTTGTTTCCTCCCATATAGGCTTTGATGACTATCTTCTTTTATACATCCCGGAAAACAATTGCATTCCTTAGGCTTGGAAACTGTTTTTATTTTTTTCTTCACTCAAGCTTCCAGTATACAACATTTGATTGTGCTGTGGGACCCAGTGGCTATGTTTGATCCATGCTCAAACATGGCGATGACAAATTATATAAACACCCATTCCCTCTCTGATTTCTCAAGCAGCTAGCTCATACAGAGGCCAGAGGGTCTCAATTAAGAGGTCAGACCTCATTACTTGGGTTTACATTCACAAGCACGCTAGAGAAATACATGTAAAGCAAGGACATTACTGTTTAAAATGTCTATATATAGATAGGTGGGTTGGTGGGTAGGTACTTTATTAATCCCCGGGGAGAAATTTCTGTGTTACAGCAGCCAGACATAGAGTAACACCAAGAAATAAAGAAATAAAGAAATAAAACTACAATGGAAATAATACAAATAACAATAAATAAATAAATAAATAAATAAATAAATAAATAAATAAATAAAATAATAATAGATTAAAAAAAAAAAAAAAAATATCCCCAATGAATAGTGGTCTTGAGAAACATCAACAAGTCTGCATAGATGGCATTTCTAGAGCCGCTTCATAAACCAATAACCAATAACTGTGACAACCTATGAAAACACTCACAGAGTACACATTACAATTCATGCTACGCTCACGCCGTCTTCATATGATTGCCTGCAATCCAACAGTGAATTAGAGTAACTGCACAGAGCAGTCGTGGCGCGCAACTGACAGACATTTTCTGTGAAATAAAATGAGGGAGGAGGAAGAAATCTCAGGTTTCGGGGAATGGAGAACCAGGGATATAGAAAGGGGACAGAGGCTCATTTCCTTCATGCTGTGGAGGCAATTTGGCAACAAATAAATTACACAAGCCCTCTTCCTGGTTGTGCTGTCATGGTAGAGTGGTGAAACCATCCATTAGTTTTTTGTTACCTGTCAGCCTGTTGCCCCATGTTGACAGGATCTACGCCCCATGCGACATATCTGAGAGCAGCTTGCAGCACCAGCATGCATAGTCATTAGGACTTGCCATATGGAAGGTTGTGAGTGAATGACAATGCACCTGCACCCATTAAAAAGCAGGTAGACAATTGGTAAACAAAATGCAATTGACTCTAAATTGGATTCAGCTTCTCAGTAAATAAAAAAACCTCTTAGTGATCCGAGTGGCTTTGTGATCTGTAACTTTTAGTTTGGCACGTTGGCTGAGTTGTGTTGGTTTTGGGATTTTTTTTGCATGACATGGATTTGGGGAGTAATAAAAGATAATGGTGTAATCGTACTATGATAATCGCTGCATGAGACAGCTTTGCTGAGGGATCGGGGACCACGGTGGATTTTCTCTTTTCATCCGCTTTGGATCTCCTATCACCATTTGGGAGGTTTATGATTAATGACCTTATTGTGGATCCAGTCAGCCTTGGGCTTGTCCGACCTTCGGTACGCGCTGGCTGTTTGCTAGGTGCCTCAGCTCTAGGTTGCCTTGGTTGCCTCTGCTTCTCTGTGTTGTGGTGAACCATGCAGAGTACGTTCCCTCTTCCCTAGTAACCTGGGCTGACCAAATAGCTTGGATACATGGATGACGCCTTTTCATTCTCCAAACAGCCAGACTGCTGTGCAGATATAATCAGGCACAGCAGAGCAGGGCTGGCTGTGTACAGATTGCATTATGTAGCCTGGATCCTTGCTTAAGGCCATGGAAGCAGAATAACATGCAGAATGTGGGCTGCTTTATGCCCATGTGTTATGACCTCTTTGCCTCGGTGTTGCATTATGAAGAAAACGTCTTGGCGGGGGATAGCGGTAAGAAATTCATAAGTACAAAGTGAAAACAGAGCGCTTTTGTTTGCAAGCTCGTCTGTATTTGTTGAAGAGAATCAGAAAGGTCTTGCTTTTGTGTCTCACAGTGTCTATTTTGAAAAATGAGTGGTTATGTTTGAAATAAGATTCCACATTCATCAGGTACACTGTGGAGACTGAAAATGGTTGGTTTGGTTTAGGGTTACACCCATTGAAAAACAGTGATAATAATAAATCACATGGTGACTAAGTGGCCTGCTTGCTGAGTGAAAATGTGGAGAAGTAAATAGTCACTTCCTTTGTTGAAAAGTGGTGAATTGTGTGTTCACATTTTAACAGCTTAAATATCTCTCTCTCTCTCTCTGTCTCTCTCTCCCCCATCTCTTTGACATACAGACAATATGTTCTTAGCCTCGATTCCTTCATTTATTGTTCATGTTCCAGTGTTATTACCTGGGCATTATCCTTCACGCATTATCCTTGCAGCTCATTGGCTCGTACAGAAACCGTGGCCTCAATCTGTGATGCGCTTTGATTACAGGCACATCTCGCCATGGAACATAACTCTGTGCTATTTCTAGTCTCCCTTTTGTTGTTGGGAAAATAGAAATGTGTGTGTGTGTGTGTGTGTGTGTGTTGGTTTTGTCAGCCAAGACGTGGTCATAAGAAAGCTGCTCTGAAACTTGTAAGGCTCAGGACCAACATCCTGTCACCAGCTAAACAGTACACGGTCGTATCAACGTGGCGGAGAATGCTAACGGTATCCCAGCTACATGTGAGGAACGCCGCGTGTGAGTGTGAAATAGCTTCATAAAGCTTTAGGGAGGCGGTTTGTTTGAGTCGTAATTATTTCACATCTGAAATTAAGTGTGCTTTCAGCCAGAGTGTTTTCATCACATCTGTTGTTTTGATGCTGAGATATATCTCAAAGCTAATGAGAAACTAATGGACCATCACCCAAAAGGCCACAGATAGGAGCGGTGACATTCTGCATGCAGGGACTGATACTTTATTACACACGGGCCTACTTTTGTTTTGATTCTTTGGCCGCCCAACGGAATTGAATTTGGACTTACAAAATGTGTATATTGTGAACTATATTGTCTTTAGTCCTCACTTGACCCCTTGACCCACGTGCTCTATATATCCTGTGTAATGTGATGCCTGATGATGAAGAGGAGGGTTAACGCACTTAAACTCAGTTTACTCACTTTTTCATGTGTGGATTTTACCCAACTGACATGAATTCATCCTAGCAAGTCGCATCAAGCTGCTACGTCATATGAAGATAGGGTCTTAAAAAACATACATTATTGCTTTTCTGAAAATATGATTGATTTTTGTCTCTATTAGTGGCTGTGTGTCTTATTTTGTATTTACCACTACATCGCTGCCCGTGCATGCAATATCCTTGATAAATAAACAAACGGTCTGTCCTCTCTGCAGACGGACTGCTCCAGCGACAGTGAGAGTGAGGATAACTTCATAGTGGTCCCACCGCGAGACCACCTGGGTCTGGCTATCTTCTCCATGCTCTGCTGCTTCTGGCCTCTGGGAATCGCAGCCTTCTACTTCTCACAGGGGGTAAGGACACACACACACACACACACACACACACACACACACACACACACACACACACACACACACACACACACACAGTAATTGCTTGCCACACATGAATGATATAGCATCTGTTAGTCAGGTTCTAACATAAACAGGGGCATGGACACACACACACACATTTTCATGACCACGTATACATTACATTACATTACAGTCATTTAGCAGACGCTGTTTTACTAGAATTCAATCTTAAGGAGTTTGTTGAAAAGGTTCAAGATATAATAATTCAATAATATCATCAGATATCAAGAATTTCAGGAGTAGCCTTCATAACGCACATAGACAGAGAGATTCACCGGTCAGACATCAGCCGCTATCAAGAAGCCCTGACAGCTGACTCTCCTACCACCGACTCAAGGCCACTTATTTACTGAGCCGCCCATCAATAACTCTCTCTCTAATGGCTGTTCAATGCTCTGTAAACAGGCTGAAATCTGCTTTCAGGAAAGGGGGCTTATCAATCACATTCAAGGCTCTATCTGTAAACTCCCAAGAAGAGAGAGGTGTTTGAAATACCGATGACGAGCGCGGGTCTTTGAACTAGCGGTTTGGGTGAAGATAAACCCAATTACAGGTGTGCTGACATATTATACATTATTTAAAACACCATTCAGGGTTTCAGGAACATCAAATACCCTTGTTACATCTGGATTCGTGATATTTGAAAGAAATCACAGAAAAAAAAATAGAAAATAGTATTATTTGTGATATTTGAAGAAATTAAAATGTAATCCAGCAAATACCTCCTGTTATAATAATGTATGTTGTGTAGATTTTTCTGGAAAGATCAACACAGTGTTTGAATGGACGAATATACTTTCCCAGTTTGTGTACTGTTTTAAATCTGTTTTGAAGTCATTCATCCACTATCTGAAAACCTTCATATAAACTGTACGTCTAACAAGGAGCCGTCTCTCCCCGGCTCCATTTAAATAAAACTGCTGTACTTGTTGACTTATACTGTCAAGATTTCAACCAACTAAGTGGCCTTGCGGTTTGGAGTATCAGACCTTAGATTTAGAGCTTGAGCGATAAATCCCCAGTTGGGTAATAGCTTTGCATTCAACATTAGAAGATTGCCAAGGCGAGGCCCTTGAAAATATCGTTGCCTTGCCAGCGGTTTTTACTTGTATTTACAGATAAGCTGGAACAGCATGTATGTAGACACTTCAGGGAAAAGCGTGACAGACATTTCAAATGTGTCGGTGATCTGAAAAACCACATTTTGTTGTGGAAGTTTTACTTGCGGAGTGCCTCATTGCACCATGTATACGCTTTATATGTGTTTGAGGAATCACCAGCAATAAATGTGCAATGCATGCTTGACCTTTTAACTACTGAGTGGTGGAGATGCCGTGACAGCGTTTCTTCAGGTGCATCGGGACATTGCACACATCTGAATCTGGTTCTGAATCTTCCCAGTACTCTGCATGAAACTCAGAGCACACCGCCTGTCTTACCGTCAATCAATTCTACTTCCCCCTTACATGCACCATACGCATATAGAGACATAAAGTACATGTTTTTATGCACACACGTGGATACACACACACACACACACACACACACACACACTAAAGATAGGAAACCGTTGAGCTTTTCAGTAAATTGCTCTGTCTTTGGCTATAAATTCTTATCGAAGGCTAATGCATTTAGCTGTCTTATCTGTGGGTGCGAGGAGTCCGAGGCAGATGAATGCAGTCGGTGAATTATCTTGTCAGGGGCTAATTTGATTCTTCCTGGGTAATTACGGGGAAGTGACGGCTGTGTTTAGGGATGGATGGCTCTTCTGCCAATTTCACTGCGGTGGAAGGCGTCGTGCAGAGCTGTCAGCATAAGATACGGTGGGAGTCTGGAAGTGCTTATTTTATAGTTCAGTAACAAGTGATGGACGGTAACAGTAGTACTGTTACTTTCCTCAGTTATATAACGAGTAGTGGAACAAAGTACTCTTTCGATTCCAGTCGTATTATTACACCGATTAGTCACCGATCAGAGAAAAAAATCGTTGCAATGCTACTTTTGGTATCATCCTTTCTGCATTCAGCTGCAAGTATTCCCCTTACTTTGATTTTATCAAGAAGAAAGATGACAAAAATATCATAAATTTTAAACTGTACGCAAGTGCTAAAAGCTAAGCTGCTGCATTTTGAAGGCATTTTGAAGTTACTTTTGACCCAACACTGTCGATAAGCCACTTCGCTGGTCTTCATTTCATTCAATCATTCAAGAAACACAAAACTAAGTGAACTACATTTTTTAAATTAAACAATATACATTTTTGACTCAAAATTTGATTGTCTGCATGCACTCAATACCTGTACGCCTCTAAGAGAGAGAGTGCAAGAATCTGTAATCAGCTGCATCATTGGAATTGACAAGGGGCGTTGCAGCGGCGTCTAGACATGACAGCACCTCGGCCTCGCTTCCCACTCCGAGGACATTTACAAACACAGGTTAGTGACTGTAATGGAGTCGGTGGACGGCAGATCGATACAGTTTTCTTCCCGCTGGAAGGTCAGGCCGAGTCAAACAGAGAGAGAGAGAGAGCGCGCTCGTCATTCCCGAGGAGAGAGTTGAGTGTGGCGGTCACGGTGGACACATTCACATACTTCACTTCCTCTATGCTGCTACTTCTGCGTGATCTCCTTGCAGCATCGGGCTCAGCATCCACCGCCCACGCGCGAAACAGACTTAGCTTTGAGCTAGATTAGATTGGGGAAGGGGGAATTGAGTTTCAATTATTGGCGCTAATAGGGTGAGTGGTTCGTTTTGGAGATGCTGATAAACGTTTCCCTCAGCTCTGAGACGTCGGCGATGGAAAGTAGCAAGAGTTGAGAAGCAAGTAATTCCTTTTCACAATCACGCAAATAAAGACTCCCCCGAAGTTATCTCAGCAGAGTAATTGAAGAAAATGAATGGACTAACTATTGCGACGCAGTTGGTGTATTTGGATGTGTGTGTGTGTGTGTGTGAGAGAGAGAGAGAGAGAGAGAGAGAGAGAGAGAGGTTTGGGGCTGTGTATGCGTTGTTTGTTTGGAGGGAAAACCAGGTTAAGGGCGCCAAATTGACTTCCATGAGCGCGTCCCAAAATGAGTCTCCGTCCAGCCGAGTCTGAGATGTTATCGCTTTCTATGACACCACATTTCAATCATGTTGTCAAGGTTGTGGAGATAAAGCCCTAATGCTTCTAACCATTTTTCATCTCAAGGGGATTCAAGGAAAAATCCTCACATTGACATACGTTTATAGTCCGGTACACACACACACACACACACACACACACACACATCCTGCCTATTCTCATCTCTCCCCACATTAGCAATGCATTTAGTCCTTTAAAATCCGAGTCCTCAGGGAGACCCGAAAACATGCTTTGGTTAAATTATTGGTGTGAAGCGGAGCAATTGATTCATTAATCAATTACGGGGTGTTTAACGAATGCCTTCATAGAAGAGTCTGAGCTCGTGGCCTTCAACTCCACTCCTGCCTGTGATGGAGACGTAATGAAGCTGTCCACCGTCACATTAAGACTCTATTCAAGGATCTACTCTCCCAAAAGACCTCGCCAGGGGCTCGATACAGCTTCAGAAGGAGTGTGCATTCTCTCTCTGAAAGGAAACTTCAAGCTAATTTCCCCAAAGACCTCATAAGTTGCTTTTGTTCCAATAATTACTATATTGACATGGAAGCTAACGGCCCTGCCTTGAATACAGCTCCTGTGTTTAGAGTTGAGGAGTCTCTCTCTCTGTCTGTCTTTGTTTTTGGTGTTTTCAGGTGTTGTCTCCTCAAACTTTCCCTGCACCAATGAAACGATCGGAGGAAAGTGGAAAAAGAGAGAATGTTGAAAAATGAAAAAAGGCCTCAACCATCATTAATAAATGGTGTATTAATCATTATTGAATGGTCAATGGCTGCATCTTGACACTTACTCAATATCTTACTCTATTAACTATAAGCTGGAATTGACTTGCTACTGCAACATTTGCTGACTATTATACTCCCATCTGAGTGTAGTTTATGAACCAAGGGTCAGGGAGGGTCACAGTGGCAACGGGGCTAGCAGAGCAGCTCCTCCTAGGACAGCTGGTAGATGTAGTCCTGGATCTACCTCTGGGTCTCCTCCCAGTCGCTCCACCTCCAAAGGCGCCCGGCGGGGAACCTTACCAGCTGCCCAAACCACCTCAGCTGGCTCCTCTCGATGTGGAGGAGCAGTGGCTAGACACCGAGGTCCTGCCGGATCGCTGAGCTCCTCACCCTGTCAGAGAGAGGGAGGCCAGCCAGACACCTCGTTTTGTCGGCCAGTATCTGCGATCTCTCTCTCTCTTCTGCTACCCAGAGCTAATGGCCACAGGTGAGGGTCAGAATGAGAGCTGTGCTTTGTTGCTCAGCGCTCTCTTCACCGCCGTGGTCCGATACAACGCCCGCATTGCTGCAGCCGCTGCACCTAACCTTTAACCCTGACTCATGAAGACCCTAGGTACCTGGGGCCACATGTATGAACCATGCTTACTCACCATGCCATGCATAAGAGTGTGTACACCACTTTCCACAGTTCGGGTTTATAAAAGTCCCCTCTCCTCCTCCACCAGATCCCCTCTCCTCCTCCACTGGGTCCCCTCTCCTCTTCCACTGGGGTCCCCTGTCCTCCACTGGGTCCCCTCTCCTCCTCCACCGGATCCCCTCTCCTCTTCCACTGGATCCCCTCTCCTCTTCCACTGGGGTCCCCTGTCCTCCACTGGGTCCCCTCTCCTCCTCCACTGGGTCCCTTCTCCTCCTCTACCAGGGTCCCCTCTCCTCCTCCACTGGGTCCCTTCTCCTCCTCCACCAGGGTCCCTTCTCCTCCTCCACTGGGTCCCTTCTCCTCCTCCACCGGGGTCCCCTCTCCTCCTTCACCGGGGTCCCCTCTCCTCATCCACTGGGTCCCCTCTCCTCCTCCACCGGGGTCCCCTCTCCTCCTCCACCAGGGTCCCCTCTCCTCCTCCACTGGGTCCCCTCTCCTCCTCCACCGGGGTCCCCTGTCCTCATCCACTGGGTCCCCTCTCCTCATCCACTGGGTCCCCTCTCCTCCTCCACCGGGGTCCCCTCTCCTCATCCACTGGGTCCCCTCTCCTCCTCCTCCGGGGTTCCCTCTCCTCCTCCACCGGGGTCCCCTCTCCTCATCCACTGGGTCCCCTCTCCTCCTCCACCGGGGTCCCCTCTCCTCATCCACCGGGGTCCCTTCTACTCCTCCACCGGGGTCCCTTCTCCTCCTCCACCGGGGTCCCTTCTCCTCCTCCACCGGGTCCCCTCTCCTCCTCCACCGGGGTCCCTTCTCCTCCTACACCGGGGTCCCTTCTCCTCCTCCACCAGGGTCCCTTCTCCTCCTCCTCCGGGGTTCCCTTCTCCTCCTCCACCAGGGTCCCTTCTCCTCCTCCACCGGGGTTCCCTCTCCTCCTCCACCAGGGTCCCTTCTCCTCCTCCACCAGGGTCCCTTCTCCTCCTACACCGGGGTCCCTTCTCCTCCTCCACCGGGTTCCCTCTCCTCCTCCACCGGGTTCCCTCTCCTCCTCCACCGGGGTCCCCTCTCCTCCTCCAGTGGCTCACACTAGCGCTGTGGTGTTAAGAAGTGGTGTGACTTCACTTCTTGACCTCTCTGGTCCGGGGCTCTGACCGTTTACTGCTGCAGTTTCCTTTTGCCATTCAACATATTTTACTCAGTTCGTAACGCCAGACCTCCGAATAATAGGAGTTCTCTTTTTTCTATTTCTCCAACCATTACTTCAACTTCACAGGCTGTGAAATTGCACATCTTCAGCAATGCTTCCGCCATTTCGTCTCAAAACTAAAGTAACGCTGGCCCTTTAATCGGGGGTGTGCTGGAAGACATTTATAGTAAATTGTGGGTCATGAGGCTCGTGCACGTGCGCACAATTTCAGGCTGATTGAGATTTATCAGGAAAAAACACGTGTATGAACAGGTGTATAAATCTGACAGGAAAAGACTGCGTTTGCCTGTTTCCTGTACACAGATTTCTACACCTAAATAAACAGCTCGCCTTTTTTCTGGGAGAGAACCACGGCCTCAGATTTGGAGGTGCCGACCCTCGGCTCGACCACGTCACACTACGTTTCAAAGTGCCTCAGTGCAGAGTCAGCGTGACTGTCTGACTGTCTGAGCCAACAGTGATCGGTACAATGAATTATGGACGTTGATTTAATATCTTAAAAGTTATGATGTAATATGTAATGGATTAGCTGATTTATTAACATGTCATCAGTGATTAAATAATGTTAATGGAAGAAATGAACTAATCAATAACCATATGATAATTCATAAATATTGATTCATTCATTTATTATAGTGTGTTAAAGCTGATGCAGCGCTGTCTGTGTGTAACACCAACCAATGCTAACAGCGCTATCAGAGGAAGGAGATGGCAGGGCAAAAGGCCAGTTTCATGGGGCGGGGGGGGGGGTATAACAATCAGAGAGGAAAGCATAGTGGATCCAGTGGATTCAAACAATTCACAGAGACTAGAAGAAGACTAGAGACTAGAAGAAGAAGTTTAGACGAGACGAGGTCAAGATACGACATCCAACAACCATCCAGTTTCTAACCGTTTATCCAGGTCAGGGTCACAGTGGCAACAGGGCTCGATTTTTTTGCAGAGTTGGTCCAAAAGTCAGATGTTGTTGTTTTTTTTGAAAGATTGTCTTGCCCTGGCCGTTTCACCGTGCTGCTTTTTTAATTTTTAATGCAGTGGATAACACAGATGACACACGTATACTGTATTTATGCACACATATACACATAGGCTGTTGCCAAGTGAAAATATGAAATATAAAAAGAAGCATAAAAGCCTTACATGTAACAATGTGGAGTCATTGTGGGGTAAAATGAACAATTCTTACACGAGTCCTTTAACTGTTTGAGCTTTCATTTGTGAGCGTAATGTTCGCTGGAGCCCTTTGATAACGGTGTTTTAAAAAGACGAGTGCTGTCAAAATGAACTCTTCATGTTGCTGGTTTGCTTCAGTCCTTTGAAACACGCTGTCCCATTAGTCCGTCTGACAAATGAGCTCTTTGTTGTGAGGTTTAGTCGTTCAATTCAATTTCGTGAAACCCCCGTGACACATCTGCTTTAATCATCAGCTGCTCGTCATTCAGTGCCAGTCTTTTGATACGACATTAAATTCCAATCCTTGACATTTTCACACAAACTGCCATTTTTTTTTTTTTTAGTCCCGCGAAACACGATGAGCTTTTTCCTGGTTCCTTTGTGGCCCCTCAATCAATGGTCCCCGTTCCAATCCCTTTTCTTCACATCGCCAGGGGAATAATAAATGGCTTCTGTAATTATCCTTCCTTTGGAAAATGGGTCGCTCTTTTTCCTTGGATCCTTTATATGCCTCCTTACTTTCTTCTCTCTTTCTCCTTCTCTTTTCCAGACCACCAAGGCGGTGAATAAAGGTGACTTCCCGCTGGCCAACATCGCCTCCCGACGGGCTTTGTTCCTCGCTGCCCTCTCCATCACTATAGGCACCGGCGTGTATGTGGGGGTGGTGGTGGCCCTCATCGCCTACCTCTCTAAACCAGGACACATATAGCAGCAGCAGCACCTTCACCGCCGGGGAGCCTGGGGAGAGAAACACCCCTCTGGGGAGAGCACTTTTTGCTGCAGATTTTTGAGGAAAGTTTTTTTGGGATGTACAGTTTTCCTCTCCGATTTCCTCTCTTTCCAACCTTTCCGTCCCCACAGACCCTCTGTCAGCTAAGATTAGCCACAGTGACTGGAGAGAGGTCAAAGAAGGAGGGAAGCGAGAAAGAGAGCGAGAAAAAGGGGGAAATGGGGGATAGGCAAAGTTTTTTTGTTGAGGGAGTGAAGTTGAGTATCAGTAACTGAGTGATGGAAGTATTCCAGCTGGGAACCCTAGTTTGTATCCCGTCGACTTAAACCCCTGTTGGCTCCTCTGATCTCAAGACCCCCTAAAGAAACTCACAGGAGAAAAGACTGAGAGAAAAACACGCTCGACAATTACTGGAACTTGAGTGATCCTCGAGGGACGCCACCGCAGCAGAGGTGCAGCAGTCACCGCTGAACTCCGTCCCTCCCCCATATCTATCGGTTGATGTCATCGCAGCTTCAATTGCAATCGGACCTTTCTTCGGAGTCCCGTGTCTCATCTCATCCCTGCCACCGAATGCTTTCTTTAATGGACAGAGAGTTAACGAACCCTCCATCTGCTTGTCTGTGGGCCGACTGCCTCAGAGTGGAGGAGATGACCACGCCCACGGTGTTGTTGTAACATAGGCCAATGTTCTGTGAACTCTTTCATAAATCCTGGCCAAGGCAGCGCTTTCATTACTGGTAATAAATAAGAATAAAGCTTTGAGAGGTTGAAAAAATTGACAACTATCAAATATTATCGGAGACAAAGGGTGTTCATGTTTATTTCTCACTGAAGCAAGAAGAATCAGACTCAGCAGGCTTACCAACGGAGCCTCAGCCCTGTTTCTACCTCTGAAGAGGTGCCACTGTCTAAATCTAACAAACCCCTACGCCAGATACGACATCCAAACATGTTTTGTTTTTATTTTGTTGTCTTTTTGTGTTCCTTTCTGTCTGAGGACACCTTCATTAACCTCGCTAAGGAATGATCATTTGGCTTTTGGAGGAAAGCATGGATGTGGCCAGATGGTCAGAATTTCAGGGTGAACATTTGTGGTCAATAGTCTCCAAAAAAAGGTTGCTGTGTCTGGCAGCACAATTTGAAACGAAGCGTCTGTCATTCACAATGATGTGGCTTACTACCAAGTTGCATCAAGATAGAGAAAATACTTTAAAATCTCAAGACTGCAGTCGATATCAAACCCCATCGAGCGCTAGCATGTGGAGCTCACACCAGCAAAAAGCGGTGTAGCTATCAATCAGGTAGATATCATCAGAAAGAGGCGGGTCTTACATCTCCTCCAGTGTTGCAAACGTAAACAGAGCGTTGCAGGTTTGACTTTAGTGGTAATCAATTATCCTTTGCATGACTGTGGCTATGTCAGCAGTATTCTGCTACGCATGATTGATCGGCTT
Source organism: Hoplostethus atlanticus (assembly GCA_034670405.1). Lineage (NCBI taxonomy): Eukaryota > Metazoa > Chordata > Actinopteri > Trachichthyiformes > Trachichthyidae > Hoplostethus > Hoplostethus atlanticus. The sequence continues at coordinate 1,738,586 of JAXDDX010000033.1, forward strand.
CTCCTTCCAGGACTCGTTTTTCCTTGTCAGATCACAAAAAGCTTAAATTAAAATTGATCAAACTATGAAGGGGATCATATTCTGTGCAATACTGTGCGATACATTTCTCAATTCAACCACTGACACAGAGTGCTTTTCAAAGTAATAAAGCATCGAGACACCGCGATTTGTTTTGTGTAACTCATGTTTCCACTTACAATCTCTAGATTCTTCCTCCAGATCCACCCAGTTGCAGACCCACTGTCTCTACAAAGGGCTTGTTATTTACTAAAATCTTAGGTTTAGGTCTTTTACACACTAGTGCAAGCAGTGCAGCCTCAAGAAGAGACATTATACACTTTGCTTCTCCTGAACGGGTCTTGCATTAGTCATACCTGACATTTATGGTGCACAATTAGGTCTCCATAATGGCTTTTTCTGAAAGAACCGGTACTCTCTGGAGCATAACCCTAAAATAGCACAACCAAATGAATTTCACTAATAAGCCACTTTGCTCATTGCTGGTTGCTGTCAAACCCTGCGAGTAAACAATCCATTTACACATCCTCAGCTCTGTGAACAGTTTAAAATAAACACGGCGGAGAGTTTTGTTGTCATAATGAAGAGCGAACATTGCCCATATTCTCCACGAGAGAAAATAACTGCGTGCTTTGCTTTAAGTAAATAAAACGGGAGCGGAGGCTGCACACCGGTCCTTATCAGTAAACATCCAGTCGTCTTCTGGTAGTGGGCGGCCAGATAAAGACCATTATGTGCTGAATGCCGATTGATTTCCAGGTATTTTGTTGTGGAGCGCTAGAACTTACCTCATTCAGCTTCTGATCCCTGGTTAACTATATACGTCTGGCCTTATGAACTCTGACCCCTTGCTCTGACCACATGTTCCAGCGGTATAACTCCCACGGACTCATGATTCAACGTCAGCGTGCGCACACACATCGTGACCATCACTGTAACTATACTGAAAGTACAATGTACGTTTTGTTTTCATCTTTGCGAGGGGAAAGTTTCATTGCCCATAAGCGATAAAATGCTTTGTGTTTCTGTACGCGTGTCATTCAGATGATGTGTTTTAATCCGGCTTTTTTGGCAACCTGGTATTGTGCAATGTGTTACGACAGTATGTGGTTGTTGATGCTGTTCTCTTTGTGATGGGCTGATGTACACATCCATGTGACAAATGAATGCTGAATGCATTCCTCAATGCCAGGGCGATAGTGTTATCTTTGTGTCGTGCTCTTAAAGACAATTCAATTTATTTTGATTCCATTTATAGTTTTGGATTTTCCTATCTTGTGTGAAGACGACGTGTACATAGTGCAAATAAAGAAATGTTCAAATGTAATGAAAAATAAAGTTAAAAAGGAAGGGTGACCTTCTTTCATGAAAGATTCTCGTTTCTCTTGTGATTTATATAACACGGAGGTCTGTCGAGTGATTTATGTTGGTGCGAAGGCATAACAATCCCATAAAACCCCTCATAACCTGAAAGAACTGGCTGCATAATTGGGATGCTCGAGTTGTTCTTAAAGCAAAAGCCAACACAGACTGAGTCACAAAGTGTAGGTGTTTTTTTTGCCAACGAGAGATGGAGGAGCGGCGCTGAAATCTGTAGCTGCGGTGTTCTCATCTTCGGGTCCAGGAAAATACACCTTTCTCAGAGCGGCGTCGTTGAGAATATGAATTGAAATAGTCGCACTCAGCTCAACAGTTCACGCCGAACAATACGGATACAGACACAAAACGAGGTTTCGCAGTGTGCTTTGTCGTGTTGATAGCCACACACACTCTAACAAAGCAGCAATTAGGCCTTCTGTGTGTCAGGATTGTCAGGCATGTGTCTAATTAACTACGAAAGGAAAGGCTAAACCCTAGCTAGCATGAAGTCCAGTCCTTTTGTGCCTGAGCTGTTTCTGTGTGTGTGTACTGTGGGTATTGTAGGTTTAACATAGCTGGATGATGCTAGAGTTTGTGCGAGGGCAGTGGGTGGGACTGCAGCACCAGCTGGGTAAGAGCTCTCCTCGCAGAGTTGGAGTGAGTCAGAAGCTGATGTCTTTGTCAGCGAACGTCCTGCAGCACAATAGACGCCGTTCATCACAGCTTGCTTACTCAGTCATCAGGGGTGGAAAAAAAACGCTCCTATAAACAATGCTCCCGTATGAGAGCGTGCTCCATTTTCCTCGCCAGAATATGGTAAACAGGCGGCGCTTAAACAAGACGCAGCAGCAGATTGAATTAATAAGCACAAAAGATCAAAAGAACCTTGTTGTGTTTCCCAGCATTCAGTGGGTTTGCCTGAACAAACAAGACAGGGAGCAGGGAAATATTTAGCCTCATCCTCTGGTGCCCTGTCAGATTTGATACTGCGGGAGAGGAAGTTGCACAAGCTCCCCTCCTTTAAAAAAAAAACAAAAAAAACAAGCTCATTTGTGAATTTACATCACATTTATTCTCTTCGCAAGTAAAGTTTTCAGGAAAAACAAGACCTGTTACTTTACGGTTACGCAACAGGATCGTCGCAAGCTTTGAGTCATTTTTAGTTTCGATCACCGGGTGAGTCAAGTCTTCCTTGCCTGCATCAGTGAACAACTCCAAAGTTTATCGAGGCGCTAGTTTTGTTGGTGTTTTTCGAAGCAACAATGAAATGTATCACGCTCCCCTTGTATTTCTAACTGCGAGTCACCATGCTAGACTGCACTGAGTTATTATATTTCCACTCTAGGATGGTGCAATACACAGGAAACCTCCACTTTGGAAGCTCTCGAACCGGCCCACACCTGACACACACTGCAAGCCACTGGAGCTTGTAAAGCCTCCAGATCCATTTTCACTTGTTTTTGTATTTTGTACATTCTTGTGATACTGTTACGCTGCTGCAACCCCAGAATTTCCCCCCGGGGATCAATAAAGTATCTATCTATCTATCTATCTATCTATCTCTCTATCTATCTCTCTATCTCTCTCTCTATCTCTCTATCTCTCTATCTCTCTATCTATCTCTCTATCTCTCTATCTCTCTCTCTATCTATCTATCTATCTATCTATCTATCTATCTATCTCTCTATCTATCTATCTCTCTATCTCTCTATCTCTCTATCTATCCATCTATCTATCTATCTTCTGAGCTGGAGTCTTTTCTTACCGTTCTCTTCATTGCACTAAACTCTCTTCTCCCTCGGTCTTGTTCTCTAACGTGGTGAAGACTACACAGTGTTTTGACCACGAAAGGAGGCAGGAATGAAAAAAGACAGAATTTAATAGGAAAGGTTATAGAATTTTTGCAGCGAGTCGTATCGTTTTCCCAAGCTGCCAAATGGAAGATTGGGGAGTGTAATGACTAGTAGCCCAGAGGTTTCAAACTCCCCTTTAAGACATTTTTCTGTTTGGGGGAATGCAGCGCCTTCAAGGCACCCTGCATGAATTTCACACAGTCTATGAGGAGTCTATGAGAAAATGGGAAATGAAAAGCAAACGAGTATCCTCCCCCCACAGGTCATTTTCTGTGCTATTGTATTTCCCCAGCTCGAAAATAAGAATCAATGCAGATTGCGATGCAATATTCACGAACCGGCATGTGAGTTGGTTCATTCCTTTGCTTTGGTTTCTCATTGGTTTTGTAAAAAGGGAGGTTGTGTTCATTTCTGTTTTTCATTATTTTTGCCTGCGGCGCTGAATTAATTTTTTGAACAGATAGCAACCTCAGATAAAGAGTCTCATTTAGCATATATGACTCAGGCATTTAGTAAAAATAGGTTCTGGTTTTGAAGAGATGCTTTGTAAAGATTGAATGTTAAAGGAGTTTGTGGCCATTGGCTCTTAAAAAAACCATAAACTAACCAAACCTGCCATGCAGATATTGCATTCTTTATATAGCCTCATGTTGGAGGACAGGAGCAGACAGGCCCCAGGCTTGTCTGGGTCCATTTTGGTTGCAGTCCCCGAGGCTACAGCTATAGATCATGAAAGCATTCTGGCCATCAAAAAACTATATGGCAGAAAAAAACAAAAAAGCGTAAGTTACTCATTCCCAACTCCAGACTGAATCTCGAGCTGTACCACATCCTCCTCTCCATATTTAGTGTGAGAAATGAATGTTCCTGGTAGATGTATTTCTATTTTAACTTTCAATGACAACACCTTTGTGGGGAAAGAAGAAGAAAATAATGTTCCCTGCAGAATAACACCGATGAGAAGAACGTTCAGCTCGTTATTTATGAATCACAGTTGGAAATACCTTCATTGACGAGACGAGGAGAGATGCATTATGGGATAAATTGTACGAACTATGAATTGTCCAAGCTTTCTGTTGGATTCCTCAGAGAGCTCCAGGATCACTGTTTACCCTGCTGCAGCACTTTCTTTATGCAGGCAGTCCATAGGCTATTACTGGTGTTGAAGAGGGACTGAATAATGCATGGCTGGCTTAAAACCTCTCATATAGTGGAAACCTCTCTTATAAAAGTACAGTCTCAGGCTACTGCTGCTGCACTGCTGGGCTCCACCCATGGCCCTGCACAACTCTCCCTGAGTATGTATTTGCAGGGAAAACCCTTTCAAATAGAAATGAAAGCCGGTGGATTTCATGTTTTCATGCAACTCCAGCTTTTATCCCGCTCCTGCACTCGGGTGGTTTGTCTGTAAGCAAGGAAAAGTAAGGGGGAGCGATAGAGCTACTTTTATGTGTTTTAAAGCCCCCGGGGGAGAAAGCCAGACACCTCTGTAAAGACTTATTTATCAATTGGAAAAGCGAGGAAAAGAAAGCAGAGCGAGAGAGGAGGAAACACTACAACGAGATAGCACAGCAAAGCATTCATCACAGCTATTCAAAGTCAGTCGGCGGCGGCTAGTTGGCTGCAGGGAAACTTAAAAAGACAGAAATAAGTGGCAAGTTGTTTTTTTTAAAGATAAGAAATAGTGAAAAGCCAACCAAGCAGTTATCTGTGTAGATAATAGAATGTTGCTGCAGGTTATGTTATTCAATTTTACAAACCTGCTGACTATTCACTTAGGATGGGATATCTGTGATGGTCTCTGACTGATGCTTCTGCTTTACTTTATCTGTTAAAATCTTAATTTTACCATTCGTCTCAACATGGCAAACCTTGCAAATGACATAAAAAATGGTACGATGGAGATCAGGTTATCAGGTTTCCAGGTTCACCAGGTGCTAGAATACTCTCATATAGTGTCCTGCTGATGTGTAATCCATATCAGGGGTGATTAATTGATTTAGTGATAACTGATTCAGCCATGCAGATGCATTTTTTTCACTAATGAACACATAAAGTCCAACAATGTGCGACAGTGAACAGTTAAACAATAGAATCCAATACAATTGATTAACAGTGTAAAAATGGCTGCATACTACTGTGCATTTCTGAACAGGCAGGCAGTTACACACACACACACACACACACACACACACTCCTTTGAATCTGTTGCCTGTAGCAAAAGAGCATCAGTTCATGTTTTAACAGAAGAAGTGAAAAACTATCTCTTTTTTTCCCCTCCATATTGGCTTTTGTGTGAGTTGAGCTTTTGTCTGCCTAATAAACATTTTCGCTCCAAGCCCTGTCACGTCTGTCTATGAAATTCAAAACGCCCTCGTCTTCCGGACAAGGAAAACGGTGGGGGTATAGATGTAAAATAATAAAGCGGAGGACTGAAAGCAACCTGTTTGGAATTCTGCTGTGGGCGTCGGTGACAGATGCCAGTCCTGAGAGAAATTGGCTTCAAAGTCCCCCGGCGAGGAAACAGGGAACATTTATCTAACTCTCTCCCCAGTTGGCAATAAAATGGGGAGAAAATTTAGACTCTCCGTCCGGTAGAGACAATTACTGCTCGTCATTCGTAGCGTGAGCGACAGATGCAGCGGTCTCTGTGTGTCACACGTGTGTGTATGTAATTAGGATTAGATCGCTGTTTCATTAATTGACACATTAAAAAGGCATCAGGACGACAGTCAACCCTCAAGCCATTTAATTCATTCATGTCTTGCCTTTGTCAACATGTCCTCCATGAATGCAAATCATTGGTTCTGGTTTCTACCTTCGTTTGGACTGCAGGTGATGACGTATCCTTTGGGATCATATCCCTGTCAAAAACTGTCAAAAACAACAAACTCCAAATGTCACTGGATGAAGGGAATCTTTGTTGTGTTAAGTTTTAATGAAAGTCAATCAATCAAAATCAATCTGAATTGAATTAATTCATTATTAATTAATTGGACGTGTTGGACGAGAAGGCCTCAACAATTCTACTTCCTCCCAAAGGTGTTCAGTGGGGTTGAGGTCAGGGCTCTGTGCAGGCCAATCCAGTTCCTCCACACCAAACTGGTCTAACCATGTCTTTATGGACCTCGCTTTGTGCACAGGGGCTCAGTCATGCTGGAACAGCAAAGGGCCTTCCCCAAACTGTTGCCACAAAGTTGGAAGCGCCCAATTGGCTAAAATGTCTTGGTATCCTGTAGCATTAAGATTACCCTTCACTGGAACTAAGGGGCCAAGCCCAAACCCTGAGGAACACCTGAACTCAATAACTAGTAGAGGGGTCCACTGACTTTTGGCCATATAGTGTATGAAGTCATCAAGTGTATGACTAGTGGCTGGGCCAATTAGTGAAGTGATCACGCTGGACATTCACTCCTCTATTAAAAAATACTCAACCAGAACTCACGACCAGAAACACACGTATCACAACTGAGTATGTTATTGGCATAAAGCCCATGAAGAAAAAGCAAGGCTGTTCAGAAAAACTAGCATGCACTGTCTTAGGAGTATACTTGAATAGCCACTACATCATAATAAAAGCAAGTGGTCCCTCAGGAGAGAGAGAGAGAGAGAGAGAGAGAGAGAGAGAGAGAGAGAGAGAGAGAGAGAGAGAGTGAGTATGTAGTTTCAGACCTTAAGGAGTATGGATAGCAACTAAAGCACATAAACAGCAACTGAGATGAGGAGCAGTAAAGAGAGAGAGAGTATGGAGTGTCAAGGCAAGTAACACAGCCAGTAATCCTTCACACACCCTTCCCAGTCACCGGCAGTGCTATTTGTTCCGCCATGCTAGCCGCTGCAGCTGCTTCACGCTGTGGGAAAGACGAGGACGAGGGCCAAGCTGTTGACGGCTACGTTCATCTCAGGTGCCTGAGAAGATTTGGCAGACGCCGAAGTGTCGTAGACTAGTTTGAAAAATCCAGTTTTTACTTGGTGTCACCTGTTTCGCGTTCCTCTTTTTCTTTTTTATGTTTTCTTCTCTGTGCTCCACTCTCCCATCTCCTGTGGTCCGACCGCCATGATGACAATGACAATGTTGATGTTGGAACTAGGACGTCATAGCTGATAAGCACACCTCCCCCCCTTCGCAGCCCATTCAATTGACAGAAATGAAAAGATGAAACTAATGTGACCGACAATCCGTGTATCATTCGTTCTTTTCATATTCAATTGAGAATCCAAAATCGGGATATTTTTGATCTGAGCATAAAATCGAAAGTACGAAAAACAAACCGTTATTTGTTTTTTGGTATCAGATTCATAAACGAATGACGACATAACAAATCGTTTTTGTAATTTTACCGATTTTGGATTCTCAATTGAATATGAAAAGAACGAATGATACACAGATTACTGACGTAGGATGAAACAAATTAAAGTACCTCATTCGTACATTTAAAGGGGCCTCAGCCTATCGAGCCTTAATCCGGCGTCGATCTTTCTGCTTTGTAATGACTCCAAGCTAAACGAAGCTCACATGAATGGCTCATAACAATACTCCACACCACGTCCGGACCTCCTTATCTCCAGCGTAAGGCTCACGCCATGAGAATGCTTGATTGAGTTAATGGCTTCTCTGTGGGAGATTTATTACAGTCCCTCTCTGCCTATAGTGCCGTGTAGCTATAGGCAGAATGAAATGGAAACAGTAACACTTTGAGTAGTGCAGCAGCCGCCCACACACCGCCGCTGTCATTATCTTTAACAATACACCTGGCTCGGTAGGAAACGTTCCCCGCAGCCGGCACTCTTTGGGGCACCGACTCCTCACTGCTACCTTGTTCTTCGCTCTGCTCATTTTTTACCACTTGAAAAGTCTCCCCACAGTCTCAGATGGCCGACTTTATACCGAAGCATCAGCTGGTGCCACCGCGACACCACGTGACTTTCTTTCCGGATTCATTCCATCCACTTCCGCTCTTGAGTTTTCTCTTATGCTTTTCACACTACACTTAACCCCGGGCTAACGTCTTTCTTAACCCTGGATTAAGGACGCATTTAACCCCGGGCTAAGCAGCGTTTCACACTTGCATTTTTGAAAGAGGGTTAACACCGCTTTTAGCCCTGGGTTAACAAACCCTGCTACGAAGCAGGGTTAGCGCCGCTTTTGTGGTGCTATCCCCGAAACGCGGTGCTAAGAACAATAGTGTGAAACGTTGTGGGGATTAGAATGTAACAGGGGTTAGAATGTAACAGGGGTTAGAATATAACGGGTTAGAATGTAACAGGGTTAGAATGTAACAGGGGTTAGAATGTAACAGGGGTTAGAATGTAACAGGGTTAGAATGTAACAGGAGTTAGAATGTAACAGGGGTTAGAATGTAACAGGGTTAGAATGTAACAGGGTTAGAATGTAACAGGGGTTAGAATGTAACAGGGTTAGAATGTAACAGGAGTTAGAATGTAACGGGTTAGAATGTAACAGGGGTTAGAATGTAACAGGGGTTAGAATGTAACAGGGTTAGAATGTAACAGGAGTTAGAATGTAACAGGGGTTAGAATGTAACAGGGTTAGAATGTAACAGGGTTAGAATGTAACAGGGGTTAGAATGTAACAGGGTTAGAATGTAACAGGAGTTAGAATGTAACAGGGTTAGAATGTAACAGGGTTAGAATGTAACAGGGGTTAGAATGTAACGGGTTAGAATGTAACAGGGTTAGAATGTAACAGGTTAGAATGTAACAGGGGTTAGAATGTAACAGGGTTAGAATATAACGGGTTAGAATGTAACAGGGTTAGAATGTAACAGGGTTAGAATGTAACAGGGGTTAGAATGTAACAGGGTTAGAATATAACGGGTTAGAATGTAACAGGGGTTAGAATGTAACAGGGGTTAGAATGTAACAGGGGTTAGAATGTAACAGGTTAGAATGTAACAGGGTTAGAATATAACAGGGGTTAGAATGTAACAGGGGTTAGAATGTAACAACGAGTTAAACATTAGCATTAAACGTTAACCCGGGGTCTACAAGCTTACAGTGTGAAATCCTGAACACTGAATACCCGGGGTCAATTGTTAGCCCAGGGTTAAAGAAAACTAGTGTGAAACATGAGATAAGTTAACCCAGGGCTATTAACCAGGGTTAAGTAACCCTGGGCTAACATATTCAAGTGTGAAAAGCCTATCTCTGTATTAATGGCTGGGTGCCGCCGGTGTTGCTCTCGGTCTGTACCGTACCCCCGGGCCCCGAGAGAGTGTTTGCGGGAGGTTGCGGGTTAACACAACATCAATATCCCCAGCTGAAACCAGCAGGTGATTATGAGCCCGGCTAATTGCTTCATCATTACAGTATCAGCAGTATCCCCTCTCAAATTAGGACATAAAAAACACATGATGGTAGAGAGATGCCGTGGATATGGATGTGGTGCAGTGATCTTCTAATTCTGGTTAAACTGGGAGACTGAAGTCTGAATGGGTTTCTGTTGCAGCTCAAGGGCATAAAGTGTCCTATTTTAATGGCTCTTAAAACATATCGATTGTTTCATAGCATTGTGTCTGTGCTTGTGCGCCGCCGAACAAAAGCCAGGCACTCAATCGAGCTTACCGGGATGAAGACCTGCTTCAATGCCACGAGCAAGCTTAAGCCATATCGATGAGATAAAAGGGGATAGCTATGTACACGAGTCAATGTTACCTGGAGAATTTCAACTGAGACTGTTTGCCCTTTGAGCAACGCAGACATGAGTGGCTGCGATCATCTGGTGGCATGGTAGAGACCTTTACAAACGTGGATGACACTCGTTGTCGTCTTGGCCTTGGTGAATAGAGTAATCCCTCCTCTGAAAACGGCCGAAGCGGAAGCAAAAAAGCTGTGTAAATACTATCGGGGAGATCAACCTGAGACAGTACCTTCAGGGAAAGTGAGCTAAAGGGAGAGTACACTTCAGAGAGGATCATGTGTTGGGGAGACACAGTGGGAATCAGATAGACAGAGAGAGAGAGAGAGAGAGAGAGAGAGGAATGAAGACGAGACCAAGGCAGCCAAGGTCCCCTGACAGGCAGGTAGTGATTTACTGCCTTCCTACTGACTACTCACGTTGTTGTCTCTGTCCCCCAATTGACAGTCAATTATCTCCCGATGACAGGCCCCCCGTCCAATGGCAGACCGGTCTGCGTTGAAGGCTTTGTTGATATCCCCAGGGCACGGCCAAGTTTACGGGGGGGGCTAGACTCCGGCGACAAATCAATCCACCCGCTTGTCAGGGATCCTTCCTCTCGCCGCGCAAGAAAAGCTGGAGAAAAAAAAAAAGGCCACATTGTGTGCCACATAAAAGAACACACGCTTGACTGATGTGTGGGGAGGAAACGTACCCCCACCTAAGAAAAAGTAAAAGAGAGGCTGATTGCAGGGCGGGGTGATGGCGCCTGATTATAGCGTTTTAAAAGAAAGTATAATGATGATGAAAAAGGAGAAAATGATGGATGGGCTCTTTCAAAAATGTCAGGTCATGCGCTCGTTTGGAGTGGGGGGTGGGGGGGGGACCGCCCAGCTGCATTCGAGTGGGTCTGAAAAGGTTACGCAGACATAAAGGACGTTACTAGCTGCTGCCGTTTCCACTCGGACGAATACTCGCTCCCGGGCTCATTGCTCAGGAAACCAGAGAGTCCCGAGGTGGATAGAAACAACAGGTGGAGATCTACTGGAGAGCCCCCCAGCCTGGCGGTGTTACCCATGATCCATTAGCAGATCATTCAGCTACTAATCAATTGTTAATTATGCCGTGAGCTGAGCCATCCAGCTGTTAGTTATTGTAAAGGGTCCCGGTGAGGCGTGGTAGCGGAGGAATCGAAGTATTGACTGTGTTGCAGCAGCAGGGTCCCAGTAGAAAGCAGTAGGAATACACACACTATAACACAGCTAGAACGAGGCGTGTTTGACTGAGTGTGTGTGTCTACATGGCTGAATGTGTGTGTGTGTGTGAGCGTGCACGTGGTGTTTTATGTGTTTCTTTTTTACGGTCCTTGAGGCTCAGCTCCGGTCCCAAGGTTTCCTTCAATCACAGCTTGTTGTTGGAGGGTGTTTTTTTATGTGAGGTCTCATCTCCCATCATCGATGAAAACAGCTTGATAAAGGTGTGCACTTGGCTCTGTAATGAAAAGCCTTGGCGTGTGCTGCCAGGCAAAGAGAGCGGTTGCACCACCCCCAACACCCCCAACACCCCCAACACCTGTCCAATCAGCCTATAGCATGTTTTCTATCAGCGCTGCCGGTGTTCAGGAGCTCCGAGCTCACAGGAAAACATTAGTAATTGGCTTCTGTTTGTTCCTCGCCTTATCAGTGTATTACTTTCATGGATAACTTGGAACTAATTAATCGGGGATGGAGGGATGGGAATTGCCTCCTTTCCTCTTCTCTTTCTTCTCTCTTTCCTTTTTTTCATCGCCTCGTCACAAACCCTACTCGTGGCGTTCGACAGGCCCCTTTTTAAAACACTCGGAAATGAAAGATATGAACTTTGAGTAGCGGCGGAGATAAAAGCTTTGCGCATTTCCCTTGTAAATAGGCTTTGTTTCTACATGCCTAATCGTATTTATTTGCCTCGCCTTGCCGTCGTTCAGGTTTCTTCCTTCCCCGCCCTGCAGCGCCTCGCACTCACTGGAATGCAAAATAACTAGAATTCATTAAAAATCCACTCTGCGCTAAATTGCTTTGATACAATCAAGAAATTTCATCTAATAATGCCCTAGGAAAATCGTTAATGGAAATTGACTGTTGTTTAACAATCACACTGTAGAATCGGCTCTCCAGCTCGGAAACCCTTTCTTACAAATACAGTATGTGCCAGTGGGGACAAAACAGCACAACATCCTCAAAACCTTTATTTTGAAGCTTTTCAAAGCTTTTGATTTGATTTCCAATAATAGAACTTCAATGTAAATGTATAAATATCAACAAGCATACCTAATGATCAATAGTTTCCAATTACGTATTGTTATTATTGATGAAGAAACCAGTAATGTGTGCTGTCTGATGGCTGTAGGAGACAATTTCCATCTAATTGTTGTATGTTCAGTCAACCTGGAAGAGTCAGAAGCTTTCAACTGGCCTTGAAAACAACCCAGCCATGTATTGTTCCCAGTGTTTACACCACATACTGTGAGAAGCATGCCCTAACCGTCAGAGCGCTAAAGCACTGTGCACGTACTATTTAACAAGTACATATACACACAAGTACACAAATAGATGAATACACAAATTTGCGAGTAAGCACACACACACACACACACACACACACACACACAAGCCATGTTTCTTCAGTAACCCTGATCTCTATAGGAGGTCGTCTGTGTGTGGGCATGATTCAGTCCATTTTGCTGGCGGCTATTTATCAGTCTCTGTCTGTTCAATAGTGAATCACTCCAAAACGAGCTCATCTGTATCGCTTGTCTCTCTTTGTCTGACTGTCTCTCATACTCTGTGTTAGTGCTTGGCTGTTGTAGAGAATGATAGTCATGAATGTGCAGTGTATGACAACATATTACACTGACACATGTGTCAGTATATGTATAAAAGCAACGTCTAAATACTAAGCGATGTCTAAATACAGTTGTGCTGGTTGCTATGGCAAAACCAGATCTGACTATGTTTATGTTTCTAGTCGCTATTTAATCTGGTGCCATTATCAAATGATACTCAGTACTCTGTCATGCTCCGTAATAGAGTGGTGCAGGAATGAGTCCTGAAACCAGGAAATTAGTTAGCATTTCTGCACCTCTCGGGTCTCGAAGTCAATGGGTTTTTTGAATGGGTTTTTGGTTAGATGCCTGAAATAAGGTCTGTGGTTAACACAAGCTTAAGAGGTTTTCACGTTTTGCTCTACGACATAAAATACGTCAGTAAATACCCCACTCGTGAATTTTGAAGCTTTTACGTGTCTTAAAAAAGGCGGTTGCTAACAAGTGGCTAAATGAGACTACAGAGGTTGTCGGGGACATTAAACGCATCACGCCGACCACGGTAACTCATCTACTCACTAGTCCGCCTTTACAGCCTCTAGTTGTGTTTCTACTCGCGCTCCTTCCAAACTATTCTAACTCAAACTTTCCAACTTGTAGATTTATCAATTTATAGTATTTTTAGTGGTGGTGACGTTGAAGTCATGCGACCGTGGTGTAGTTTCGTTTATAGCCTAGCGTTAGCTTTTTACTTCTGGCGATTGCATTTACGCTTCAAAAATCATAAAAGTGGTGTTCATTTGTGAAGATTATCTTGCTGAACAAAACTTGTAAGTATAATAAACTTTTGTTTGCCACAGAGTTTATTTTCTGCAATAATCCAAAATCCAATGGAAAAATCCCATTGGCTTTTTGTCGAGGGAACCAGGGCGATGCTAACTTCCAGGTTGGCCTACAACAATACCTCATCCCTGCACCACTCTATCAAGGCAGTCAAGAAGGTCTTCTGTTATTTAAACTCTTTAAGAAACAGCGGGGAACATATTTGGGCGACAGAGACACATTTTCTGAGGTGATGCTGAAATGTATCCTTAAGCTTCTACGTAGCATGAAGCGCTTTCTCTCGCTACGAATCCGTCAACGGCCCACAGGACATCTGCCTTCTGTCATTTTTCCCCCCTCTCTCTCTCCTCAGCTCCTCTCCTCAGAGTGTGGGAGGAGTGCATTAATGCCTTGTGCTTTTAAATGGAAGCCTATCGACTGGGGATGTGTGTTCATTTCATTTGCCTGATATCTAACTCAGGAGGTGGGAAGGGGAGAGTGAGGATTAGCAGGCAGACAGACACACAGCATGGAGGTTCTGTCTGGCTCTGTTGACTCTGTGGGATCCCAGTAGACTCTGTGCACACATATATAGGGGGCCTGAGGGTGGAGAGGAGGCGGGTTTGATGTATGAAAATATACACAGGCATGCCAATATTTGGACATGTGCACACACATACACACACACATGCATTTCCACATGCACAGACACAGATAAGCATACATACTGTACATGTATGCATTCATGCATGCATGTGCACACACAATGCATTTCAACATGGAGTACCGTTGTTGAAATAAGCTCCCACATACTTACATACATACTTAGCGTTCCCTCCCAGATATCAGATGGTAAATATCAGTAAATATCTCTCTCTTTCTCCCAGAGTTGGTGCGCTCAGACTGAAGAATGGAAGAATGGCGGTTATCGTTATCACGGTGTTTGAGTGGCTCGTTTGACCCTGTCGGGTTCAGCAGCGTGACGGCCGTGCTGTGATCTAGATGCAGAGAAAGAAACAGCAGTAATGTAATTGCACCACTGGCTGTCCTTTAACAGCCTAACATCATCTTGAGCGGATGTAGAGATGATGCCTGCTGATTGTGTGTGTGTGTGTGTGTGTGTGTGTGTGTGTGTGTGTGTGTGTGTGTGTGTGTGTGTGTGTGTGTGTGTGCATTTTGTGGGCGAGTGTGTGCAAAGTGCAGCGACACGGATGTGGTAGGTGTGACACATGTGAGTGCGGGTGTCAGTATGGCTCTGTGTGTGTGTGTGTGTGTGTGTGTGTGTGTGTGTGTGTGTGTGTGTGTGTGTGTGTGTGATCCTGAGCACAGCTGTGATGCGGCAATACCCTGAACATCAAGTTCAACTCAGGCCATTCATACTTCATACATCATCCCAACAGATCAGTTAATTTGTGGAGCCACGCTCCGGTAACCAGCTCATCTTCACAGCCACTTGTCATCCGTGCACTTGACAACACTGAAACGATGCCTTCAGGGCCAGACGAAAACTCTGCAAACTTAAGAGAAATTCATACATTTTTAATGTGTCTCGTGGAGGTATAACTGTCCTTTACTTGTCCAGCAGCAGAATGTGATTTTCTTTCATTTATTAAAAGTTTGGAAATCGATAACTCCCTACGCTATCATCTTTTAGTTTGATGATGTTAAATGCATTATAGTCAAATGAGATTGTGCATGCTTGGGCACATGATTGTGTGTGTGCATGTGCATACATGTGCACGCGTGTGTGTGGGGTGGCGTGGGAGTGTGTGTGTGTGTGTGCAATTGTGTGGGAGGTTTTGCTTTTCAGGGCTCAGATGAAAGGCTCGGAGATGAGAGTAACAGGCCCTTTATTGTTTCCTCAAAGAGATTTATGTGCAATCTTCAACTGCAGCACAGCGGGGCCTGATAACGGAAGCCAGTAATCTCAGCCGCGGATTTAGCGCCAGGGGTCCAAGGGTCAACAACCTCTCGGCCCACACAGCACTCTCAGCGTATGATGGATGAACTAGACCACATCTGGACGCCACAAATCCCAGCAATATTGTTCCTGTCCATCAAATCCGTGCTGACAGCCTCCGTGTAAGCACCTTATATGTCCGCTCCCTCAAATATTTAGACGTCTTGGAGGGGTTGTTGACGCTGTCGCCTCGCAGCAAGAGGGACTTTAAAGTAGGACGTTTCTGTGTGGATTATGTTCTGTGAGGACTGAACCAATGAATGTTTGTGGAGACGAGAGGTTTGTCAGCTAATGGGGATCCTAATAAAGAGCCTGGTGGATATGTAAGTGCGTGCTTCGACTGAAACGGCTGACTCATCTTGTTGTTGTGTCAACGGCAGAAGTGACATAACAGAGACCACAATTACCCCGAGTGTGATTGATATTTTTTCATTTCAGGATGAGAGTGTTATGTCTGAGTGAGTCTTCAGGTACGCACTTACATACTAACAGCCGACTTCCAAACACATTGGTTTTCTCAGACAAATTGCACCGTGCACATATGGCGCACTAGATGTGAATAGTTACTATTTACTACTAATGGTAAATGGACTGCATTTATATAGCGCTTTTATCCAAAGCGCTTTACAATGTATGCCTCTCATTCACCCATTCACACACTCACTCACACACAGGGGTGTAAAAAGTAGAAAGTACTGACCATGTTTTTCCTCCACCCATCCCATATACCAGGTGATTCTAATTAGCACAACTCTTCATCTTGGTTAGAGCAAATACGTGGTTAGGATTTCTACTTTCTGAAGCTTTACTTTCTACTTTTTACCACCCCTGCTCACACACCGATGGCAGTGAGCTACCATGCAAGGTGCTGGCCTGACCATCGGGAGCAATTTGGGGTTCAGTGTCTTGCCCAAGGACACTTCGACACGTGGACTGGAGGAGCCGGGGATCGAACCTACGATCTTCTGATTAGAGGAAGACCCGCTCTACTTCCTGAGCCACAGCGACATATTGAGTTGTAATAACTTATAATAACACCATAGGGTTTTTGCTGTCTCACCTTTTGACTTGAATATGTCACGTAATCAAACTTTGGGCGGGTTCTTCCTCCGATTTAATACGGTGAAAAAAAGCGGCGGGTGGCGTTTTCGTCGATATGAACATCGTTGAGAATTACCTAAATGACTTTCTTTCCAGTTCCTCCGCACGCGTATCGTCTTTCTGATTATTCAGCACTCTCCGAGCAAATTGCGTTCTCTCTCTCTCTCTTCCAAACGTATACTCTGAAAGCTTCTGGGACTATTAGTGAGACACACTGACATGAAAATGTAATTAGGATGCCGTTAAATGATAATTAAAATTGAGGCCATCATAATCCCGGTGGGACCGCTCATCGCAGCCGGCTCAGCGGTCTGCAGGGTCTGGCAGTATAGTAAGGCACATTCACACACAGAGAACACTTGGCAGCATTGGTACAATCTGGAAAAAAAGTATTAGTAAGATATTTCCAAAGGGGGGAATAACAATCATGTCAATGGTAACCAGATACTTAAGGATCTGTTATGAAATACTTGGCTACGCTATGGCTGCTATTCAATTTGTGGCAGAACTGTGATGCTTTGCTTGGCAGTTACTGGCTTTTCTATGTTTAATGTTCATCATGAAAATTAATTTTACTTGTTATTGAAGTGAAATTGGTTCAGCTCCTCAAATCAGTTTTACTCTGCTCTGCTCTGCTGCTGAGCCTCCAGCCAGGCAGCCAACAAAGGTAGCTGGCTCCCCATGCACCCCAATAAAACGCCTTTTATTTTCCAAACGCTAATGCACCGGGCAGCAGGTATGCATGCTGGCTCTTTATGTGCAACAGGCCTAGCCGGAGTACTCTGGCTTAATAACTCAAAACGTAGATGCATTACTTCTCTGATGGAGATGTAGAGAAAGCCAATCCAGCCGGAGAGCAGGCAATCCTCTCTCCCCCGCCTCTCCCTATTGATTTTCCAGCAGCAATCTCAAAGCCTGTCTGAGCTTGCTGCTTGCTTCCACACCTTTGCCAAGCCGATCTGTCTTGACTGGAAGTGTACGAGACACCAAACAATTGTAGGGATCCGGTTGTTCTCGGTGTTCTCTGTGAATCCTGCACCTGTTAGATTCCCTCGTTCTACAGGGGAAGTTTACAGTCGATCATAACGGTGCACGATGGGAGACAGCACAGATCTGTCCCGGTGCATTCGGTGCTGTGATATTATGAACTCATGGGCTGCCATATTTGTTCATGTTTGAATTGTGTGTATTCTTTTTTTAATGCATGATAATCACATAAAAGATACGTATGTCTGTTATGTATCTTCCTTCCTCCCTTCTGTCTATATTTCCTTCCTGTGCCACCCACATCCTTCCATCGCTCTAAAGAATTGTGTTTGGGTGTGTTAGTTAACAAAAAGCCATTAGCCACGCTTCCCTTTATTGCTAGATTTCACAACAAACAAACTGGGCGCAGGCCATTTCTGTTCCTTGGCTGACATGATTTTCCTTGGACTCTGCGGGATATTTCCGTCGGCAGCCAAGCCCTGAGTTGTTGTAGAAAGTAATCCTTTCAGCTCAGTTGCGAGCACACTTTTATCTGGGTAATGGCCGTGAGTGTGTGCTACACATATGGGCACGTAGCTCAGCGAGGAGAGGATTGTGCGGGGGAATGTAGGGCGTCGTGTATCTGAGCCGGGATTGCAGCCCGAGCCAAGACTGCAAGTCACTGCCACTTACCTGCTCTATTGACTGTTAAACAACAGGCCGTAACAACGTTGGACCTCGGAGTGGTGAGCAGCACCTGGTCTGCCATGTTGGAAATGAAGCACCTGCTTCGTTTAACGCTCCTCGGATCATCCTCCCTGCTGCCACGGCCACCCGGAGCAGGAGGCAACACGACGCCAGCAAGACACATGCATACAGAGACGTGCATTTTGTACATTTACAGACACTTTTTACATTTTGTGCTACTACGGCAAAATAAATGTGTATTCATTTCAAACAGTATTTTTTTATATACTGTAAAGGACTACACCGAACGCCTTAGCTACAGTATGCTATGTTAAGAATGAAGATAGACCTTTTAGTAATCCAACATTGGTATTGTTTTTTATCATGTGGCCTGTAGATTCATAATCTGTAATAATCTCAATCTTCATCATTAGTGAAGTCTATCCACCAAAAACCTTTGCTGTCCGGCTAACTTCACTCACTTCCTGTGTAACAAAAACGATGCTCGAAGTCTCGCGAGAAGAGAGATCTTCTGCAGTCGTCTATTTTACCAATCCCATAAACAAGCCATCCATCCATCCATCCATTAACCAACCATCATCATTTTTTCACTTTTAAGAAAATGCTAGTTGCCAACAGTTACTTATCTTACTGTGTGTTAAAGAGTTCATCTATCTACCGGACCACAGAGATGATTTTGGTCTCATCCTCTCGTCAGATATTGGGTAAGGTGACCCAGTATCTGAAAAATAGGCCAAACTCCCCCAAAAAGTCGATGTAGTCCTTAAAGGTCGTTGGGCTTTCATGGAAATTAAAACATTTTCTGTAGCTGAAACAGTTTTAGAAGTACGACCCATTAAAAAAAAGTCTTTTGGCGCAACTCGCCCCAGGGTAGGACCGTTACACAACTCAACACCTTTATTTTTGTCCCTTTCAGTGCTTTCACTAGGACCGTTCCATCACCTTCTATCAAATCCAAACAACATAACATATGTTTACTTCAACATGGTGATAATCTATCTTTATCTTTATCTTTTTTTAATCTTTTTATCTTTATCTTCCTCTTTTTTGCCATACACTAATATATAGTGAAGCCTCAAATGTATCTACTTCAATTTAGATGCAAGAATCATGACCATTTACCATTAAAAACCACCTGACAGCAAAAATAACATTTTTAACACGTGCTCTCCTCCCTCACAGATTCAGGGAAGTGAATGACTCTTGAATCTGTGATCACATGATTGATGGCTGTGGTTGTCTAGATACAGGGGATGGTTTTACCCACAGACTCATAGTCTTATAGCCTGTTCTCCTCTATGCTGGCATACAAACACAAGCAATACATGATGAGCATGTATTGTGTAGTCATATTAAAATGCCTGCAGGCACACACACACACACACACACACACACACACACAGAAGTGCATGACCAAGTGCAGTGTTCCTGTCTCTCTTTCTCTTCATACACAGAAACGTCACATAATACGCAAAAAGTCAGTCGCCGGAATTTCCAGAACCTACAAGTGGCGGGAGAGAGAGAGAGAGCCTCGCAAATCTGATCTCATGGATGTGATGGATGTGCGAGAGAATAACTCAGGCAAATGGAAAAGTAAACAGCCCCAGGCGGTGAGCGTATTAGAGGGGATTATACAGGTGGTGGGCTCCAGGGTTTGCTCCAGCCCCATCAGCATCAATACCGGCCTGGCTTCAGAGTCGAGGCGGCGTGCTGCTCCTAAGCCCTGCATTACTGTGCTGCTGCGGCCCCCACTCCACTCCAGATGTGTGGCTCCGCTAAGCTCGCCCGCATCCAAGGAGGGGTGTTGGAGGCTTAGTACCCCCCATGCTTAACGCTGGAGATGTGGGGAGCATCTGTGGCAGCGGGATGATAAAATTAAACTTGTTTATGTATCTCAAATTTCATCATTTGTCTGTGATGAGAAATAAAATCGCGTGTGATGTCGCATTCACTTTCCCAACTCCAACAATATCTGTAACAATAACTTTTTCCGACAACCTCGCCTCTCCCCCGTGCCCCGTGAAGTCAAATGAACATTTGTTAGGCAGCTCTCCAGGCATTCTTGTGATGTGGCTGACAGTGTGTTGCTGCATGTTCATGGTCACCCTGACATGTTTGCCTGTGTCAGAATGATGCGGCACCAAGTATCTACACTGCCATCCACGTAAATTCACAAGGAGGAAAGCAAAGCACGGTCTCACGGATTCTCAAGACGTCTGTGTGTGTAGATTGATTGCCAATTAGAAAAGCAGACAGCACTCTCCTGGTTTGGGTTTAGGGACAGGTATTGACGCCCCTGGCCCTCTCACTGTGCCTTTGTCTGGGTTTCTGATAGGGTGCATTTGTGTTACCATGGGAGCATAGAAATAAACTCTTCTCTTATTTGCACTCTCTCCCCCCGTTCTCTCTGAAGCAGCTGCTTCCTGAATACTGAGCAGTGTCGCCACCGCGTCTTCAAAAGGTGACAGTGGATTGATCCACTTAAGCAACGGAGGATTTCTCCATCAAATCTGAGATCAATTTGCGTCCTCACCCCCGCCCAGCCTCGACCGCCTGAGAGGGGAAAACACAAGCCTGATTTCAGATGAACATCCAGACTCTAGCGGCTCGCTGCTGACAGGCCTCTCATAGGCTGTCTGGTTAGGTCTGTTGTTTCTATAGAGGCATACTCTGTTCAGGTTTCCTCCGCTGGAGCAGGAAAACTGAAAATGTGACAAAAGGAAAATTGGTTTACAATACAACTGCTCTTTGTTTTTCTGACATCCCTAAGTTTGTGGGCATACAAATACCCCTATTCAGCACCTTCACACTTCCTTAAGGCATCTTAACTGGCAAGGTTGGGAGTAATGGGTTACAACAGGATTCCCATAAACGGTCATTTTAAGACATTACAGTATAGAGTATAAAAACGATCATAACACACATCTTAAAATAACAGTTAATAATCATGTAGATGATGAAATGAATTAAATGAAATTGTGTAAATTACAATCTCAAATTGGAGTAAACTGCATTTGATTACAGATTTCAAGATTTCAAGTAACCCCAAATCAGATTACATAACACACATAGTTTTTTAAAGTGATCTTCCAAACTCTGCCCACAGGTTAGCACAGCGGGCCATGGGAGCTGATGAAAGTGTGCTGGACCAATGTTAATGAGGACTTTCTGCACTGTTTCCAGCTGTTGGCAAGCTGCAGGAAACAAAGGGCTCCATCCTCTGTGGGCCTCAGAGCTGGAGGTAAAACAGAAGAAGACGCTGTGCCTGGTGTCAGTGATCCTCCATGTTCGGGGCACACTGGAGAGGGTGAAACATTCAAGGTCTTGGACTTGGGGCCTAACTCTAAGAGGTCACTGAACCGCCATGAGAGAAGAGGGGTCCATTGTAACAAACAGTCATCAGGTAGCTCATCCAGGGCTGTCCTGACCCTTCCTCTTAGCCTTGCCTATTTGTCGTCAATTATTTGTATGAGCTCTTGTTTATTGGCTCTTGTTTATTTAATACACTTATTTGTCTTAGTTCTTGCTCATTTGATTTTCTTATTTGTCTCATTTGTTTAAGAAAAGTAGGTAGCTAACTTATTGCACTTTTACCTTAACACTAGTTATGCTCTTAGTTGCTTGTTTAGGAAGGAAATGCTCTTACGATTTCTGGTGATTAGTAGTTTTCTTGCCTACCTATGTTGAATGCACTTATTGTAAGTCGCTTAGGATAAAAGCGTCTGCTAAATGCCTGTAATGTAATGTAATGTAATCCAAAGCTGAGAGTCTGCTTTCAGACTGTGCTACGCTGCTGACTCTGGTACAGGCTGGAGTGTGCTGCTGGCTGGTAACACTTCCCCCAGTAAGCTTATAGGTACACAGAGGCAGTGATGAGTCGGGGGGTGTAACGATTATCTAGTTGGACACTGGGCCAGCTGTGCAACACGTCCAAACATACGAGACCAGGTGAGACCAGGTGAGGGGACCTTAACAAATCTCAACAGGGAAATCAGACAAAACTGTGAATATTGATCTCTCTATTAGTGTTTCATTTTCATCTCCATGTCACACTCTATGACTACACCCCTTTCTATGTGAATGGAGCTGTAGTTTATGCTGGGTTGATGTGATGATGAACGACTTGAGGCAGCGCATGCATCCAAACCTGTTTGAAGCCGTCAAACATCATCAGTGAACTCTTCTGTAGACTTTGGTAGCTCAATTATTCTGATTTCTTTCACACTTAACACACTTAGTGAGCGGTACAATTGAAACCGAACCATTATAATGTTAACCACAAACCAAAAATAAGCAACTATTTCTGCCGTTGCATTTAAATTCTATCATTGCAATCTGGTGCAATCTGTTAAATCGCTGTGGTCCTATTTGGACGAGGACTCATAAGCCCCGTCCATCAAATGCAGATTTTTCATGTTTCCTGCAGTTGCTGAAAGAACATAGAAATAAATGGGACATTGAGAAGTCTGTTTATGTTGTCAAGCTCCATAGAAATATCAAACAAATGTACATTATGTGTCACAGTAATATGTGCAACCGGTCAGACATTTCAGTATTTTATACACGTGCCTTTCCAATATGTAATGCTAATGACTCATGACTCAGGCTAATGGCTAATTATCATGCTAACACTGGAAGTTCTGTTTTATAGCTCCATAATATTGATTACCACATGATTTATTTATTCTTTAATTCATGCATTATTTTTATTACCACGAGTCCAAACCAGAGTGAAGAACACCATGACAAGTCAATTCTGCATCGCTGCAGAGAATCATATCGTATCGTCACAGTTTTGAGCTGCTGAAAGATATTTTGCCTCACTAACAATGTATGTATTTATATTGATTCGGTCTAAGGAGAGATTTACCTGGAGATGAAGGTAGTGCGGCTGGTGACCTTGACGAGCAGAAGGAGCGAGAGGATCAGTGCATCAGCGTGACTGGAGGCAGAGAGGTTTATTCCAGTGTTGGTAAGTGGAAAGCTTCCGATGGAGATCTTTTCATAAGACGGATTTCACGCCGTTTGGTTCTTTACTCATGAGGAGGTTTCTGTTGTTGCTCAGATTCTAACAATGGGCTTTTTTTTATCTTGTAAGTGTTTCTTCTTTTCTGTTGATGCTCTCTCCAGTTTGCATCTATCTCCCTCCACGCTCCGCGGTGACATTTAGACAATGCTTTTTCATGACAACTTTGCATGTCTTAGTATAGATACTGGATCCTGCTGCTGCTTTGAAGTTCAGACATTGGGAGGAAACAAAGAAATATTTTGAGACTCCTACTTTCCACATTTGACAGCCAGCAAAAGTAATTGCTATTTTCTTTTCTTGTTAGATCTGGGTGTATCACAAGCCATTTCTTTGTTCCTGCTCACTATTGTTTGGAAGATGATGATGCCTCAGTGGAGGTGCTGTGCGATGAAATCATACACTCCCAGTGTAAACAAAGACACTAGAAAGGCATCGTCACGTCTGGGTGACTACACCTTTCTAGTGTCTTTGTTTAGAAAACAAACCGGATGAAAGGAAACTTTTTCCTGCTCGTATGTTTGAAATTCCTGAAAGCACTTCACGGGCACATTTCCCAGAGTTCAACTGTTTATTTTACTCAACAGGTAAAAGATGAGCCTGTGGGGGAATCGGCTTGTAAATACAGGCAACAGTCCTTTTACGTTCCATTAAGAATCAGATTCAAAATGTGAAATGCCTTTGTTAAAAGCTGAACGGTGTAGTTTCAGGAAAGAAATGTGGGGGGGGGGTGGGGGGCGGTCTGAATGATTGGAGTGAGTGAAACTACGTTGACTTTAAAAACTCCACCAGTTAACACCAAAGTGCTGAGGTTGTGTTGTTGGAAGAGAATCGCTGAACAAAATATTGAATTCCTGTGTTGAGTCGACTACAGTTAGAAAATCACCACGCTACTTCCTGGTTTTTGAATGCACCGTGCACCAACCTAGAGCTGCTCATGCTTGTGTGACTCCCACCGTACTTCCCTTATGCAGGGAAACCAACCGGCTAACCAACCAGCACACAGAGCCCGGCTCCTCAGCACCTAACTCGTGTTTCAAGACTAAACTGGATCAACCCTGGAGTGTTTTGCTGTGGTGGTCCTAACCCCACTACCACATATACAACACAAAGAAGCATTATTCTTGACTTGCTTTTGGTTCTCTTTGCTCCAAAAGGAGATTATTATATATCATATGTTTTCCTCTCCAAACTACATGGTGCAACTTTAAATCATTGCTAAGAATGTCTACCAGTGTCTATCAGTTACAATGGAATACAAACGGCAAATTAGCTGTTGGATGAACTTACTGTTGGTAGGAAAATAGTGAAAAGGGTAATTTGGCAGATGATTGTCAGCAGTTTCAGTTCTTTGTGCATTTGTGTCCAGTTCAGTACAAGGTTATACTCCAGCGGTTTGCGTGCTAAAGAGCAATACATGCAGACAAACTGTTCACAAAACAGTTAGTTGTTTAAAGAGTTTATTATTTTCCAAGTCCTTCTATTTTTTAACCATCCGGCTATACCGACTCGACTGCTCTCCATTATCAAGCCCTCGCCTGTCAATACTAAACTACTTCCTGCCCTGAAAATATATTACACGTATAAACCCGCTTCAAGTGTGTATTCTCTTTCTTCCTCTGAGTCATTTTTATTGGAACGCTGTGATAACTTGGTGTCAGAAGGCTCTGAATTTGATGTCTTCATCTCGTTTCCCCCCTCGCCTTGGGCCTAGAGGTGAGAAGAGTTGATTAAAAAGCCATAAACCCAGAGAGAGAAAGATTGAGAGAGACTGGTCAAGACAGACGAAGAGGGAGAGATGTGTGTATACTTGTGCTGTGGCCATCTCCTTGTGACCAGTCATCATCTTCATCATCTTCTTCAGCATCGGCTCATAGGATGCCGACTCCATTGAGTGAATATACTAGCAGAGACAGTCTTGGCTGATAGTGAGTAATGCAGCCAATATGCTCCTGACGGATAAGCCTTGTTCGGGTTGGGCGCACCGCACTGCACCGCCACAGCTGATTCAAATGAAGTATCTGGCCCATGGGATCAGTTGGTCATCTGTTGCAAAAGGCTCCCTCTGAGTTTGTTCCCTGCCAGCACACAATGTAATACATCTGGACAGATTGAAGCCCCAGCACCGCACCCCCCCGGGGGAAATGCCATTTAATTTACAGTTAATGGAAATAAAGCGACTCTCTCTCCCTCTTCATTGTTTGCTTCATTTCACTCGTTGCTTTATTGAGAAGCAGTATGGATTCGTACAGGAAAGAAAAGAAATTCGATTTTTAACCCTGAGAGATGCAGATATGATGGTTTTTCGATATAGATATAAATAGATAGAGATCACAAAAGTATTGATTTTCTCGTGTAAATCCAGCAGTTGGAATAGATTATTCTCTGACCAGAGCCGCCCACTCATAAAGATCAGAAATTGATTTTTTTTTTTCTTATGTAAATCCAGCAGTTGGAACACAGCATGGTTTGATCTCTTGGTCTTTTACAGCGCAGCAAGCCGCAGATCAAAGGAAATGTATATGCTATATATTTTTTTGCTGGTGTTGATGGTACACAAAATAAACATTATCTATTATTTATGTTGTCGTACTGAGCAACCGGAGAATCCTCAGCTCTGACTTTATGGGTGGGTTCAGTTCATGTCAGATCTGTTTCGAGACAAGTGTGCAAGCCCACCCTACCATTTCAGCCCTGTGTTATCAAGCAAGCCTGCATTCTGCATGAAATACACTCCGCTGTGCATGTGTGCACACAAGCCATGTGTGCAGAGGAAATAACATTTTTATGTTTTGCAAAATTTAATGAATAAAACTAGGCTGTGTTTCTCACCATGAAAGGTGCCAGACCCTCACAAACAGGTGCTATACTATCACCTGCTGCTGACTGGATCCTACACAAAGAAGCGTGTTTCATTCTAGGGGGATTCTTGTAATGTTATCACGATGGTGTAAACACACACACCAGAAGTTATTTTATTTTATTTTTCAGCAGTGAGTACAATGATTTGGCATCTACAATAAATCAGGTTTGGTGTTTTTATCTCCCATAACTGATACCACACCTTTGCTGATACAAGCTAAAAAAAACAACAATGACCAATCAACCAACATTGGGATGATGATGAGCCAAAATGGGTAATCCGTTGACTTTTGGTACAACTAAACTAAAATAAACTACATTTATTTTGAAAAGGAAGAACATGAAGAACATCCTGCAACATTGTACATCTGAGAACTGAATGTATGGGACCTGACGTTAGCTTCTGACGTTAGTTTCTGACGTTAGCTCCTGACGTTAGCTTCTGACGTTAGTTTCCGACGTTAGCTCCTGACGTTAGCTTCTGACGTTAGCTTCTGACGTTAGCTTCTGACGTTAGTTTCTGACGTTAGCTTCTGACGTTACCTTCTGCTTGGTTCACTAAGAACTTGCCAAGTATTTAATTATTTATTAAGATGTTAGTTTTTCATAATGCAGCAAGATGACGCAACAATATCCACAAATATGTTAGTATTTCACTTCACAAAAATGTTACCAAATGATTAATTGAACTGGTTAGCACGGAAGTTAACTCATTATGAAATATTAGACTGACACGTACCTAATAACTAACATGTTAACATCACAGTTAGCAAATGCTTAAGTGTGTTATCAATTCACATCGACTCAGCAGGAGTCCTGACCAATAGTCCTGACCGTTTTGAGGTATCAGCATCTGGCTCTCCTACTTGGTGTGACTTCCCCGTCCCGAAGCGTATTGCTGATGCATCAGAACCATCACAGGCTCTCCCAAGCGTGATGTCTCCAATACAGACATATCTACAACTCTACCACTACACTTTTTTTTTCCTCCTTAGCGACTTCAAGAAGGAACAGAACGCAATTCTCCAGACGCTTTCGAAGAGTTCTGCTTTCAGAGCAGACAGAAGAACAAATGCACTCCGACAGGGAGATTTGGGACTCTTCTGCCTTTCTGTGAAATATGACAGACTGGATTGGAAGTGACAAGGCTATAATTCAGCGTGGTGAGAAGGACAATCCTTCGCTCCGTAGACCTTCCCCCATCTCTAAAGCACATCTGGGTACTTTAGAGAGTACAGCTGATTTGATAGCATCAGTCTCACTGTTACTGCAAAAATCATATGTAACTATAAATAAGGAGTGTGTACATTTCACTTGTGAGTATTTCTCATTTACCCGTTAATCTTTCCGTGTACATTAATATGAGTCTGTTCTGGTGATGAGCCTGGTCCTGAATACACAGCCTGTCATATGATACCTTACAAGCTGCTTTAATACCCATTTGGTAGATGTAGTAACAAGTAAAGATTTTAGATTGACGTGCAAATTTAATAATTTAGAAAAATATTTGTCTTTGGACATAAATCGATTCTCTTTCATTATTAGCAAGCTAGAAGAAGACAATGATTTCATGTTTCTTCTATTTAGGAGAAAGACAGGTTCACCAGGGCGCGTTGCTAGTAGGGGAATGTTCCCCGGGCACACATCTATAGTCTTCTTAGTTCTGTAAATGTCTTTAATTTTTCAGGATCCTGAAGCAGTCTGAGGCATGTGAAGTGATGTTGCAAGGCTAAAAACAGGAATAATTCAACTTAACATACTCTCCAAAGGATTAGAAACATCCACGTCAGACAGATTTATATATGAAGGTTTTCTTTTATATTGTTATCACCATGTACCATATCCCACTCTGAGCACTATCAGCACTATCTACCGCCTGAAGGCTTCCCTCCTCCCTGCTTCAGGATGTGCTCATTTTGCTCCCCACACTCTTCAGGAACAATTAAGTCTTCTTTGAAGGTCTAAGCCCAAGAGCAGTAGTGGCATGCTGGGTGATGTGACTGTGTAAGCCCTTATCTAGGTCACATCAGCCGGCTGGAATGAAAAGGTGCGGCGAGGACAACTCAGGACGATCAAAGTTT
Organism: Hoplostethus atlanticus; assembly: GCA_034670405.1. Lineage (NCBI taxonomy): Eukaryota > Metazoa > Chordata > Actinopteri > Trachichthyiformes > Trachichthyidae > Hoplostethus > Hoplostethus atlanticus. The sequence continues at coordinate 1,766,779 of JAXDDX010000033.1, forward strand.
AGCTTCGCAGTTTTCATTCATTCTGAATTATTTCAAAATCTCTTATTTTCTAGTTAAAGGGCAGGAAGGGAGGAATGCATGCAAGTGTCGAGTTTTGTGAGGTACTGGCGAACACAATTCTGCTGTCATGAATGCAAAAGCCATTTAAAGTGTTTTCTGGGAGTTGCTAATACCACAGACAGGCAGCTATTACCCAAAGTCTAATTTCCTGCCCCCACTTCATAGCTATTCCCTCCATGCCGCTCTCTCTCTCTCTCTCTCTCTCTCTCTCTCTCTCTCTCTCTCTCTCTAACAAAATCTAGCAATTAGCTCTTATCTTCTCATTCTGCAGACAATAGCCTGCGCTGAAATGAGTTCATGGTTCACGGCTGCAGTGTTTTTAATCACAACCCAGAACATTAGCCATCAGGGGACCCGGAAGCTGCGCTGCACCCGGCAGCTCACAATAGGACTCACGCGGTCATTACTACGGGAGGTTCATTTGGCGGGGTCGGGGTTACTAATAAGGCTCTCTTATTAACACGGGGAATCGAAAAAGGGGGCATTAGCAAGGGGATATAAAGGATTGTTTTCACACCGCTCTGACACGGGGAGGGTTTATCTGGCCGTCGGTCTTCACCCCAGGAGGACGCAGGAACACCGAGCCCTGGAGGAGGCTCCCGGGGCTGGAGGCACTAAGCAGCATGGCGGGCCTGTCATAGGATTGGTGTCCAGGGATGCCTGCAGTGAGAACAGCTCTGTATCTATGTGTTCAGTCTGTCCACGGTGGTATTTATGAAAATGTACTATTTATAACCGAGAGCAGACCGGTGCTGCGGGACAAAGCTGGGATTCAAGGTACTGACGCGCAGTTGCCTCGACCTGGTGAGGCTTTAGTCAGTATTGGAAGTGTTTACTATAACTTGTATATACTACTGAGGTAACACTCTTGATAGTCTCTCTCTCTCTCTCTCTCTCTCTCTCTCTTTCTCTCTCTCTCTCTCTCTCTCACTCACTCATACACACCCATGCAGAAGCACACCTACACACATTTATGTTTGCAAGTCTGGATGGATGGATGGATGTTTTTTTCCACTTTCTTATGTTTTTTTTTATCTATCTATCTGTCTGTCTGTCTATCTATCTATCTATCTGTCTATCTATCTATCTATCTGTCTATCTATCTATCTATCTATCTATCTATCTATCTATCTATCTGTCTATCTATCTATCTATCTATCTATCTATCTATCTATCTATCTATATGAAGTCAGCAGTCTAGCCATTACACTTTATGGAACAAAGTTTGGTTGTTCCCACGAGGGATCGAGCCCCTCTGGCTCTCATGAGCTTGTGCCGAGTCACAACTGAACAGGTGGTGGCGCCGATCGAGACCACAAAACAAACAAGCACAGATTACATAACCGCAAACACAGATGAACCATCAAAGCCCTTATTTACCTGACCTTCCACCCTGATTATCATCTGTCATGTGGTCTGGTGCACTAGCAGCAACAATGGGGATCAGTCGTGAGTAGAGCTGCAATGACTGCTCCTGTTAATACACTGCCAGTCTCTCTCTCTCTCTCTCTCTCTCTCCCTCTCTCTATCAGCATCACAGATTTATCGATCAGGGCAAACAAAGAGTGAAAGAATTGACACAGGAAAAAACAAGTCAGGAGTTGTAACTCATTGATTTGGTTGTCAGTAGCTGTAGTGTTCCTGCAGGAACTGTAGTGTTCCTGTTCCTTTGTTCCTGCAGCCAAATAAACCAACACATGCACATATGTGTGTGCGCACACACGCGAATGCACGCACACACATATGTGCATGTGTTGGTTTATTTGCTGCAGGAAGGAAGAAGGAATGGAATGGAGGTCTTGGAGACAACAGCAACAGGACAACAGTAAATTACTTTGATTTGATTGAGGTTGTGTATTGACACAAACCTCCATTTGTTGCATGTGTCAATTGACAAAGTGCCTCCTGTGATAGATGTCCTCCGACACATGGTGTAGTCACGCCCTAGGGGTTTTACATTTGGGAAATTATTTTTTTGACACTATGTCTGAGGTACTCAGAACATGAACATTGCTCCAACTCATGTCATTTTCATTTTCGGTACAACAAATGAAGACATGGTTGTAACCTCGAAGCAGGCTAATGTCATCATTCTCATCTCTGATTGCCTGCAGGAAAATACTATTACAGTGGAAGTCATCAACACTGCCGTTGCCTAGGTCGTGGTTATTAAGTGATATTATGTCTTTACTAAAACTGGAAAAAATGTAATTTACCATCAGGAGGTCTGAGTTCTTCTTTCACTGGCAGCCTCTAATGTCATGCTTTGAAATGCTCTCGCCCAGTGAGACAGCCCCGTAGAGATACTATCACACAATTGTCTATGAGACGTCTGAACTTCAGGTTAAACTGTATTAATGAATTCTATGGATGCTGCGGCTAAAGCTCAGCAGGTAACACTGTATTTTCAATCCTGAAAAAATATGCATCTGACAAACCCTTGGATGCTCTGTGTTCTGGTTCTGACATGGCAATGAATCACATGACGTTACGCCCCTGCTGCAGATGAAGTTCAGCAGGTGAAAAGAAAAGCAATCGGTTAAAGGAAAAGTGAATTAGATGTGGATACGCCTAACGTCCCCCACATAGATGTGTCACAGCATGAATTAGGTCCTCCTTCCCTGCCCTACTTCCTTCACATTTTAGGTGTGCTGCCCCGTGCACTGATGTGCAGTTGCGGAGCGTGCACGCAACACTGCGCTGATGCTCGGCTGCTGTGCCAGAAAAGGGGATGTGAATATGCACCGGTGGCATCGATCAATATAAATCAAAGGGAGTTATCACCGTGCCTTGGTGAACATGCCATTTGGTTTCAACTCCTTTTGGTCATAAAAACACAAACAACTTCACTATCTGTGTGTTGATTTCTGCAGGAGAAAGCCAAAGCTTTGTCAGATCGGGTGTTTTATGAAGTAGGTATGTAGGTAGAGTCTCCTGGTGGCTCGACAGGCTGGTTGATATCATTAATATTGAATTATTTTCACAGCTAAAAAAAATGGCTGAAGCAGAAAAAGGTTGAGAGCCAAATTAAGCCTTGACTGGGGCTCATAATTGCTCTCAGTTCTTCTTTCTTTTGCTCTCTTGACTCTCTTTTTATTCTGTCTTCTTGCTGTACTGCTTAATCTATCATTGGACAATTTGTTCCAAATACACTACCTGATAATGACTGCGATGTTGGATTGTGTTTATTAATGGAGTTATCACAAACAAATCTCTACTAGACACCCTGAGCCATGCAATAACAGATTGATTTTGTGTCCAAACCAAAGTATGTCTGACTAAACTCACCTTTCTCATGATAAGCAGCCTTGGAGTCTGTGATGTGAAGCAAACCACTGCCACCTAGTGGACGTATCTGCATCTAGCTTCGACATGACGAATCCCTGGATGTTCCCCGCACAATGGATGTGGGTTCATGACCAGTTAATCCTGCTATAACCGGGTTTGATGTAGTTACTGCATCAGAAGTGTGAAATACACCTGGGACCAGTACATTTACAAACCATTTTAATGTCTTGTTAGACACAGCTCACTGTCAGGTGTACAAGTATTCATGGTCATTATGGGTCCATGTATTTGTTATTTGTCATCACAGACATCAGCGGACTTTTCAACTAGACTTCACCTGCACTAAGGTCAAACTTAGAGTTGTGAAAAGGTCTGAAAAGTGCATGCCATTACTCCCATCGCAGAGTAATTGGCAGCAAACTGCAAACTTAAAGACTCCCATATGTCGGTTTTTGTTTACTGAGAAAATTTGGCAATCCTTGAGATGCTTGTGTGCTTTATCGCTCGGTCTTTCTGAACTAACTGCAGTATGCTAATCCTTGAAGACTTCAGCTCCCACCTGCCAACCCTCATTATTTTCATGCTATTTTGAGATAAACAATGTGAAGTAGCTTAGTGCCAGTGAGAGCTCCTTCTCCAGAGCTAATGCAGTGATGAAGGTGGAGATGGCAGGCAGACACGCAGCCTAAGACTTTATCAAACATTTCTGTACCGCATCAAGGTCAGGTACCTCTGAGGTTGTTAGCCGCCGAGCACATCATTGAAAGCGCTAACAAGGACAGAGAGTTGAAGTTATCATGTGCAGTTTATCCACAATTTCATATTCACTTTAGAACTGGATAGCAGACAAATCATATCATTCGAACGTGACACCTTCAGGAGACACCTATTTTACAAGTGTTCCAGTCTTATGAGCACTTCACATCAAGTCCTGTTTCATACGTTCGATCTGTGGAGCAACATTTAGATTACTGTGAAACACTACAGTTTCTACCAGTCTGACAAATGGGAGGGGAATGTTATCTGATGTATCTGATTTGGTAGACACTTATGGACTGATCCTTTCATCTACCCAGTCCAGTCAGATACATTCTGATGAAATACTTTCATGTAAGAACTAAACTAAAACATTTGGAGTCATGCCATGAAATGTGACTGCTGTCGGAGCTGGTTCTGGTAGAGATGTGTGGGCGGAAAGAGTACAGACAGTTTACTCAAGACGAAGAACCATTAGCTCAGTTTTTTTTTTTTTACTCAAGTACAAAAAAATGTGTTCACATTAGTTTTACTCAAGTCAGGCTAACGGTAACTGAGAGTTACTCAGTGCTGATAAATGGTTGTTAGAATTTTGCACGTTCGAAAATTGTCACTCTAAACTTGAACTGACTACTTGTTTTGTTTGGTCCCTTGCAAATTATTTAAGGGGACATGATCAGTTCAAAGTTTGGGGATGCTAGTATCACTTAGGGGACATCTAAAATGGTTTTCTGTAAGAGATACATCTCAGTGAACACACACACACACACACACACACACACACACACATCTAAACATAAAACGTACCAGTAGAAGTAAATGATTTCAAAGTGTAGAACATTTAAAAATAAAGCAGACTACAAAATCCAAAAGATCTACTCATGCACATTAAATAGTGTAGTTGTTTCCACCTTTCCACAAATCTGGGTGGCATCATCTGACCAAGCAGTCGTTTTTGTGACAATGGCCACTCAATCACAGCCCCCCCCCCTCTCTCTCTGCACCTCCAGCCCTCCCCCTTTCCCTCTTCACTCCTGGATGTGCTCGGCCTTATCTCAAACACCTCTATCCCCACGCATACAATTAAACCCATCCCCCTCGCTCTACCTCGCTCTCTCTCCCACCTTCGACCATTACCTTCATTAGCACAAGCACAATGGAGAGACTGAAAAAGGCAGTGAGTTAAAAAAAAACCACAAAACTCAAATCCTATTTCCATTCTGTAGCCTTTGACTGTGTTTGACTTGCCTGTGTGTGTGTTTGTATTAAGTGTTTTTCCTTGTCTGCATTGTTTGTTTTATAAACGCGACTATGACAAATGTCTTTTGCGTATTGCTGACTGGTGCCATTGGTTTAGCCAATATCATGTGCACCAAAGTGTCCAATTCTTCTTACTAGGGTTTCAAATCATATGCAACTGATGGGGTAGAAAACCAGAGAGGTTGGTTAACAAAAAAAAGACTATTGGTCTCCGTTGAGCCAGGACAATGGCTCATTGACATGGAAGAAGGATCCATTGATTGAGGAACATTACATAAGGCCTTTTAAAAGGTGCCTAGCCTAGAGCAACAACTGCATTTTGTCATTGTGAGACATTGAATAGGTAGTGGCTAGAACTACTACTCAAGAGTCAATGAACTGACATAATTGAGTACTACTGACTAAGACGGAGTGTCTACAACGCACAGCAGCAACAATACAGCATTGAGTAACCTGGCATTTTCTGCCAGGTACATGAAAGGAGTTTGACGATTGATCATGCCAAAATGAAGCAACAGCAGAGTAGTTTATTGATATATTGCCTGAGAGTACAAATTGTCTCGTGTGGGAATTGAACATAAAGCAGACTGCCTAACAACTCTGATCAACCAAAGACAAGCCACGAGTAAGAAAAATAAATATGCACAGCAAAATTGAACTGAAAACCTTTATGTTGGGTTGATGGTTGATATGACGGCAGTCTTGCAACACACTTGAAACTGAACTGGAACAAACAACTTGATAACCAAAACTTGCTGGAAAAAAAGACAAAAATAGCATTGGCAAATATTTACCAAAATTACAGGAAAATAGGTAGTTTTGAAATTAACTGTACAAAAATAAAATATCCTCATGCATGTTCAAGTCAGTTACAAATAAAGAAATGATGCAAACATTTTTCTAGGATTCATTCATTTCATGGATTTGTTGAAGAAATATCTGTCACAATTAAGAACTTAACCAGAAGGTGCAAATTGATTTGAAAACTCTCCTCTACCTGGTTAAGACCGTACATTCAATAATGTGATCAAAATATTTTAGTGCAAATATAGTACATTACAAACCAAACTCCACCACTTGGCAATTTTGATTACCAGCTGAAAACACATGACACATTCTTAAAATGGGTGATATAAATGCAAAAACCCTGAGACACCCACATAAACTTTGATACACCAAGTGAATTCCTGAGGCATTCATTCATTCAAGGAGATTGAGCAAAATAACCGAAACTCTGTTTACAGAAAATGTCTGAACAATTAGGAAGCTCATCTCTGGAAACAATGCTTTCCCACTGGCTGCTTTTTATAGTGAAAGAACCAAAAACTACCAAGAATCTCTCAGATCAACATCACATGAATTAACAAAAAGTATAAATTTAAGCATGAACAATTACACTACAAGGAAATCAGAAAAATAAAGGGCCCCAAGTACCATGCTTACAGGGGGTTAAAAGGGAATGAAGAAAAACACAACCTCAACAAAATGCCGTGAAACCAGTGGCTTTGAACTGCCTTTTGCCTGGAGGGCAGCATGCAGGGCTTAAGTGGAACCACGACACAGTCGCTTTTCACACACGTGCAAATGTCCATGAGTGAGATGTGTTGGTGGCGGCGGTGGGGGTAGAGCAACAGAACACCACCCATTCAGTTGCAACGTTACTTAGTTGACATAGGCTAAGCCATGGTGCTCAATTTCAGTTCCAGAATTAAAACATTGTTCCAAAGGCAACAATATGAAGCTACACAACAGAATGCAATGGCAGAGAGCTGAAGACGGTTCTCAATAGAGCATCTATTTTGCTACTGGGCACCCATTTTTATGGGCTATACACTTTGTGCACTTATCCATGAACCAATGACACTCCATGATGCAAAGCTCGTTTCCACATGTAGTATGTAGAGCGTGGAGTCAACGGGAAATAAGACCTGAATTCTTTGAATGTGGGGAAGGATTTTTCCTCAAAGCGTTGCTGCAGGAATAGCTTGGCCTTGGCCTTGAAGTTGGCCAGAGCCACAACATCCATCACAAACATTTGTTCATCTATTGGTGCCTTGCTGGGAAGCGTGTACTTTGAAAGTGGGGCATCGTAGGTCATGGTGGAGCCTTCCAGACCATTAGGGCTTGCTTCAAAAGAGAGCACATTTTGACTCTCCATTATCTTGTTTTCCATTTCTGTAGTTGGGCTATCTATACTCTCAGACTCTGCACAGTGGGTGATCATCATCTTCTTCCTGTTGCGGTTGTGAGTGCTGCGCCACAGCCAATAGAAACAAGGGGACATGGATGGGTATCTTAGTTTGAACTTTGTCAGGGACCATTTTGACTTCTGTACATGTAGCTTTGCGGCATCTCTGAGCTGTTTCTTACTCATGTATGCCAGCCTGAAACTTTTGTGTTTTCGCCTACAGATCTTCACTCTAGGAATAGGTTGGTTGGTGTTAGGTAGGACTGGCGACAAACCTTTTGGACTCTGGCTCTTGTCAGCATCTGAGCTGTCTTCACTGCTACCAACAGTGCCTTTGTAACCTCTGTTGAACAGCATGGCTTCTCTCCTCCAGTTGTAGTAGGTTGATCTGGAGATTCCTGGGAAATTCCTTTTGAAGATCCTGAAGGGGAAGGAGGTGTTCATGGCAATGCAATTCTGCAGACACCGCTTGGCCTCCTGCATGTGGGCCACATTTTGGGCCCGCTCTCCTTCCAGCTTGCCGAGGTTGAGGCCAAACATGCTGGTCACGCTCTCATGGTGGTCTGGCTCATCCTGCCTTGCCTCAGGTGAAGACCAGGACTCCTGCTCTGTGCTCTCCCCAGGGCTAACCTCTCCGGTGGAAGATGTGGTGGAGAAGTTACCTCCAGAGGTCAGGAGTTCATGTTTCCAATTATAGTAGGTTGACCTAGAGATCTCAGGGAAGAACTCTTTGAACTTGTGCAGAGGGATGAACTTGCCTTCCAAGTAACAGGCCTGCAGGAAGTACTTGGCCTCATACCTGGCTGTGGACTTTTTGCAATGCTCCTGGGTCTGCCTCCTCCAGCGGTAGAAGGTCCTCTTGGTGATATTGTACTTGTCTTTGAGACTGGAGTACGATAGCTGAGAATCCTGGTTCAGCAGCTCCAGAGTCTTCAGGGGTAAGACCCTCTGCTCATTGGGACTTCCGCACTTGAAGTCACTCGCATGGACTAGTGCTACAAAATGATTAGGCTTGAACGCTGAGCCCGACTGCAGCTCACCAGACCACATGATGTGGAGCGTCACTGGATCCGAATCCTTGGGCCAGGTCCTGGGGCGTATCAGACGGTTGAAATAGGGTCGAATTTTGAGGTTGAACATGGGGTAGATTGAGTAGATGTTACATTGTAGGACTGAAGACAGGGCATACACATGCCACATGTTGGCATAGGACCCAGGAAAGCAGGATGCTTTGACATCTGCATCGAAGATGGCCTCTAGGACAGTTATAGGCAAGTTGAGCATATCCTCAGACTCCTCAGCAGAGAGACTGAAGCGAACTGCCTGCAGCATCATTTTAGAATCAATCATCCCACACAGGTAGTACCTCTTCCACAGCAACATCTCCACTACTGTCCTCACCTGTGGAGAGACAATGTTCATGGATTAAAATTGCAAATACAAACATTCAGTGTATATAAAGTGCAAGAAAAAACGTCTATATTGTCATTTCAAAAAACATGAGCATCATACGACACTGTACCACGGATAGGGAGCAGTGACTGCATCATAATTATGATTTCATGCTTAGAGATCTGCACCAGATGCCATTTTAGAAGTCTCCCATCATGCAGCTATCCTGCAATGTTGCTACAGCAGAGCCTGTTGTCTGTTTCTCAGTTGTTGTAATGTGGAAATGAAAATGAATAAAGAAAAATGTGGGGGGGAAATAAAAAATGTAACACAAATCGTGTACCTTTCAAAAAAAATCTCAGGTGAAACAGTGGTACAGCAGCACATCACTGTTTATTGTTGTAGGCATTAGGACTCCTAAACAGGCCACACATTCAAGATGAATGACACTGAAAATCAACCAATCAATCACTACTCACCTGTAGCTCCAAGCTAAGGTTGGTGGTGCCCACTAAGAGCATGCTGGCTGCATCAAACAGCAGGTTGCCTTCTCCCTTACAGTTGAGGGGCAGAAGGTCTCCGGGGGCATCTGCTGGGTACAGGCCATGAGCCATGTCATCGATGCCTGTCCACTCAGGGAAATCCTGGCAAGTTGTGCTGGGGAGCTGGAAAGGAGCAAGGACATGGTCCACTTCCAGGGCCACTGTGGTAAGGGCATCCAGGCCAGAGCTCTCCGTGGCTTCCTGGAGCTCACCCAGAACGGACAGCACTGCCTCGTTCCTCTGAATCATACCTGGAGAGTGTCCAATGAGAGATGGAAGTGAGGAGGAGCAGAAGGTAGAAGAGACAGAGACAGACATGGAGGCAAGGAAATTACTAGATGTCTACATTCAATTAAAATGGAAATATGAATGCAAGGAAACTGTCCACTGATTCTAAAAACGGGGTACTGGCCCTCAAAGAACCATGTAGACAAAGTATGATCGACTGCAGGAAGACTGGAGGGAAACTCTTAAAACATTAATATCCTGCGTGGTAATATTTTAGATACCAGCCTTGATCATCTAGGCTGCCTGGCCAGATCAAATCCTCACACACTTCAGAACTGTTTGATGGGGTTATGGATGCTGGAAGGTTTTTATGTTTTTTCTCATTTAGATAATGGAGGGAGCTTGTATGGAGACAAGCTCCCTCCATTATGATTCCCTCCTATTATTCAGTAGGTATCATAGGGGGATACCTACTGAACACAAGGGCAGAACAATTTCACAGAAATATTTTATATTGTATCTTAATTGAAAAGGGCAAATTAGTCGAATTTATCGATTTAATTAAATTAACTGGACAAAATGTAATTTACTTGTCTGCCAGATTGCGTAGGATATTCACCCGTCGCTGCAAATCAAAACAAATCATTTCGTTTCGTTTGGACGTCTTCAGAATGGATTAGGAGCTTTAATTGTCTATTTTATGTCATTTCAAACATCTAAGTTAACTGACTGAATTCACCGCATTTTGGTTCCAAGACTCAAAAACGTTGTAGCTTACACACGCGCACACAAACTACACCCGAACACAACGCAAACGCCACATTTAAACCACACCGCTTTTTCCTCACCTGGATGTTCAGATAGCACTGGGGGTCTCGGATGAGGTCACTTTTAAGCGAATGGTGCAAATAAAAAAAGTTGAGGATACTGTAGCTGGTCGGAGTTCAGTCCATTGTGTGCGTAAAGTTCCTGCTCCCAAATGTCCCGAGCAGCGCGAGGAGGCCAGAGGAGATGTGGGAGTGATAAACAGCACCACCCTGCAGGAAATTGTCAATCGCCGAGTCGCTTCTTTTTTTTTGTCTATGGGCCGAGAAACACCTCCCTCCACTCTGCCAGGGTCAATTTCAATGTGAAGTGTTAACAAAAGCCAATGTGTCATGGGCCATCGCCAAAGACAAAGACTGACTGAAGTTGAGCCACAAGTATCGGTGCTCCGGCTTTTACCAACACGCATTCGCTTTTCTTTGCCAAAGCCAACTCCAGATGTCAACAGTTCATTTTCAAGGTTATCTGACAAGTTCAGTTATTTTTGGCTCATAAATCAACCGTCCTTATTTATTTGTGACACATTGTGTGAGGTTTTTTCCAACAACATGACTTCATTGTCTGTTACAATGACATGCCAACATTAATCCTCAGTGCAAAATATGAAAGAAAAATCACAAGTTCTGCAGGGGTAAACTTTATTTACATTTCAAAATGAGTATTGAATGATTTTGCAAATACAGTGTCACTTCTCGTTTGGCCTGCGACGGTTCGAGGGCTAGTTTGTAGATTAGAGAGTGCATATGTGCAGACAGGGTGTGGAGATGAGCTTCATGAGAGGGAAGGAAGGCTTCTGGGCTGCAGCAGCTCTGCTTGTTTCTGCAGTGTATCACTTTTAACACCTCTCATCTCCTGCCTTTTGCAGGATTTCAGTAATCAAGGCCTTTTGTTCCACACACGCACAACAATCCTAGTCACTATCCCCAACCCCCACGCAGCCTACCTGAGACCCCAACACTAATACACACACACACCAGGAGACAACAGCATTTGTCCCCCGCTGATCGGTCCACTCCAAGCGCTTGGCAGACAAGCTGGTGCCTTGAGTTCACTGGGGTTCAAGGCTTTGACCTGAAGCTTATCAGCTGTGTGGAGATAGGGTGGGGGGAGTGAGGTGAGGTGGGGGTGGGTTACAAAGAATGGGTGCAATATAACTAGTTTGGTTTGGATTTGTTCATGTTTTTGACGTAGCAGGCGTATGGACACGTGCTTGTTGTAAAGGCATGTTAGTGAGTGTGAATGATCAGCCAGACGAGATTCACTATCTTTGACTTTTCCTTTAAGAGAGCAGCTTTTTCCTCCATTACTTTAAACTGTGCTCATTATTTCCAAAGAATAGACTGTGAACTCTAAGATGTCATTATTTTGTTGAAACTTTTACTTCGGTGTAATTTTGTAAGAGAGGGTAATGATTTGAATTGCTGCTCATTTTTAGAAGAACAAGCTCACCCCGAGAACTCATTTTCCAGTTTTTTGAGTCCTTCAGTCGTTCACTGTATCACTGTAATTAACCTGGAGGAGGCCCTCGAGACACGCGGTCCTACTGGGTCTTTGGTGTGAAATAAAAATGGAATATTATTAGCACTTTCATGGCTGAGATGATTGGATAGAGCTTCAGTTGCACTAACTAAATTGGTGAAATATCGTACTGAGAATATTTCTAAATTTCTGCCCAGATTCCTCTGATTCTGGATTCAGGAACATGTGATTTCATATCCTTTATATGTATTTATTAACACATTTTATAAGCCCTCAATGGAAAAACAAATCTTACCAAAGCTTTACTGTCTCTCAATTCAATTCAATTCAATGGGGCTTTATTGGCATGGGAAACATACGTTTACATTTCCAAAGCAAGTGTGAAATAAAAACAGAAAATGTACGTACAATTAAAGATATCTCTCTCTTTCTCTTTCTGTGTGTCTCTCTGTTTCTCTCCCCCCACCCCTCTCTTTCTCTGTCCCCATTTTCACTTTACAGTCTAAAAAACCCATCAGAAAAAGATGAGCTGTCCACTTCCTTTACATTCTATTTTTGAAAGATGAAGGCGAGTAAATTGAAACATTCAAAATCTGACCGGCGTATCTATTACCATTTCATGCGGTGTGTACTGCGGGCCTCTGGCTTATCCAGGGACTGGTTCGTCTTCAATCATCTCCCTTTCTCTTGTCAATGTTTGTGCCTTCACCTTTTCTCCCCCACCACCCTCACCCCCCCTCACCCCCCCCTCAGACCCTTGGCTGGGGCCAATCACACATCTGAAGTGTGCAGATTAGCTGTGCTGCTCTGCACTGTGAACACAGGAGTGGGCTGGCTGCAAGCGTTTAAAATGCAAATAGGGCGACACCGGGACCGGCTCCGGCAGTCTCTCACCTGCTGGGGGTGTGTGTGTGTGAGTGTGTGTGTGTGTGTGTGTGTGTGTGTGTGTGCATACAAGTGTGTTTCTGTGTGTACTCGTTGAAACAGAAGTGAAGACTGAAGATCTGAGAACAAAGGGCTCTAACGGTCTTCGTTGCATTGTGTTCTTAAACTTGACTTTGTACATTTTGATGACGCAGGAGTGTTACATCAGCAGCCCCGTCAACACTGTGCAGGAAAAACTGAATTCACGCTCACTTTTCTGCAGGTTTCGTAGTGCATAACACCACAGACGTGTTGAAGTGGACCAAGTATGTTTTGTCATTGTTTGACTTAATACACAAAGAAAAAAAATGAATACATATGTTTCTTTTTAAAAATAGCTTCTGCATTTCCTCCATTATGTGATTCCATGTTCCCCAAGTGGGTTTCAAGACATGTAACATATTTTCACGAGAAAGCTGATTGTCTAAGTCACATAAATCACACTTCCAACACAGAATCAGAATCAGAATGACTTTAATTGCCAATAACTTTACAAGAAAATGGTGCAGGGAGTATTAAAAGTATTAAAAGACATGGAACAAGGACAGCAGGACCTCATATGCAATGCAAAGGGACAGTTTTTGCCATATATCATATTATGTACATTATTTACCTCAGCAACATTTTGAGATACACACAGCAAACTGGTTAAGGGTTACATAGGACTGAACAGACATGGACAGAAAGGTTACTCTCTGTAAATGCAATTTTCTTTTTCACAGATCCATTACTTAAAAACAGAAATATCATCTTATTTTCTGTCCAAATCAGTAAGTAAATTCTCTATCTGTTACAAACTTGTACTTTTTCCAATTTTCTTTACTTCATCATCTGCTACCGTTATTGATTATCCTGTTGAGAAGTGTAGAGTGATGTTGATATCCACCATTCAAGATGTCCTTTCTCCATTCAAGCACATTTGTCTCAGTAATCTAGCAACTGATCATTTCATTATTATTATTTGAGTAACTGTACGAGGCAGCCACTTTGAGACACCAGATGAATGTACTTCTACTCAACAGCCTTGTGATTAGGTTGTCTAAATGATGAAGCATAGCAAGATCTTTGTCAAATGTGATGAAGTCGGCACAAAGCCTGATTCATGCTGCAGTTCGGATAGAGGCGTATTCAGTGGGTTCACAGTGCCAGTCTCTCACCCCTCCGAAGCCAGTGGGGAGATTAATGTCAGCATAGGTGACGTCATCTGCACTCATATCCTAAAGACACACACACACACACACGTTTGAAATCGGTCAAAAGTACATCATGATGAGTTTTTTTTCTGTATAGTCTTAAAAGGAGAGTTGGCTTACATCGTCAGCGTTGGTTGTGTAGCCTGAGTCTTCACGCCGCCGGCTGTCTGAAATACCAGAGAAATCAAAACAACCCCGACAATGTTTATTTTGATACAAATACAAAAGTACGATGAATCATGTTTACATTATCACTGGACATAATCCCTGTCCAGTGCTGTGCGGATTATTGTAGATTTCTCATTTTTCTTGTTAAGTTGATTGTGTTCATGTGTATTATTTTGTAGTAATTATTTGCTCACTATGACACATACAGTACATGCATTTGATTTTATTATCTAATTTGACATTGCAAAGTAATTCTCATCCTATGTGCAACAGTGAAGCAGAACCTAGAGGACATTAGCACATCTCACCTCAAGTCATTGCAAAGACCACAAGGCACAATTGTGCAAGGCGGGGTGTGTGTGCATGGTGTGTGTGCATGGTGTGTGTGTGCATGACCACACGTGTGAGGGGCGTGCATGCGTACACATGTGGCTTGGTTTGCGCAAACACAGAGGTGTGTGGCGACATTCCAGTCACCACCATATCCTGAGCCTGTAGCATCAGAGAAGTTAGGAGGACTCACTGGTTCTTCTTCTGTGCACTGCAAACAGCGCCGCCGCCATCACCGCCACACAGCCCACCGCCCCCACGGCCACACCAGGCATCTCCAGGTTGCCCCCTGAAAACCATTTAACATTAAACACAGCCTGCATCTAATTGTAATGTTTCAGCTCAACTTAAAAGACACTGAATGCAGTTACATGCACATTCATATTTTGACATCATGATACTAAATAACCCAAATATTATTATTATTATGACAAGATTATTATGATAATGATGATTATTATGAGATTATTATGAGATTATAAGAAACCTGAACATATTTTAGACATGCCAAAACTATCTGGTATACTATCCATCCTTGTTTTTTTGCGGTCTGTTATCTTGAATAAAGTCTTAATTGGAATATGAACTTCTAGCCGACATACTGTGTCCGTGTAGTATTGTACCTTTAGGCTCAGGGTCTGGTTCTATGACGAGGCCTCTTCCCCTCCCATTGCGAACTGTAAAGAAAACACTTGGTCACTTATTTATTGTTAATACTCAGACACCGCTATGCTGCAGCTCAGTCCCTTTGCACTGAACGAAAGGGTCGATCACATACGTACCTGGGATTCTAACGGGGAACCCCACCGAAGTCTTGACCTCTCCATACACAGACGCCTGGCACCTGAATTTCCTGTCGTCGTCTTCCTGAATGGCGACGATCAGAGTTACACTACACTGAGACTGTTGTCTTATCTGATGCCGGGAGTCTCCCTGGATCTCGGCGTCTGCTTCGTCCACCCACTTCAGCGAGACAGGTTCACCTTGTTGCGTGAAGCATTCTCCGTGTTCCTCGTAGGTGAGGAGGAAACAGTGCAGTGACACAGTGACAGCAGTTTGGCCAGGCATGGAGTTTGACTCTGGGCTGGATGAGGAGACTGAGAGAAAGAAAAGTTTGCAGCACAGATTTTCGTTTTTTTACGTTCCATATCAATCCACACGGCAACCACATGAAAACCCTTTTACCTTGACAATACTCACTTTTGAGTAGAGAAAAGACATCTCTCCTTTGTTGGCAGTGATAGCGTCCAACATTCTCAGAAGTGAGTCTTTCGATTTGCAGAGTGCATTTCAAACCCGCTTTTGATTGAACTGTCTTGCGCGGCCCATTGCTGACTACAGTGATATAATCACTCTTTCCTCTTGTGCTGAACTGCCATATAAAAGAGCAAACTAAATCACCATCACAAGGGAAGCTAATATTATAACCCCTTCCTGGTAATATTAGGTTATCCTCTCCATTTACACCTGTACAAATAAAGACAGAGAGATTAAAGATTAAAAGCCAACATGTTTACCTGCCTATTTCACAAACTGTCATCAACAACTGTGTCTCTTACCTATTTTGATGAAGGGAAGCAGCAGCAGACCCATAAACACATAAAGGCCCCCAGCCATCCTGTGTCCACTCCTGTTCACTGTGTAAATGTACTCTATAAGTTCAGTGGCGGTATTGTTGGTTGTTGGTCAACTAGAGATGTAATTTCCCGCATTTGCCAATGTACACAGTCTGCTTGATTTGGCAGAACTAAGAGTTTATCCAGGCACCTCAGTTTGAGGAAATCGTTACACAAGTGTTTTTTTCAGCAGAGCAGCTAAATGTCACTCAACAGGTCACACAGGGTTTAGATTTGTAGTATTGAGAAACAATCAATATTACTAGTAGATAAATGAGTTGAAAAGCAAAAACTGTTTAGGTAATTGTGGTCAACCTGAAGAAAGAAGAGAGCTGATAAATTACAAATATACATTGATTATAGCAATGCAGTCTAAAATGGTATCAAATCATGTCTGTACATTTGACCAGTGCATCATTCTTGACAGTGGTTTTTCTCTTTGACTGTGTTGTCTGGCACATAGGCAAACATCTACAATGCCACGTATGTAGTCACAATGCTAAGGCACATTAACACATCTGAAAATATCTTACGTACGCAATAGCAGAAACTGTGTGTGTAGGTGGGTTTGCTGCCATTTCTGCACACGATCTGGTTGAGCACTGCAACTGCTGCTGCTACGTCCTGTCCTTGACCTGCTTGTTTTCACGGTTGAAGTGCTTGTTTTTATTGTTGAACAGTTTGTTTTTATTGTTGAACTGCTTGTTTTTATTGTTGAACTGCTTGTTTTCATGGTTGAAGTGCTTGTTTTTATTGTTGAACAGTTTGTTTTTATTGTTGAACTGCTTGTTTTTATTGTTGAACTGCTTGTTTTCATGGTTGAACTGTTTGTTTTTATTGTCTTTATTGTTTGTTCTTACTGTTGTTATTGATTGATTGTTAAGAGTTTATGTTAAAGACAATTTTCTGTCCAAGTGATAGACAATAAAGTATTCTGATATAGCAACCGACAACTTTCTTAGAAGCTAAAATCGTTTGTGTCACATAGTGTTTTCCTCACTAAAGTCAAAGATTAAAAAAAATACATACCCTAGAAATAGTAGATATACACTCATCTTACCGTCCATGCCTCCACAATACTGTGTTTTATCTTGTTGATTGCATTTTGTCGTTCTTTTGAGGTTTGTGTTTTTACAAGATGTGAGGATGGATGTGGACAGATTGTCAGCAGATCCAATATGTCACAGTCAAAAGGATCAAGGACACATACTGTCTTACAAAAATAAATGGTTAATTGAATCTGTGTTTTTTTGTTGGTCAGCATCAAGTTGTACTGCTGTAATGCTCAATGTTCCACAAAGCGAAGCAATTCACCATTCAGATGGTCTTATATTTATTTCGGACTAAACTGTCACTTAAGATTTTTCGTCATGATTTCTTTTATGAAATATTTTTTATTCCTCAAACAGACAAACTCAGTAAGTAAAACAAGCTAACAGCATTGTAGATTCTGAGCTAGCCTGTTGTGAGGATGTTACCACAACGCTTTGTTTTGTAAACTGTAGCTCTACAAATTCAGAGAAGAAAATACCACTGTGACAAAGGGATTCAACAATAATACAAACATTGTTTCTTTCTGGTGAAAGCAGAAGCGCTGTCACAAAGTTACCAGATACGATTGGAAGAAAAAGCCACGGTCAAATGGCACTTCTGTTTCAAATAGGAAGTAGGAAGTTTTCATTTCAAACCATTTGAATTATTTGATACTTTGATTACACAAAAATAAATATTTAGTTACTTAAGTTTGATAGTGGTACTAATGGCCACGCCCCTCCCAATACCGCAAACATTGTTTTCCTAAAAAGTGATTTAATGTTGTACTGAACAACAGTAGTAGTTTCAGTTGCTTCTGATGCAGATTCACTTATTTCAAGAACTTTCTATCACAGCAGTTCTTGAAACAACTGAAATGATGCATGATGGTCATTTTCAGTTGCGAAAAGTGATGCCAAGCTTTCAGTGTTTCGTAGAACTCAGTCCAGAAAATACTACAGACTAAAACAGGAAAAACATTTCAGCAGTGAATTTATGACAACTTTTAACTTTTTATTCAACCAGGTGGTCTCATGAAATTACCTGTCTCTTTTTAAAGAGACATCAAAACAGCAGCATGAAAATAAACATAAAAGTTGCAGACAAACAACATACAACAATGTATGAAATACATTGCAATAAATAAAAGGCAAAATACAATCAGAATCACATAAAAGGTAGGACCAAAGTCAAATTTTGCCATATAAGCTCTCAGGAAGGCTCCAGTCTTGACTAAACAAGGCAGAGACAGCTCCTCATCAGTTTAAACTCACCAAGAGAGACTGGCTTTACGTTTTTTTGTATGAGCAAGTTCCATGAAGAGGGAACCACTTTTGGCTAATTCAGTTCTAACCTCAGGGACACATGACAAAAACAATTCCTCTGACTTCAAACAGTAATTTACACTAAGGGTTTGAGAGCCATGAGGGCACCAATAATAAGGAAGCAGTTTCCCATAACTCCAGACGCCCAATTAAAAAGCTGGTCCTCTGTGACATCACTCTGACTGTGACGCTACAGGGGGAGGACAACAACAGGAACTTCAAAGCTAACTGATACAAATATAAATGGGAAGGCATTTGTTGACTTAACCTCTTATAATAATAAGAGGTTTGCAGGTTTGCAGTAATAAGCAGCAGGAAATATCACTGTCCTGCAGAAAAACAAAACGTCAGCGTTTTGGTTTCTGAGTTCTCCCACTGACTTCAGTTCACCTGTTACCTTATACACAGATAAATTAAACTGAATTGTCAATGGCTTAGCTCAGTCCCAGGGTCATGAAATGTTTTCCTGCATATAGGAATCAGTCGAGGTATTTTTTTCTCATGGGTGAATCAGAGGAATCCTCTGGACAGTACTTTGATAGTAATCAGCTTGATACACAAAAGCTGTGAAATTTGCTGCCATTTCTGTGTAATAATTAGACGTCAAACTGCTGAGGCCCATCAGGATACAAAACTTTGACATCTACCAGGGAGATCACAGCACTGTCCAAATGCAATATGCCAAATAAATAGGATCATATTAACAAGTATGCTTTAATTGTTGATATACAGCCATTTTCACTTAAATATAGTACAGGCTCTAGCCTAAGGACACCAAATCCCATGCCCTTGTTCTCCACATTGTAGTGCAGTGGTCTACAGCGCCCCTCTGTGGTGATACGACAATACAACCCAATTATGCCTCATCTAGTCAGATGCTGACTTTTTGCAGGACTCTCACTCACTCTTCCATGTTACCATGAAAGACATACAGGTACAGGTTATGCTAATAATCACTATTTGCATCAGATCAACTGAAACTCACCGAATGAAAGAGTTGAGAAATTTGTTAGAGCAATAGAAAGTCATATTTTCATCATGCAGGCAATGAGTTTCCTCATCATTTGTGTTGATCATGGGAACAAAAACTACAACTTCTACAAAAAAGTAGCAGTCCTGGAATCGAGACATATGTTGTGTGTCTTCCTTAACCCGTTTGTTCAAATGTACAAGCCTCAGGAAAATTGCATGGAAAAAGAAGCAAATAGTTACTTCAGTCTGAGTCAGTCATCTTTATTTAACCGTTTGTACAGATCAGCATGAACAAATCTACACAAATAGGTTAACTGGCTCAGCTTCGTCAGTATGTTACAAAAATAACATTTTGTAATATCATTTCTGTTATAATCTCTTCTGTGTTACAGTGAACCCAAACTGATTAAATAGACTTTTAAAACCAAACAACTAACTTAGACTGAAAAATATATGCTATATATGTATACCCTTTCCATCACTTTAAAACCATCTATCAGAATTACATCCTGTACATATTGCATGTTTCTTATGAGCTGGGCTACACATATTTTGCCAAATGCCAGTCACAAAGTTTCTCCTCTGTATGAGATACTTGAAACTAAACAAAACTCACAGGTAGTATACAGTCATAACCTTAGTAATGATTAACACAAGCAAATATGACATACCAAATATCCATTTGCACTTATTTTCACTTTCATTTTGTCATCACCCACCACCAGACCAGAATACTACAGCAGAATATCAAAAGGCCTTGGAGATTTTGAAGTTTCTCAGGAAAAACCATCACTTCAGAAAACAGCACCTAGAATTGCTTGAAATCAGTTCATCCTTACTCTTGAGTCGGAGTACTTGTGGGTAAGAGTACAGGTGCATCACATTATTGTATTGTATATATTCAGTACTTCTCTTTCCCACAGGCTTTTATAGATTGTCTTCAGAGGCAAACTACAGTACAAATCCTAAATCCAACTTCAGATAATTCTGTTTAAAAAACATTTACAAGTTCTCATATTTCAACAGCTAGTCCATCTTCCCGGTCACACACTTGGAGTAAAACCAGTGGATTTATCTTTCACCCAGTGCAAAGGAGGAGTAGACTATTGGATGTACTGACAAATCACTGCAATGTGGGTGAACTGATAGATGAGCTGTTGTTGGAGATCAAACTAGTTTGCTTCACATTGATTTAACATTCAGGCCAGGAATACAGACCACACAGGAAGCAGACAATCCCACTCTGGCATTAGCGAGACTGACACACTAAGAATAAAATAAATACATCTCTCATTAAAGCCCCAGTCCACATACATTTTTCAAGGTTAGGACTTGCTGATGGAAGAATCTCTTCACAACATTCAGATCCTGTAATGGAAAATACAGGTCCAGTGTTTTCGCTCCATAAACAATAACCAAGTTATTTACCGCTTCAAAATATATATTTTATATGTTAGCTGTCACGTGTTATCTGTCCTTGTATCCACTCAATCAACTGCAAAGATACTTTCCATTCCACTAAATTGAACATAAAACAAGTAGATGGACAGATGTGGTACCACAGGTGGTACCAGGTTACATTTCTGGATGAGGCCTGTAACACGCCAATACAGTCATTAGGATAAAACGTTTACATGAGCTTGTAAAACACAACATGCCATTCACACAACAAAACAATACATGAAACACAATGCCACCTAAAACCTTGGTTCACACAAACACTTCCCATTCGGTCCCCAAACATCCCTTGGTTGAGGTTTTGTCCACTGAGATGTGCCATATAGAGAGAGCTTTAGTGACCATAGTGAAATAGCAATAGATATGTTTGTTTTGGTTTGGGAGCAGACAAAGAGTGATACGTTTTGCACATGACCCTTGTTGCATGCTACATTCCTTTCTTTCTTTCTTGCTCTGGTCTGCAGAGGATACAGTGTAGGTACAGAGAGGAAGATAATGTGTTAATATCATAAGGCAGGAGAAAGTTTTTTCAATAAACATACAAAAGAAATGACTCAAAATAAAATATATGTATATAAAGCTGCAGTTCAGAGATTTAAATATATTATATATCTATATATAACTATATAATATAGATAGATCAACTTTCATTTTTACATTTTATTACAGATAACTAACATCAACTTCCCCACTACAGAAGCAACTACAATTCAAATTGTTGCTCAAATAAGTATTTTACTTTTCTTTGTATCCCCATTGACATGTAAGCCCTTAAAATAACATCAGGTAGTTTCTGATTTAAAACTGGGAGTTACTGCTCTGTTATGACAGTAATAATGGGTTGCTATATTTTTCTCTTTACACTCTCTTGTAAAGTGACTCAGTCGAGGGTGAGACCCCTGTAGCCCTGTCACAGGCTGGAGGGTTGGGCCTGCTGCTGTAACTGTGCATGGTGGCTTGGCTGAGCCGCCTCACAGTCTTTTGGTGCTTCCTCCCCCCCACGCGCGTACATAAGGACAAGGGTGACCGTCGCAAAGGTAGCTGCATTAACGGGGAAGGCCCTTAGGAGTGTGGAGGTGAGGCCCCGTGTGAACACCATATAGCCCTCTCTCCTGACACTCTGACGCACACAGTCGGCGATGCTGCTATATCGGTTGACCCCGCCTACCCCGTCTGCCTGGAGGCGGGATTTGATCACGTCCACGGGATAGGTGCAAAGCCACGAGGCGATGCCGGACATCCCCCCTGCAAACAGCAGCTTGGGGATCATGTAAGGGTCGTCGGGCTCACAGCCCAGGGAGCGAGTCAGCACATCGTAGGTCAGGAAATACACTCCGAATCCGGGTGTCTCACGAATAAGAGTGGTGACCATGCCGCGGTTTACGCCCCACAAACCCTCACGTTTGTAGATGCGTACCAAGCAGTCAAGGGAGTTCTTGTAGAGCTTCCTCGTGGACTTCTTCTCCCCGGTACCCTGCATCTGCATGCGGGTCTTGGCCAACTCCACGGGGCAGCAGATGACACACTGGATGGTGCCTGCTGCTGCGCCAGCGAGGAACTGATTCATGGGGGTGTCCTTCCCCAGCAGGCGCATGGCGTGGCCCTGGACACCGAACACTATGGCATTGATGAAGGTCAGACCCATCATGGGGGATCCAATGCCTTTATACAGACCAAACATCTGGGGAGAAGGTCAGAGACATGCGAGATGTGGTATATTAAGGAGGCTTTACATCATTAAGAGACCACATTAACATCTAAGGGCAGTTCTGTCCTTGTCTTTTGTCCTTTTCTTCAAATTAAATCAAAAACATTTTACATCTGATTTTAAACTGTCAGCAGTTTTGAATTACATTTATAGTCTCGTCTAACTTTGTCTTCTTGTTAAATAACCTCACGTACTCTTTATTGTCCTGCTAGGGGTGTGTTCACACTATTCCATTTTTTGGTAGAAAAAGCACTGCGCCAACCACATTTCGTGCATAATTTGAAAAAGGTCAGTTCTCAGTTCTCAGGACAGATGAGTCAGAAACTGAACTGTTTGGTCGCAACCAAAAATGCCATGTTAAAAATAACAGCAAAAAGTAACACAGTTGCTGCTGCTGCTGCTAGAGAGGACTGCTGGGGAAAACCTGCAGATAGTGTAAATGATGGTGTAAAGTAAATAGGCATTACTGTCATTGCCCGTCACTAAGGCACAGTGGGGATATTTCCCATTGATCCAGTATAATCTATTGCACCGATCACTCTCAGGAATCCTGATCAATTTCAGTGCACTTATATACAATATGCAACAGTAAAGTCCATTAATGTAATTAATGTAAGCTACCTGATATTTGATAGAAGCCCTCTTTTATAGCCAGAGTGGGCGAATCACCTGGAAACACTACAAACATTATATCTGATATAATAAATCCTTATGGAAAGCAAAGGCCTTCTGTCGGTCTAACATCATCGTCCTGCGAAGAGTCCTTCTTATATCTGTTAGTTCAATAGTATCACGTGTGTATTTCATTTGAATGCAATGTTTTTGTTCATATCTGGTTTTGTTCATGGACTTTTCTCAACAGATTTGTTTTGATTTACCTCGCTAGTTACCTCGCTAACCCTTAACCCAGTTTGGTAGTACAGGCCCCTGAGGCGAGCTGTGACTATAGCAGATGTTTACTCAAGACAAGTTATTGATTGAAGGAGTTCACATATTTTTGCACAGGGAGATCTGAGGTTTTGTTAGTTTTATTATATACACAATGAAAGTGTGTCATATTTATTTATGCATGTTCTTTATTTGGGATTTGAGATTTGAGGTTAAGTTAAGGATTTTATTAGGGTAAGGATTTTATAAGGTTACTCCTCTATAATATATGAAATAATGACCACCCCCATAGGGCTCGCAAAATCTGAAGCGTGGCTGTAGATGATTTGACAGTACTACTATTAGTGGCAAGCATAAAAAGAACAAAAGGACAATCGCAGTGCCTTTTCAGAGCAGCCATTTCCTGTCCTCTTGGTAGCTCCTCCCCATTAGCTTTCATGTATGTCAGTTTCTTCATTTTCACCTCTGCACAGAAATGTGACAGGATTTTATGGGGTAGTCAGATGCTTTAAGTAACAAATCCTGTTCTGTGAAGGTGGTTTGAATAAACCTCTCTAGTTGACAGATTTGATCTTTTTTTGCAAGAGAGAAAATGTGATAAAAAAGAAAAATAAATAAATTAAAAATCTCGATCCTTTAGGTCAACGGGGGAAAACAAGCTGTCCAGGGGATTGGTAAATAAATAAACCAAGCAAGTCTGACCCCATGCAATAAAACTGCAGTTACCCCCATTGGTAATGTGAGCCTTCTGATAACAAAGGCATCCCATGTAGTCACAAGACCAAGTATCGGACGCAGGTCAGATTTCAGGTCCACTGACCTCAGTGACTTTAAATTGGAGACCAAAACAACTAGCTGGGTCCTGCCATGAAGGCTTATCCTTGGGCATTCAATTAAATAACATTGCAAAATGTCTTGGATTTTTGTTCTTCACTAAAGGCAACTTCCACCAAAAAGAAATAATTTTATAGGAGCCATCATGAGCTGCAGGTTCGCTGCTTTACAACACATAAGTGTCAATATTAATGCCAGTATGAAAGGAATGGACCTACCGACTCCTGACGTATGATGGACTGGAAACAGTGAATGGTCCCGCGGTATAGAGGCTTATCGACATTCTGGACCTGCAGTCTCACCTGGGAAAGAGACACAGTTCACCAGTCAGTTGAACACTATGAATCCAACTAGCTTCCCTATTGAAATGCTATCACAGTCCATTGCATGACAAAACAGGAGAAGGGGTAATAACAGAGTATGGGCGGTGTACATTACCCACTTACAGTATATTGTGATGACATGACAACTTGATGAAAAAGGTTTAAAACAGAAATTGAAGTCTTAATAATTTATATCAGGGGAGTAGGGAGGGTCCTTATTAATTGTCTGGTTCAAGGAAACCATAATCTGACTGACACAAAAACAGGTGGATTCACCTGAGCTGTACTTACTACTGTGTTATGCTGTGCAGAGCTTTATCCTTATTTACAAACACAGTAAGACTTCCTCTGGAAAAGGAAGAGAGTCCCTGTTACAGGCAAACCAGGACTTGTTCCATAATCAGCTAAAAGCATGATTCATCCTACCTTAACCGTGTCAAAAGGGTGTCCAACCAAGACTCCAGCAGCACCTACAGACAAAGGAAACAGTGAGTGAGAACAATATCCATTCATATAATTACATCAACTATGTCCCACCAATCTTTCTAAAGATGTTGTTTGTGAGTCACATTACTTTTAGACATTTTCAGTGATATGACATCAAACCGATTTAAGGTTGAAAATGCAGCCAGCACAATTGTGTAACTTTAGGAACTGCCCTTAGGATTTCTCTGAATGTTACATAACCTGTGACCATGCAGTGCCCGTGCTCTGATACCAGTTCGGGCCTTCTCACTTCTGACTCAAGCACTTGGTGTAACCTGATAAAGGTTCTAAGAGCATCATGAAAAACTAGCCCAGTAAACTGGTACTTGAATGCATGCCCATCCCACAACCCTAGATGGCATGTTGGCCATCTATCCCATTCCCTCTCAATACATTTTGACACACAACAATAATAACATAATGGCAGACGTCTATTACAGAATTGCATCACAGTGAACAGTAAACCACAGCTAGTTAATCCTACATAAGCACCAGCTTTGTCACATGACCCAGGGTAAAAACAGCCTATCAGGACAGAGACCTGATAGGTTGTTACGACCCAGGGTCAAAACAGCATATCAGGACAAAGTCCATACTGTAAGCCGGGACAAGTAGGCATATGTTTGAGACAAGGGTCATTGACCTCAGTGAGTACTATGATTTGAGCACTTGGAAGCAACAAGCAGAGGGAGGTTGTGCAGAGGACGTTGAATCACACACCACACCTCGTGTGGTGTGTGATTCAACGTGACCATTCAACGTGAGCATAGGCGTGAGCATAGGCGTAAATCAGCAAACCAACTGTTCTCTAACATTAGGTCACTTTGCTGAGCTCTTTTTGACTTTGTCATACTCCAACAGGAGTATATAGTTTCCCCTTTTACTGCAGATGGTTCCACAAATTTTGTGAGAGGGTGAGACACCACGTGGGTTTTCATGCTATCCACTGTAACTCACACAAATAAAGCATGTGATTGGTCTAAGAAGGGGTGTGTAGTGTTACATGCCATCTGTGTATGGTGTGTGAGCAGCCATGGCATCTTAGGTTGCGTGCCTCCAGTATGTACTATGCTTTATCCACAGGTTGTACATAGGGCATTGGGGAGAAATGTAGGAGACTGGACCTGCTATGCCGAGTTCGGCATGCACAACGAGATGTGTTACTACAAGCCGGCGGAGGGGTAATCACTGCACGCTATAATGTTTTGTGAAGAGAATTCTTATTTTTATACTCGTACTAACCTTCACTGTTATTCATCAATGACGATATATAGTCAATATGAAACAAGAACTAATAAAAATCAATCATACAACATCACATCCATTGCGATTTTAAAATCTAGAAAATACGACTTCTGTGCAGTGAAAATCTTTTGACAGTAGGAACACTTCCAGAGAAATTGAAAGGTGGATGCATTATTCGGCAGGGCTTGTGTTGTACCTGCCGGGAAATGCATCCCCCCTGACCTAAGGCCAGGTGAGGTTTACAAGCATTTACAGTGTAAACTCTTATATACCCACACTATATGCTGTGGAAAGCATATGATGCAGGGGACACTAGAAGGTCGGGGGTGGGGGGGCACAGCACGGGGGGGGGGGGGGGAGTACAGAAGGTCACAGCACAAAGTGTGGGGTATTTAAGAGTTTACACTATAAATGTCATGCATTTCTCGGCAGGTACAACAGAAGCCCTGCCGAACAATGCATCGACCTTTCAACTTGATTTGTGTGATTACCCCTCCGCTGGCTTGAGTAAAATCCAATGTTGTGCGCGCTCCCGCGGTGTGCATGCACAACTCGGCATAACACCGGCATGTCAAATGCAGTCAGTTGTATTTAGGGAATTTCGAGAATTTCGAAACTGCACTTGTAAGCCTGCGATGGAATTGCATCACATTATTATGGGTGGTGCTCGTCAATGTTGCTGCTGTGAAAAGAGCTAACGTTACCGATGGCCTTTCACAGACGAGCTGCGTTGCCCTCAATCAAGGTGGCTCTCGTGGCAACTGTGCTCGTGCTTAATATTAAACAAAAGAAGAGAAGAAATTGGCAGTGCAATTGCAGCTATCATTGACTTACCTCCAATGCAGCCAGCAAGGAAGTCCATCACCGCTCTTCAACGTTACCCGAAACAGAACCACGTCCCACCTAGCTGACTAAATTCTCCAGAGACCGTATTCAAATGTTGTAACACTCGTAACCGTTTTTTGTTGTACACTTTCTTACGTTGGCGCTAGCTAGCTCGCTAATCTAAGGAAGTGATTGACACTGTCAGATAGCTGACAAATCACAAATGTCTCCAATTGTATCTTCTTCAGGCAGTTAATCAGCTTGCGCTCTGTTGTTAATAAAATACTACTATTAAACTCTTTGACCTCCGTGAGCCGTTGTAGCGTTACTGTCAGCGTGGATACCCTTCCGTTGTATCTATTTCTGTAGAAAGCAAACTAGCTTCGGAGGAAGTAACTGGGGGCGGGCACCACCGGCCTTGGGCGGTAGACGCCCTGTCCAATCAGATCGAACAGAACACGCCGACACCCCACTTCGTGGACTCGTCCCCGTCTTTCATTGGCCGCACAAGGGAAAATGCCCCAGTTGCTGAAATTGCGTCAGCAGTGCCGCGTGATGTTTATGTTTTCCATGAGCTGTCATGAACGCTTTGTATCTCCACGGTGCCCTGGTCCCGTGCACGGGGCAAAAAAGGTTCCCTTTTAAGTTGCAGCTGTTATGTTGAAAACACATTGCATCTGTTTATTTCTGAATAATTTAAAGGTATAGGCTTACATTTATTCCATGACTTCAATTGCAACTTCGGCAATCTTCGGCTAAAGTCGGGGGCAGTGCTTTGCGACATCGGGACGTATTCGTGTGAACACGATGTTGTGGTTTTGTGTCCACCACGACAGGTCAAATAAAAGCAACACATTCGAGGTTAAGTGCACGGTAGAAGAGAATGGATTGATATCGAGCAAGTACCCGCTGCCCAGCCGAATCTGAGAGGATGCATATTGCTGACTTTGTGGCTGGATCCATTGGAGGTAACGGCTAGTGTCGTTTGTTTGCATAGTAGGCTGCACCGCTGTAGTAAGACGTGTTAAAAGTGCTAAAAGGCCATGTGCAGTGTGCGATACCTACTGGGTGTAAATGGCTGTTACGAGAAGAGTAGATTAATTTACAGCCGTAGCAATTTCTGCTTTACACCAACTATTACTGTATTATTGCAATCCACCCATGACATAATGAAAGAAAAACATCTTTACTGTCCGTCATGAAACTGACCATGGCTGGCAATGGCCTGAATGTGTCAAATGTATGGCCGATTTAGGGGATCTCAGAATGCAGATCTAATACGGTAGATTCATTTGATGGTGTATTACAGTGTCGGCTTCTAGTCAGCAGTAGAAGCTTAAGTGTGTTAATCTGAAGTTCACAACCTTGAACACAGCTTGTGTCTGTTTTGAGTCCTTGACGCTCTCTTCTCTTGAAAACACACAGGGGCATGTGGAGTTGCAGTAGGCTACCCTCTGGACACGGTGAAGGTGAGTTAAAGGAGTGTGTATTTCAAATTGGTCGGCACTAAATCAGGAGGTCATATTTTTGTCCCCATCCTTTCCCAGGTCAGGATACAAACACAAAAGCAGTTCACAGGAATATGGCAGTGTGTTGCAACAACATTTTCAAAAGAAGGGGTAAGTGGCACATTATTGTAATAAAAAAAAAACGTTATATAGCAGTATAACAAAGTTTATATGATGCTTCAGTCAAAAGAAAATGACAGCGGCCAAAACATCCATTAGGCTGGTGGTGGGATATGGAGGCGGTAGGGTGGTGGTGGGATACGATACTATAGAATTTGTTGATTTAGAATATTACATTACATTACATTACATTACATTACATTACATTACATTACAGGCATTTAGCAGACGCTTTTATCCAAAGCAACTTACAATAAGTGCATTCAACATTGGTAGGTAGAGAACTACTAGTCACCAGAAATCGTAAGAGCATCTCCTTCCTAGACAAGCATCTAAGAGCAGAACCAGTGCTGAGGTAAAAATGCAATAAGTTAGCTAGCTACTTTTTATTTAAACAATTGAGACAAGTAAGTGAAGCAAATAAACAAGTGCTAAGAATATGCCATGTTTGCTTTCTTCACTTTCTTTCCCCTCATTTGTTCCTTCAGGCGCGTGGCTTCTTCAAAGGCATGTCCTTGCCCGTTACCACAATCTCTATGACTTCCTCGGTCGTGTTTGGTACGTACAGGAACTGCCTGCAGTGTCTGAGCCAGTTACGAGGAGCTGCTGGCGGCCCAAACACCAAACTAGAAGTCTTCCTGTCCGGTATGGCCGGGGGTGTAGCTCAGGTAATTGATCACGTCATATAAATGGTGTGTAAATTGTTGAAAATACCACAATGATGCTTGTAATTTCAGCAGCAAATCAGACTACAATCAGTATTGCAATTTTTTGTTTCCACCCACATGCATGCACTAAAACGTGTTGCTATATTAAGACCTATCTTACATTTCACGAGTCCATACAATATTTATTTCTAAAAGTATGTGGTTTAATGATTATGTGTTTTAATAACTTGTTATAACAGATACCCTGTGGTTGCTATGTATGCCATACCACCACACATTGACAAGCTACATGCTGAGTCTCTTCTCATCTGATAGATATCAGTGATGTCGCCAGGTGACATAGTTAAAGTGCGTCTGCAGTGCCAGACAGAGTCCATGGGAGGAGGTACCGACATGCCCAAACCAAAGTACCGCGGCCCGGTTCACTGTATGCTGAGCATCGTCAGAGAGGAGGGCTTCATCGGGCTCTATAAAGGCGCTCTCCCCCTCATGCTGAGAGACGGGCCATCCTTTGCCACATACTTTTTGACTTACAACACCATCTCTGAATGGCTGACACATAGTGGCAAGGAAGGACCAGGTGAGCAACCGTTCAGGTGGTGACAAAGTTAAAAATGAAGAATGATACTTAAATCTCACCAAACGATACCTTTACAATTTTCAGTTTTGACATCAGCACAATATCAGTATGTGAAAATGGCTTAATAAGGTCACTCAACACCCTCTCAATCCCACAACAGCTAAACGCTGTGATTGGGTGATTGGCTGTTTAAAATGGCCAGAGTGGCAGAGCAATGTTCAGACATTTTCAAAGCACTTGTGATTCCCAGATAGAGTTTTTGAGGAGCTGCAAGGTAAATGACCCCTGTAGTCATTTTATATCCCTTTCTAGTTAGATAATACATTGGACTTATATAGTGCTTTTATAAGTACCCAAAGACGCTTTACATGGAGGGGAGAACAAACAAAACAAAAAAGAGCAAACAAAACAAAACAAACAGAACATTTTAGTAAAAAAGAAAACTAGAGAAGCTGTACGGAACAAGTCATGGAATGGAGGGAAGGGAGAGAAAGGGAACAGGGGTTAGCAGGTGAAAGCGAGTTTGAAGAGGTGGGTTTTGAGGGCTTGTTTGAACGATGGTAGGGTGGGAGCCTGGCGGATGTGGATGGGGAGGGCGTTCCAGAGGGAGGGTGCAGCAACTGAAAAGGCCCTGTCGCCCCAGGTCCGGAGCTTGGTCCTGATGGTCTTGAGAGTGTTTGCATCGGCGGACCTGAGGCAACGGGTTGGGGCGTGGCGGGGGAGGAGGTCTGAGAGGTAGGGAGGGGCCAGGTTATTTAGGGCTTTGTAGGTGGTGAGTAATATTTTGAAGTCAATCCTGTATTTGACCGGGAGCCAGTGGAGGTTGTGGAGGACCGGGGTGATGTGGTCACAGCGACGGGTGGAGGTGAGCAGTCGAGCGGCAGACTTCTGGACGTATTGGAGTTTATTGAGGATTTTGTTGGGTGAGCCGTAGAAGATGCTGTTGCAGTAGTCCAGTCTGGAGGTTATGAGGGCATGGATAAGAATTTCGGTGGCGGCAGGGAGGGCCGGAGGCGTGCAATGTTCCTGAGGTGAAAGAAGGCAGTTTTGGTGATGTGGTTGGCGTGGGATAGGAAAGAGAGGGTGGGGTCGAGGATGCAACACTAGTTAGAGAGTGTGTAAAGTTGTTACGTCTACTGGTGCAGTTCACATTTGTAATTGCCGTGCATTGCTGCATGGAAAAACAACATTTAGTTATTGTTACTATTTTATTACTATTGATTAAAAGTTCAGTGGTGTGTTATCACTGTTTCATTAGCAACATGAAGCAGAGTGCCTAACAACACATCTCAGCTGTTCACAAATCATTGCAAATCCTTTCGTGGCTTATTGCTTAAATATTTTCACAAACTGCAAATTCTCTTGACTATTCTGAATCACACACCACACACGTACCCTCGTATCTTGCATTATAGTCTGTTAAATATCGCTAAATATTTCTGCATTGATATTAATTGCTTTGATACTAATTGAAATATTGTTTATTAGCCTTATTAGCATTCCCTATTAAAACTAATGGGTTCTACAAGCTGTAAGCTAGCTCATTAGCCTGTGATTAGCAGTAACCACTGCTTGCTATTAAGGAACGCTAACAAGGTGAACAAGCCATTCATAGGGCAGCTGAAGGACGAATGTAGAAACTTTTCCCCCATAACATGACAAGTGGGGAAAAAAATACAATCTAAACTTCTAAATGTCAACATGTCCCTTTAACTTACGTGTCTTTTGACCGCCACCAGATTGGAGTGGCGTGATGCTGGCTGGCGGAATAGCGGGAATGGCCGGTTGGACTGTGGGAACGCCCATGGACGTGATCAAAGCCCGCCTACAGATGGATGGAGCGAGGGAGGTGAAACTATACAAGGGCTTCTTCCACTGCATCACTGAGACCGTGAGGGTGGAGGGAGTCGGCGTGTTCTCCAGGAGCTTAGGCATCAACTGGCTGCGTGCTTTCCCCGTCAATATGGTGGTGTTTGTCACATACGAGGTCCTCGTCGGCTTCCTCCGAGCCAAACCTGACCGCGTTGACCCGTCCAGACTGGACTTTGAATAGCGGTGGTTACCTTCAGTCTGCTGCAGCTTTTATTTCATGCTTATTATTAATAGGACACATTTAATCACTAGGACTTCAAGAAACTGCCTGTTGAATTGTATCATATAACAGTTTCCTCTGCCCGTCCTTTGGGCTGTCTGGTACATATATACATGGGGGTTAGGTTCTCTTGCTCAGGGCCAGTATTGGTCAGTGTTGGTACTAGAGATTGAACCAGCAACCTTCTTCTCTTCAGCAAGACAAGGCAGCTTCCTATCCAAATAGTTATGTCGGGTGTGTTACAGCGATAAGATAGAGGCGGCTTCACGTGGTCTGCCTTCCCTGATAAGATTCCCGGGTCCACATCATGTCTTTTTTTGTTTTAACACCGGGGGTTCAGTGTTGTCTTCCTCTACATCCATCCTACCCTCACGTCAGCAGAGCACTTAGCCCCGTTACGTGGGTACACAGCAGTATTTGTCCAGTCATAGGCTCGCCAATACTTTAATCTGTTGTAGTTGTATTTAGTTAGAATTGATTAAGTTGAATGTAAGGTTTTAAAAAGGTGCTCGAAACCAAGTGAATGTCTCTGTAAACTGTAATGATTTATAGATGTATGTTTGCGTCCATATGGAGAATAACCTCAACCCTTTTATTTATGTGGAAGTTCAAGCTTCACGTGTTGAATGTGAATGAATATGGACATTGAGATTGTAAATGAAAAATAAAGCAAACTAGTTGAATCCCTTTTTAGTTATAAAAAGGACTATTGGTTAATCTGGTATTTAATTAATCTCTATAGAATTAACCAATGGTACAGCAATTTGAAACAAAGAAAGCCTATTTACGATTTGGATTAATTTTCCCATTAAAGGCCTTGTCAGTCACTCTTAGGGTCAAAGGTTAAATCAGGCTTGACATTTATATTGGCAGGATTTACATTCTGATTAGGGATTAGACCTCTAAACACCTTGAAAACCCGCCAAGTTCCTCCATTGCTGAATGTACCAAATCATTACAAGAAGAACGTGAAAACGTGTATTATGTCACGATGTAGTAAAATTTACTAAACACAAAGTTATGTGTTCATAGAATTGATGAAACTACATATCCAGATATACTAGGTACTGTTAAAATGTGTAGGTGTTTAAATGTTGGGGTTCATATTGCCTGTACTCTAGTGTGGAGTTGTGGCGCCATCTAGTGAACAGAGTGGGCAGCGTCTTCGGGAGTGTCATTGCACATACACTACTCTGGTGTAGGGGGAGTAAAAACATCCGAGCGTTTTACCTGTACAGGCTTTGGCTCCAACCCAAGCCGTGTTCTTTTGCCTCAGTCGGGAATAGACAAACACACTCTTCATCAGAATGAGTCAGATTTGTGGAGGTGGTTGTTGCAACTTATTCGCCTCCAGTGGAGTGAGATAATAACGCTTGAGTATTTCAGATGTATATATACACCGTACGTGTAAGAGATCTGGATAATGATAATAGATTGTGGAAATTACCACTGACCACCCAGGGCCCGAGCTAAGGGAGGGCCCCTAAAGTGTCGGAGTAAAATGCCTTTTATGTTCCTCAGGCGTACATTTATAAATATTTTATACTTTTATTTCACGCTGCTCTGGTTTCGCAACAGGATTCGGTTGGAATGTACAAAACTACAAACAAAATGTGATACAGCAACTGTTTTGTTTCAAACAAACTGGAACAAGCAGGAAGAAAAAAATGTGGGTAGGGTTTTTTTCCTGTGCAAACAAACATTTCCCCCCCATACAGGTTCTGTAACTGGTGAACGTTTGGTTATGACAGCCAATTGGCGCTATCAGAACAGCATCGTTTCAATCAGGGATGTGTACGATAACTGATCAGTAAATGAAGGTGTTGAGGTGCGTTCATGGGTAGACACAGATGTTTGTCACAGATGGAATAATGGCGGTGGGGAGAGGAGAGGAAAGTGGAGGGAGGCCTCAAGTGACCTCCCGTGGATAGGAATCATAACTCCTAGCTACGGCCAGCCGCTGCATTCCCTCCCAACCTCTCAGTGTTAACGGGACAAACAAGCCTATTGTTTAATGAAATAATCTAACTGAATCAGATTATCTCAAAAGCAATATGAAATGGAATCCAGGACACACTTTGAACAGATGCTAGAGCGAACCACCGCCACGCTGACCCACCCACAAACATTATTACTCCAATCAGACCAGCTCTGTTTGGTTTCTTGCTCTGTGAATTGACTATTATGTACTTGACATGAGATATGTGTTAAATTGATGTTTTCATCTCTGCTGCAGGCATAATTGCTGCATGCTTATCACTCCATGGGTGCAATTAATACCTATTATACTGAATTCTGTAATGAAGGCTTTTATGAAGAACAGATTTACTCAGTGGATGAATTGGGGTCATGTTCGGTGAGACCCCAGCCGACCTGCTTTCAGTAGGTTCTGTGGCGAGCCTTTGGATTACTGAGTATTAGGTAGTTATTATTTGGTGCTATGATTTGGCCATACATTGAGGGGTTTGCTGAAACTGTATTCCTTTTTTCAGCTCCCAGCAAATTCCAGGTTTCATAACCACCTTTTCCACAAAGGGACACTTTCTGAAATTCTAGGAATCGCAGTCTGTACTGCAAAAACAAAACAAAAATCCCTGAATGTTGCCTTTGTTTGCTGCTCTTAATTAAACCCTGCATGTCTTTTCCCCTTATGCAACAACTGCCTGCAATTATGCAAGCATCTAAAGATCTCATTGAATAAATTTACAGGCTGGCTAGCTGTGTGCCACAGCCCTGCACATGAAATCACCAGAGGCTTTTCTCACTTGTTTTTAATAGATTTCCAACCAGTTTAGAACGCTTACACACTGCTGCCTCTGCCTGCATGCCATGCTCCTGGGGATAACGGTGATCAGACAAGAGGTGGAATATTCTGACTTGACCGATTCATACCCCTTTTTATGAGCGACTTGGGCTGTGCTGCAAGCCGCTCCCAACAGCTGGTGGACCAGGTTTGAAAGCAAAGTTCATTTAAGTTTTTGCACCACTCAGGATGACACCTAAACACTAACAGCTTGTGTATTGGAGTGGTTTGAAAAGGATGACTGGGTTTATTATTTTTTATATATTTATTATCTTTAGTTATGGGACTATACCAGTTGTGAATATTGTTTAAACACTACTATTTTCAGTGCATGACTCATATCAAAAGAGCCTTTCCTTTCATGTGTCTTTCAACTGTATTCCTCCATGCTGTCCACATTCAAACCCCGAGAGGGATCCTATAGCGATCCTATAGCGATCCTATAGCAACCACGCCTGGAATGCCTTTAAAAAGAAGTAAAAGAATAAAATCTGTTCAGAGGAATTGCTTCTCAACATGTCCTCTGTGCATCTTAATAACCTGGCAATCCAAAATAGTGCTAAAACATATGTGATTATTCCACCACCGGGGTTTCTGTGGGTGACT